>JAHFWJ010000213.1:0-459971 GCA_028555115.1 Himalopsyche japonica | reverse complement strand
GCTTTCAATCATATTATAGAATCCATCTTTGCACTGGTTGCAAGTTCTGTCTCCTGCAGAATATTTGCAAGCACACTGTCCAGATTTTGTTTCGCATACTCCGATACCACCCTGCGTTCCGGACACAAAGCAATTACAATCTGGAAAAAAATATTGGTGAACTCAATTAGATATGTTCAGTTAGGGATATGAATTAAATTTCATTTTATAATTCATTAAGGTTAGGTGTATTGTGTGTAGCGGAGGTTTAGAGGGCAGAACGCCTTGTATCCTCTTCATCTATATAGGATGTTGGTTATTTGCAATAAAAAATTGATTCACTTGTATGATTTGTTAGCAGATTAATTGTCTGTCTAATTAATCTATCTGTCTGGGATATAAATTTATTGTACCTTTTAAGTCAGTTATATGAAACAATTTTATGTTACATAGAAAATGTTTTTGTTTTCAATGGCTATAGGCACCTGTTTGACATCACAATTACTTTTACCTTTCTGCTCCAAGCAATTTGGATGTGAATAAAAATAGAGACCTGTTAATGGTGATAACTTCCTTGAGATACTCTAGCTGAATCTCCAAGAACCAAGAATTGGCAATAACCATTCATCAGTAAACGTCGAACAACCAGCGGAGATTATTATTATTTAAACTTTATATTTGTAATGAACAAAACTGTATCAAAAAGCATGTGCTCTCAGTATTGCCACAATATTTATGATCAAGCAAGAATAGATTAATATTTATAACATCAGTAATCCATAGTAATAACCGAATTTGGCTAAAATATGAAAGTAATATACGATGTAATTGTGAAATAATATCATGAAAGTCTAATTGAAATCAAAGTGAAGTTACCTTCACACCCCTGTGGATTGTTTGACTGCAGGTTCCAGTAAAGTGGCCGACATTCGTTACATATTCTCCCTTGCACTTTTTCTTTACATTGGCACAGTTCTCCAGCGGGCACGGACCCACATCCTGTAAAAATAATGACAGTTCTGAATAGAATTTAAAATTTAGACACATTGTGAACATTGAAATAATGTGGAAAGAGGAAAGATAGAAGTAATTCTTGGTTGAATACTTCTTTAAATGAGCACCATTTTTTAGTCATGAGTTTAGACTGATTATCTATGATAGTCATTATATTCCCTCCATACAATAATTACACATAAATTTTATGAAATAAATTTATGATATTGTTAATTAATTTTTTGGTTTAATCATTATGCTATGAAAAACCGTTCAAGCCACTAAATTGAATAAATACTGCATAAAGTAAAAAAAAGTTGTGTGTCACTATAAAGTTTGAACACTTTTGATTCCAAGTCCAAAAATCTCTAAGGTGTCATTTCCTATCAACAAGAGGCTCTCATAATTTCTTGTAGCATAAACGAGTTTTCTTGGCATATACCGCTCCATGAAGAATGTGTTAAGAATAACTGATATAATCTGATGCTATGGTGATGGACACCAATAAGGTAATTATTATTGAAGGTGTTGGCAATGTAGGATCACATTAACAGCTTAACGACCATTGGCGCACATTTTACTTGAATTTAAACTGTTTTCGCTAATCCAAATGTTTCAATCAAAATTTCAAAGTAGAGTTTTAATTTCTGACCTGCAAATGATTGTATTACACCACCAGGGTCACAATTACATTCTTCACACGCTGGGAAGTTATAAAATCCTTCTTTGCAGGTGTTGCATTGTCTGTCATCAAAGTTGTCTCTGCACTGGCACTGCCCATCGATACAAGTTACCCCAGTCGCGCCAATGGAGTCACAGTTACATGCTGAAATCGAATGAAAAACATGAGATGGATCAATTAGATTTGTTTTCCAAAACATTTATTCATCCATAATACCATCTCAATGATGGAGCATCATAATTGTATCAAATTTGAGTTTGCTTTTGAACAGAAGATTTTTGAAACGGATTAGTAATATAATTAAATCAATTAATTCTAAGTGAGAATGTAAATGTTAAAATTAGAATTCATTCACTTACGAAGGCATTCTGGATATTTATAATATCCAGGTGAGCATTTTTTACATTGCTTTCCAGCGAAATTGTAAATACATGAACATTTTCCAGCCAAATCGCAGGTAGTTGATGTTGAACCGACTGTCGAGCATTCACACTCCACGCAGGCCTGTTCACCGTTTTGTATTTCGCTATAGAACCTTTAATTGTAAAAAAAAAAATATATTATACATCAATTCTTATAAGAGGATCTGTTTGTTCACTCTGATTGTTATTAATTAACAGAGTAGAACAAAAAAAGGAAGGTTAGTTCTAATATTTCCATAGAGATGGAGAATGAATTACTTGTTCACTACCAGAATTAGGTCAGTAGAATTTTTCTTGGTTTGAAAATGAAACATATCTTGTGTTGTTTTCACATTATTTATCACAATAATGGAACATTTTTGAAACCCTTACCTTTTTTTACAAAGAAATCATAATATAATATAAGGATGCTCTGGGCTTGAAAACTGTATTAGACTTTATACAACAAATAGGGTAACCATCACAACTTACCCAATGTTACATTGATCACATTTTGATCCTCCAAAGCCGTCCTTGCAAAGGCATGCTCCGGTTTTCGCATCACATATAGACCCAACGGTTCCACTGATGTCACAATTGCAACCTGAAATAACAATGATAAACTGATGATAGCCTAGTAAGCAATCAATTATGATTTATTCAACATAATTTTTTATTTCTTTGATTAATAAATAGCTTTAATATTAACCGTTTTAGTGCTAAGCAATTTTGGCAAAAATGAATGAAAATTGCTATACACATATTGATTAATTTAGAGGAAAAAATAATGGTGTCAAATAAAACACTCTAACTTAGACAAATATCAATCAATTTTATTAATTATTTTTGCATTGTAAAGATAAAATGTTTATTGTTTATTAATGTTTATTAAACATAAAGTGATATCAATATTATTGTATTTTATTTCTTTTAGAAAATAAAAAATCAAAAAAAAATAGCTCAACAATTATGTTTTGCCGCACAAATAGCTACTAATAACTACTAATTGTTGGCCTTCTCGTTATTCCCATTTCGAGTATGACAGCAATAAAGGCTTTCATTTCGTATATTGTTGTCGGCGTCCACTTTTTTGCTCGAGAATTATCCGATACAGTGTGCGAGGCCAAAAACTGTGCAGCATATCGATTTGTTTCCCTTACGATGGTTTCGAGCAGTGATATTTTAAAATAATATAAAAAAACGATAAAAGTTATTTTTAAATGTATAAGAATGCACTCTCATTACAAATTACGCGCGAGGTTAGCGTACGTGCACTCCCGCGGAGCACCGAAAACACACTGAAACTCGCAGCGCTTTTGCGCTGCGCCGCAATTTTCGATACAAACGATCGCAGCGCTTTTGCGCCGCGTAGCATTCTAACGGTTAAATAAATTTTTATTTAAAAAATCATATATTGATTTCTTGTGAAAGTTTTTCTTTTCGATGGTGCTGAATTGCGAAGACTTTTAAGATATATAAATTGTCTTGATTTGCACTTTTCTTGACTATCAAACTGCTTCATGACAATACAAATATTTCTTTAATTATTTCCTCATCATTCAAAATTTGGAATCCAAGATCGTTTGCATCGCAATTTAACCATTCAGTTACATCTTCTTCGTCGCATTTAGCACCCTTTGAAAATTGTGTTATTGCTTACGCAAAGTCTCCTATATCATTTTTTACCTCGTTACTGGAACTTACTAATGGTTTTTTAAAAAATTTGTTCGATGATTTTTTTAAAGTAGACACATTTGAAGAACTCTAACTATCTGCTGCCATTTAGCAACAATCATTCAATTTCATTCAATTCTCTTTGTGGAAGCTGTTAACTGTTTCTTCATTGGAATTTTCATATGCAAGCAATAATAAGTTCCTAAGCGTTTGAATGTTTCTATTACACCCTGTTCTATTGGTTGTATTACCGATGCGACATTTAGTGGAAGAAATTTTACCGTAAACATTTCATTCATCCGGCTTAAACATTGTCTAATAATAATAAAGTTTCTCCTCTTTTATCTATGTAGTTTTGATATTTTTTTACTTCTGGAATGAATTGTTTTGCAAACCGTCTTTTAAAAATTTCACCATTCATCAAGACTTTTTTGGTGAACATTTACAATTGGGAGACATTTGATATTTATAAAACATCTGGTGTTCTTTGATTTCCCAATGACAAACAGTGAAAGTCTATGTCTGCCTGCTGCATTGGCATGCACCATTATGGTAACACATTCTTTACTAATGTGCCATGGTGCAGTATTGTCACGTTTAGAAGCTAAAGATTTGTTGGATAGTTTCTTTCAATTTAAGCCTGTCTCGTCAGTATTGCAAATAAATTCTTCGTTGAATACTTTCTTCTCCATAAACAACTTCAATGTGTCGATGAAAGTGTTTGCTGAAGGTATGTCGACAACAAGCCTTTCAAGCCTTTCCCCAAAAATTTCAAATTCTCTGATCCATGTCATCCTTTAAATTTTTCAAGCCAGCCCGGGCTTGCTTTGAAATCTTGTATTGAAAAACATCGCTTTTTCACATAGTAATTGACTAGTGTAGAACCACATAAGAATATACTGCGCCTTCTTTATTTCGTGATTTTTTCATATCTTTACGTTAAGCTTTCATATTCTGACATTAAACAATCAATGAACTTCAAGATTTTTTCATTTTGTTTTTTATATCCGAGATCGTTCGCGTTCTGACACCATATTTATTAGACAAAAAACGTATTGATTCACCACGTTTCAAATCACGAATTATATGCAATTTGTCTTTTAGTGAAATTACAACACATTTTCTTTTTGTTGACGGTAATATTAAAAATAAATATTTAAATCCTGATCATTTTTTTGATGAAAAACATGAAACAACCATTCAATGCGTATCAAATTAGGACGATTACTGATCCATATTTTACACAGGACTTGTTGTTAAAAACAAAAACAAACGAAAATATTTCTGCGACGCTAGCGTGGAAATAGTAAATTTAATGGTCAGCTTTTTTGACACAGCAGTAATGTTTACAATCATAAGATTTCTTATAATTCTTGGTGAACATCATAAAAATAAAATTATATGTACATTATGGAAATTATAAAAAAAACTTACGTGTGCATTTTGGATAGTTGTAAAATCCAGCTATACATCGATCGCATGAACGTCCACCAAAGTTTTGTCTACATGTGCAATTACCACTTTGTTGATCACAGGCTTTGTCAATTGCTCCAATGGAATTGCAAGCACACTCTGGAAATTAATAGATAAAATACATTATATTTATACACCTGTTTGCTATTTATTTGGAACTTAACGATTGATATCGACAAACAGAAAAAGTGATTATTGATTGATTTCTAATATGGGTATTGATTCAAGAATTTTCATCATCAAATATGACTTATTAAATTACACAATTGCAATGAATAATATTTGACCAACTAATTACCTTGACATTGAGGAAGATTGTAGTAACCATCAGCGCACTGTTCACAGTATATACCAGCAAAATTGTACTTGCATGGACACTAAAAATAAAAGGATAAAGATTATATAAGAAACAGAAAAACATTAATTATAAAACAATGAGAATAATTTATAAAATAGTTGATTTTTTAAGACAATGATCAACAGAAATTATAGCTATTCAATAAATATTTTTGAGTATGCATTAAGGTGGTATCTAACCTAAACCGATTTTTTAATGAAATTACAAATATTATGTTTTATTGATCGAATGTTACAAACCCCACGGTCATCTGGTTCGCAATGACCTTTGTCAGTTCCATTGGGATTACATGTACAAGGTTTGCATATTGGGTATCCAAAATATCCATAGCTACACGAATTGCAAAGAGGTGGGTTGTATTCTTTACGACACTCACACTGTCCTGTCCCCTCTGCGCAATTACCGGTTAAATTGTGCTTGTGACAATCGCAAGCTGAAAACAAAACAAAGAAAGTTATTGAAGCCATACTAAAACAGCACTAAACTAGGAATGTAAAATATTCCACACTTGTTATGATCTGTTTATGATAGATAAATCCTATAAGAAATCTTAAAAAGTGTTTGTCTGCAAACTTACTACGCTATGGACTAAGTTATGGACTAAATAGTTCTAGGATATGGTTTTAGTTGGTGAGAATTCCGGATCATGTCTCAATCTTACTCTAGCAACTGCTGTGTGAAATAAATTTAATTTGTGTAGGAAATTCTATAAAAAATTTTCAAAAGTGAATAATTTAATTCATTAGATGATATACATGTATGAAAAATATACTTGGCCATTTTTTAATAACAGTGATAAACATGTTGCGGTAGACATGGTTAAAAAAACCATAAAATATCAACTTGCTACATTTATTTAATAACACAATTTAATAAGAAGGTAAATGACTTACGTTGACAAACATCAGTCTCATTCCAGTGCTTTGAATATGGTCTGAAAAATGTTGCTTTACATTTTTTACAATTGTTGCCTTCTGTATTATGCTGACAATTTTGACAGACACCACCGCCTTCATAATTTCCATGAATATCCAGGGAAAGACCATTTTTATCAACTTCTGGATCATAGATACACTCGTTGGAGTGGCCAAAACAGTTGCAGGCTGAAAGGCACATCATAATGGGTTACAAATAATTATAACACATTTATTCTGGAGATGCTTCTAGATTTAAAAAAAATGTAATATGCATTCATAAATATGTATGAAGCTTTAAAGAATTTGAATAATGTGATCTCAATAGAAAGTATGTTTTCAAGTATTTTTGGCGATTGATAAAGATACAACATGCCGAAGAAAACACCTGAAGTGTAGAAAAATAAAATTTTACACTTCTTCGGTGATAAAACAAAATGCAGTTTCTTCTTGTTTTTATTTGTACGGTCAACCTTCATTAGTTTACCTATTAATGTGCTAGCTATCATTATTGGTGAAAAGGCATGATATTTTAAATAATAATGATGAATTTTTAATACTATTTCCACGAAATATTTGGTGATCAAAAACCGGTCGCGTTTATCAAATTTGTTATGGAAATAGTACTAAAAATTTTGTTGTTATCATTTAAAACAAATCATCAGATTGGATTTGAAGTTTATAGCAAGGTTTTTTTTTAATTAAACAACATTCACAAAAAGACCTGAACTGAAAAATCTTAGTATTTGACATGACGAGAAAAAAACTGTATCTTAGTTAGGGCATTTATAGGTACAAAAAAGAATTTTACCTTCGCAAACGAACTTTTGCCAGACTTGTGATTGTCGCCAGGCTTTCTGTTCAAAGCCCGGACAGCATTGGGCACATTGAGGTCCACATGTGTGATGTTGGCAACGGCACAAGAGCTTATTAGGATTTTGTAAGTCTGGTATATCACACGTATCAGCATGGCCATTGCACATACAGCGTCCTCCAACGCTGATATCTTTGATGGAATAGAAATACTGAAAACAGAAATATTCAAGGATAGTTTTACAAACTTATTCATCAGTATCTCAGTATAATTATTTTAGCATTGTCATTAATTTTTATCATGCATTTTACCATGAAACAGTTTCATTGTGTATAAAAAATTAAATCCAACCACAGAAGGGGAATTTCAGAAAATCATTTTGAAAACGGCCTTGACAAGCTTTGAAGTTATTCTCAAACACCGATAATACATTTGGATTGAACTAGTTTCTAAGTGAACCCAAAATGTAAAAAAATGTATGAAATTTTTCCATGTATACAATGATTTTCCTAAAAAATTTATAACATAAAAATTTTGTCAATTGGTTATTTCTGAGGATGCTCTCAAATTATTTAGTTCATATGTAATAATTTTTTACTCTCTGTGGGCTTTTTATGAATTCAATGGAAATGTTGTGGGAGTACATTTTTTAATACAGATTAGAATTTATAACTCTGTTCTTTTACTAGACGTTAGACATTACTAAGGTGCTTAAATGTAGTATTTTTTCATAAAATACTACATTTATAAAGAAGCATATTTTAACTCACACAACAAATAACTGTATCAGGGTTTAATGTAAGAAGTGATTTTACATTATATTAAATTATAACAAAATATATTTAATTATTCAAGTGATTGGATAAACTCTTACCCTTCTGGTCACAGTTGGATCTTGTCTGGCGACAGACATGAGATGGCCAAACAGAGTCTTTGTTCGTAAAAGCCGCAGACGTACATTTGTCGCCCTAGTCCACTCCTGTAGGACTGAGGAGTTGAAGTATGTATTTGCAGAAGGCCTGTTGTTGAGTATAGATATTGGGATCTGAAAAAAACATCTCATTAGACCAGGGATTCCCAACCTTTTTATACTCTAGAGCGCATTCTAAAATGTCGGTAGAGTGGCGGGCACCACCCATTTTTTTTACGAGTATTAGTAATTAGACTTGATTAATAAATAAAAAAAAAAGATCTCTACGTTTATTGTTACTATATAATAAACCTAGTTACTCAAAAAAAATTTAACTCTCGACAAATATATAAAAATAATTTACATTTTTAATTAGTGTTTATGAAAAAGTCTGTTACGTTCAAATAGTGGCGGACACACACGAATTGTTCCCAACCCCATGGCCGCGGGCACAGGGTTGGGAATCCCTGCATTAGACCAACTAAATATATTACGGTGGAGTCTTGGCGACTGGAATCATACTACAGATACTTTCATGAATATTTTTTTCATTTGATTTATGAATATGTTTGAACAATGTGAATATCTTTCTCGGGACTAGAAAAGAATTTGATTCTCTGACTGCTAACATCTCAACAGTTGATTGCAGTGTGTTGATAATTTTTCATTTTAAACAATATCAAAAATTTATTGTAAAAGTTAAATTTTGCGTTGAAATTTAGCCTGATTTGTCCTGACAATAGTTCTGCCAACACCCAAACTACTGAGTTATTTTTTGAAATATTTGATGTTGGCGTATCTTTTATGTAGCTCAGTAGGGAACAGGTAAAACATGAAGTTTTTATGAGAATTTAAATAAAGAAAAAGCGATAATTTTTACTCTTAAAAAGGTGTTGAACAACTGAATAACCACCACTTTTCATAAAATATTTTCGGAAAATTCCTCATTTAGGAGTCAAAATGGTCAGCATTGGAAGAGAGCACGGTTTTAAAAATAAGTTTAATTTCAGTTGTGACAACAGATCCTTTGTATTTGTCACTAAATCTTACACAATACATTTTGATGTGAAATCAAATAAGTAGTACTTCCTTGTAAATATTTACCACGTTATTAAGTTCAAAGACAATGTAATAATACTGTTACTATTTTAAATCCATTCTGTATCATGACGAATATGGTTTTTCTTTTTTTTTAATAATGAATAATTTTCTCTAGTTTTTTTAACTGAAAAAATTGTCTAGTGTATATTTTGATTACTAATGAGAAAAAATAATATATCTGAATAATTGAAAAGTCGTAACAGCAATTAATGCTGTAATACGACCTATTTGAATGTAATGCTGACAAGAAATCTCATCGTTATTTTAAAAACATCAATGAGATATAATAATTAACAAAACATGACCACGAAAAAAAGTCTATAATCAGATTGTTTGAGAAATCATTGTGGTGCTACTAATATGAAGCATATGGACTATCAATGGACAAAAAGAGTTTTTGAAAAGAACTGGTTGTAGTTCAATAATGTAGGGATTGCAAGGAAGTGACTAGTAGTTCACCAATCACTATGTCAATATAAATTTTCAAGATCAGAAATAAGGTTTTAGGGAAAGAGTTTATTAGTTGAAAAATATTTGTTTTGTATGCGTTCTCGGAGAGATTAAAGCTGTAACTATTTAACGATCAAGAGCGTTTCTCACTTAACTAGATGAATGGCCAAACATAAATTAGAAAACATAAGAAATCTGCACATTGTCCTTAATTGTTTTAAACAAACATTAGATAAAATTATCCTAATAGAATAGAAAGCAGTAATGATTTGACTTAGAAAAAAAACTAATCTTACCTCTCCTCTTTCCAGCGGTACAATTTTTGAGTATTCAGTGTTGCAGATAACTGAATCATCCCTCGTTATTGGATATAAACTTTCTTTACC
Organism: Himalopsyche japonica; assembly: GCA_028555115.1. Lineage (NCBI taxonomy): Eukaryota > Metazoa > Arthropoda > Insecta > Trichoptera > Rhyacophilidae > Himalopsyche > Himalopsyche japonica. The sequence continues at coordinate 449,836 of JAHFWJ010000213.1, read as the reverse complement.
AAAATGCGTTACACAGTCACTAGAAAAAAAAACATTGAGGGTTAATAATATTGTAGTTATTGATAAATAGAATTAGAAAATTAATAACATATTTTTAGTACTGGACAAATCTCTGCAACAAAATTGTGCGTAAATAAGGTAAACAATACAGAAAGAATGAGTTGGTGTTGCATATTCCGTTTTTTTATCAATATTGACATTTGATGTGCTGCAAAATTTTGGAAAAAAGTGTTTGTGTACCCTGGAAGACAAAAGGTTGCAGAGCACTGTTTAGTCCAATAAATTAAAAGTCCAAACATTAAAATAAAATAATGAATATCAATATAAAGACATAAAATATAAGGTGTTGATCGCGGGTGCTTGTTGGAATTTCTATATTCAATTTCAATTGATCAGATTTTGATGTTTCTATATGTTTTGTCTCTAACAATAATATTTTTGCCCTCATGCATCTTTGTACATTTTAGAAAATATTTTCATCAAAAAATTAAAGCTATGTGGCTTTGCATTTAGGTGCTCGATTGTTAAGTTCTTAATATGATAAGTTTAAATATTACCTAGGTGAGTCTGAAAAATATTGCCATGGGGTGAATGTCTTCCCGTAATCAGATGACTTCTCCAAAGCCCACAATCCTGGACGCGGTGAATTACCCATGGTTACGTAGACGTAAGCGACGTGAAATTCCTAAACAAAAAAAGTCATTTTTTTAGTTGCTATGCACTCCTAGTGATACTCAATTAACATATTGTCATTGATTTTTAATTTTGATAATAAATCTGTGGGAAAGAAATTATTACTTCTATTGCTTATATAAAAAGATCACAATGATTTGATGGGATTAAAATATCAAATTTCTGTATGGAAATATATGACAAATTTTTTTTATCAAACATTCTTATTGTATAAAAAAATACATGTTAACTCTTGCTTGTTTTGTCAAATTTCTTTAAACCAGAAATGGTAGAAATTAATCAAATGTCTTTTACAAAGTTTCAATGTTAGTCCATCGATACCATTAATTCTTCAATGGTTTTCAATATCGGATCTTCTTTATTCAATAGATAAAGAATTTTTAAATAAACAATTTAATTTTGTAATGGTGACTTAAATAATCAACAACAAAACAAAGTAAATGTTATTTTTTTCACTTCAATTAAAATGCTCAATTCAATTTGCCCAACATATTTCGAAATTAAGCATGGTTATGAAGTAGGGTGAAAAGTGCAGTTATTGGCCGTTTCAACTTTTAGTTGATAAAATAAAGTGTCAGCAATCCTTATCTCACATTTGTCACCATTCATAGTTCCACTATTCTGATTTTAGTATTTCATAATACAAAAACTATCAAGAGATGCTATACCTAAAACTTTTACGATGTTGTGTATTATTTATTAAGAAATCCTTAAAGAAACCTGCTATTCAAATGCTTTAAAACTCTTAATCCTTGCATATAATTTTATTTTTTTATAATCCTCTATTGAGATATTTTAGTTGGAAACTAAAAGCTATTTAAGATTGGTCAATAACTATATATGTCTGCTCTTCGTTTAGATAAATGGTAGTAACAAAGTAACAGTCTAAAAATGAGGTTTATGTTAAATAAAAAGAAAACGCAAAGCATTAATGCACACAGTTTTGTTCTGAGACTTAAAAAATGTTAAAAATCAAGAAAGTAAAAGCAAGTCAGCCAAAGTTTGTCAAAAAAAAAACATATGCTTAACCGGCCAGTAACTGCAAATTTCACCCTAACAGATAATCTAAGGTTTTAAAATTAAATTATCGAGCTTTGCCACAATCTATGGTGCTCGTTTTACCTTCTTTATGAAGCAAGCAGGTAGCTGAAAATTATACAAATTAAAATGTCGCGAAACACGTCGCTTCGAACGGCAGATATGTATGTTAACCTTTTGGTTACGGACCGAATTTCATAAAAAAAACTTGCGATAACGACGGGAATGATTTTCGAAAATATGTAGGTGTTTCGAAAAAAAGATATTTTCTACATTTTTCAAATTAAGTCAATGAAATAAAATCAATACATGAAAAATAGTTTATAGTCCAAGAAATAATAAAATTTAAAAATTACTTTTTACTAGTACTTAAATCCGAAATAAGCCAAGTGGTTTTATTTTTTTGTACTTTATACTAATATAATTATATAAATAAACAACCAATAATAAAATATCTACTATAATATCATAGATAAATGTGTATTAGTGCATATTATAACAATAGGATCAATATCTTCCCGTACGCTAAGGTATGATACATTGAATTGGAGTCGAAATCAGCAGCGATAAATCGCTGCGCCGTATTTTTCGCAGGGAAATGAGCAGCGATATATCGCTGCATCGTAACCAAAGGGTTAAATACATATGATAATTTCCCATGAAAAACTTACATGCGGATGAACCGCACATGGGTAGTGGATGAAATTCACTTGACACAAAAGCGAATTTATACAAACCGAGATAAAAAATAGTTTTTTTTTTTAATATAATTTATTTCCGAATAGTCGATAAAAATTGTCAATAAATAAACTTAATAACGATGGTCTGATTGTAGATGAGGAGTTCAATTGTGGAGCATTGGTTTATGAAATATGAAGCTATGCCGTTTCGCCCACGACATCCTTCTATGTTGATAAGATAAAAAAATAACAAACTCTGAACCTAAAGCGACATTAATACGAGATAGCGCAAACGTCCGTTCTAGATTGTAAGTGAACTTACTCATTCCGACATCGATCATTTGTACATTTTGACGCCGAAGAAAATAAAAAAAAAGTTATTGTTATAACGAAGAGAAAAATATGATGTTTTAAGCAATAGGCATGTAACGAATATTTATTAAAAAATCAGTATTCTATCCAATTTTTTATAAAATAGTTGAGACCGGTTGTGTTCAACATATTAGAATTTCAATGTCAGGAAGTTGAAGGTATTATACTACAATCTATAATTATGTTGTGACCATATTTTATATTAACACAGACTTCAACGGTTCGTTAAAACTATTGTATCATACACGGAGGAGTTATTTAATTTAGATTTTTTTTACATTATTAGAAAAAAACTGATTAGTATAAAATCGTCTAAAACGTTACTAACAAAATAGTTCTAAGTTTGTGAAATTGAAATTGATTGTCACGACGACAGCTAAAAGTATTTTTTTTCACTTGTTTGCGGTTTCATATGAAAGATGTGTACATATTTGTGACCTTTGGGAAAAAGTTGATAACTGATTTTCAGAAGGTTCTTTTTTAAGAGTTAACTGACATTTCTTAATTGAAACGCATTATATTTAAAATTGTAAATATAATTTTACTTTAGTTTTTAGCTTGATAACGCTGGCGATGAGCAAAACCGGTTCTAATTACAAAATATATTGTGGAAAAAGATTTAAAATTGGATTTTTATTATTTAAAGAAAACAAACAGTTGTGAGCTGCTCTGTTAAGCAAAAAATTTCAAATATAGATTATGTCATAAATATTTGAGCAATTCCTGGAAACTGAATTTTTTCCATTTCTGACATAGGTCAGCGAAATAATCGAAAATCTGACGAAGAATATTTTCATTTCCGTCACATTCATTACACAGTTTAATTTTTGTTTAAATTGACTTTTTGTAAATTTAATATTTACGTCCAAAAACCACCAATAAAAAAATTATTTAAAATTAGTACATTATGTTTGAGGAAGGTATGAATCGACTAAATAAAGTTCAACTAAGAATTCAGCTTTTTTATATTCTTTTTATTGCTCAACATTGAACATCCCTCAAATTCCCATCGCTTAATGACTTCGTGCAGTAAACAATTGAACAGTTGAACCAAACACATAATATGGAATTGATCTTTATCGGGTATTTAGTTAAGAGTAATCAATTTCATAATTGAATTACATGAAGTTAGATAATAAATTAATATACACATATATATAATAAAATTATGATTTTTATTAACATGGGCAACGGTACGTTATTAACTTCTTTAATTCTTTAAACTACATACATATTTGCTAGTACGAGGAAATTTAAAAGAAGCGTCGACACTTTTCCTTTACATATAGCCGAAATAGCTATCAACTACATTTAAAAAAAAGTAGAGCTAAAATACATTGCTATTTTTTCACCGTGTTATAATGGAGTTCTACCAAATAAATGCCAATGCAATCAATTTATAAAACTACGTCTTCCTAAATAAATATTTTTTTAATAGATATACATACTACAGTTGCTACCTAGGTAAATTCTTATAACAACTGGTTTCATTTTAGTATCATTCAACCTGAGAATAATGATATTGCTGCATTCTTTATACAAATTTTTTCTAATATTAATTAATCTAGAATGTTTATATAACTACTCTATGGCAGTCGGTATAAGTTTTATCGAGACCAACTCTGGGGTCTCAAATCTCAAAAGAAAATTTACAAAAAAAAACTGGATGATGAAAAAACATGTTCATATATGTCCTACCAGTGCCGCAATGAAAGGTATATGGAGATATACCCGCCATATATCCTCTGCTGTTTTATATTCGTAATAGCGTATGCTCTTTGGTTAAAGAAAAATATTCGACCACCGAACAAAAAATAAACTGATTTTTCGTTCAATTATATTGAAAAAAAAACCTAAAGCATCCATTAAATATGTAAATATTAAATATTTTTCAGTAAATGCGTGTAATAAATAAAATGTGTATAATTATTTATTTTTCAAGTTAATAGTCCACTAGTTGACGTTGATGCTTTGGTTACGGGTTCGATTCTCAGTATGAACATTTTCCTAAATTAATTGGAAGCAATCACGCAATTATTCAACAATGTTGACCTATAATGCAAAGAACGGATGCGCTATTTTCCTACGGTGTTACATTTTAATGATATCTTACGCCTTTTGACATTTCGCGTTGCTTAAATGTCGCGAAGAATCGTTCCAGACACTTAAAAATCTATTTACCAACTCAAACTGCGTTAAAAAAAAGGATATCGCGCAACCGACAATTTACTGGAATATGAAGTCACCGACTTATTTAAGAGTTGAAACCATATATAACGATAATAATATTAATAACCATCACAAACGCCAGTCTCTTTCAATAGTTTAATTAGCAGTGGCGTATTCGTACATCGGAGCTATTTGATTTTATTGATTCGATAATTTAAATATTCAAATAATCGGTTCCAAACAGATTCGACAAATCGTGCAACACCGCTTTTCGTCTAGTCAGTTGCATAAATACAGTTTACTTCTACCAATTTGCAAGGGTCTCATGGATATGGAAGAAAAGACATCAGGCAATATATTCATCCATTTCAGTCAACACCGTCATCGGGTTCGTGACATTTTCAGACGATCCCATTTGCCTCCATCTCTCTCACTGCCCAAAGAAGTCGTCTTGCAATGCCAAAAGGCTCCGCATTATATCTTTTAACCTTCTCTTTCATTTTTTTTTCACAAAAGTAGGAAACTTCCAAGAGAGAATATGTAACGTTAGAATGTTTTTAGAGTCACGAAAATTTTCTCACATCACTGATTTTTTTATGTCTATTTACGAATTTAAATAAACTCTATTATGTTTTGATTGAATTCGTATTTACTTGATAGCACACCATTATAAAACGGTGAAAAAGATAGCAATGTATTTCAGTTACATAAAATTAACAATTTAAGACATATAGTTGATAGCTATTTCGGATCATAAATATTGTAGAACTAAAATATATTGTCATCTTTTTACATCGTTTTAAGCCATTCAACCATTTGACAACCTTTTTTCCACAATAATTGAAACGATATTGTTAGTTGCAATTATCAAATAGCGTATGATATGTCGTTTCAACGATCACATTCACGTTTGAAATGGACAAGCCAAAATAGAACAAGAGATATTGAAAAGAATACAATAAAATATCACGTATTCAAACAAATTCACCAGTGTTCGCCAACCTGTTTAAATCTACCTATATAAATTGTTTTGTACGATAAAACTCTGTTCGTTGATCGACTGAAAAGTTAGATTACACATCGCCCGTGTACCGCTGGTTGATTTAATACTGGACGTGAATCGAAGGCAAGTCTGCGGTACTATTGCTAGTGTATGTAATATGAATCTCATTCCAGATAAAAAGCTCAACTTTATTGATTCAAGGAACGATGGTTAAATTTGCACAGTGATTGATAAACGAAATGTTTGATGTATTACGAGTCATACGTCATTCTATTGTAGCTTCGTATTTGTAGTATTTTTTTTTGAACAAAATGTTTGGAGTGGTAGACTGATTGATATGAAAATTAACAATACAAAGACATAAAAAAATGGATGAGTTTAGTTCAAACATAATTGATTTAAAAAATGCTCGTGTTTTATAAAACGTTTCTGCTGAAAATGTCCAGTATTGGTATCTTTCTAAAGTAGCCACAATCAGTGACTATGGTAGGATTTGTAATTATTTTCATTAATTAAAGAGAATATGTTCGTGCATTTTGTAATCACAAATAAAAGAATCTTCATTTTTTTTACAATGACTTAGGTAAAAATATTATAACCGAATAAAAATGTAAAATAAATCTGAATTTATTTACCACTAATTCGATATTAATGAAAGATCATTTTGGGAAATTATTCTCATAAAAAATAAGTATTTATGAGGATCATTAAAAGTTAATTGGGTATGTGATCTAAGTTTTAGAAATGCTGGTAAAACAATATAAGTATTTTTTATTTAAACGATATGAACTTTTCAGTATATGTATTATTTGTTCAAGTACATCCGTGCTCTAAAATTCCTGAAGATTTCAGAGGGCGAAACCCATTTGAACGACTCATCATACAGTTGTTAGTTTTAAATTCACAGGCTGGATTATATTTGTTTCGTTTTATAACAATCCGTTTATTCACAAAAAAATCCTAGATTTTGTTCAGAGCATAAACCAGTCCACATCTTATGAATCATTTGGTCTTCAAGCTTTGTCGACTCATGGAACCCTTAGGTTTATAAGTTTTTTTTCGGGGAACCCTGTTCCGTCCTCAGAAAAATATATCTTAAAATAATATTCAAGTTAGATTAACAAGCGATATTTACTGGAAAGTATTATTAATTAAAATGTGTGTGATTGATTTCTTTCAGTTGTCAATGGAGTGCATTTGAAGTCTCTAAGTTATCATATCTCTTCTCTACTCTTATATTAATCCATACTGTTATAAAAAGCCATATTTCAATCCACAATACATTACATTTTTAAATGATATGGAAAAGATAATCATCATTTTAATACAGTAAAACTTTGAGGAAGAGTTGAATAAAAAACAAAATGTTTATTTTGTTTCTTTCAGAATTAAAGCCGCCATGTTACGAGACACGCAAAAACTCAAATCTTTAAACGATTTCCAAGAAATATAACCCTTTTTACGAGATGGGTGGATCGTAAGAGCTCAGAAATATCTGACTCCTAATCAACTTACGGGATAAATAACATTTATTTTGTGTGTACCTATATAATTTTATATTCAACTTATAGTTCTGGCGATGTCGCGAAGCTAAAATAACTATCAATTAGTATATATATATATATGTTAATATTCTGATGGAGCTAAATACCTTTCTATCGTTACATTATCTCATCGAAGTTTTGTCAATTAAAAATGAGTTCTTAACTAGTATTTATTATATTATATTTAATTATTGAAAACAACAATTGATGTGTTGAATTCGTTCTTTGAATAACCTCTCATTGTTTCTTATATTTGAAGAAAAGCCTATCAAGGTAAATGTCTTTGTTTTTTTTTTATACAATGAATTAAAAATTATCAAACAGCTTGCCAATATATGAAACTGAAAATTTGAGAAGGTTAGAAATAGGAAAGCATATTTAAGTTTTGCTGAAATTACATTAATCCATTCGATCGTTAACTTCGAAACTATTTTGAACCATTGCATTAGTCTTTGTTGCAATGCTTTATGTGGTGTCTGTAAAATAATTACAACTTTGACTACCGGAAACTATCATCTATAACAAAACACTGAGGTCTTTGACATCCAATGGTTTGGAGGAATCCTGCTAAACTCCCTCCGCTCTCTATAAGAATTCTAAATCAGGAATGAGGGAATTTCAAAATAGATATAACTAAATAACGCTTCTAAAGTGCAGTATGCAATACGTGTCTAAAGAAACTATTTTTAATTCTTATGGTGAGTTTGAAGAAATTTTGAGCAGTTCGGATGTTTTTAATAGTCACTTAACATAACATACGAAAAGTATACGGTTATTCCATAGCAGAATTGTTGGTAGACTAACAAAATTTTGACTTAATCTTCCGAATGTTAACGTTTTAAAGTTGACACAGTGTATTGAGAATTGATGTTGATAATCTAGAAGAAATATACGTTGCAATGGTCAACATCATTAGTTTCTGTGAAAGATCTCGCGGGCTCAATTTATACCATACGAAGACATGGGTGTTTGTTAGTGATGTCTTGATCCCAAATGATCCTAAAAACGAGGCTTAGTGAGAACGGTCGGCTAATCACTATTTTTGTCGTCGATCTGCTCCTTCCACTTTGACTGAAAAAAAAACAGTTCGCGTAGAAAAATTCCTGATAGATAACTCGATAAGAAGAAACATGCTTCATACTAAAAGCGGACATGGACTTACAACTTATGAATTTATTAATAAATTAGCAGTGCGCAAAAAAAAAACAAGCACCCTATTCCACTCGAGTAAGCTTAATATCTTCTTTTGTATGCAATTTTCATTATATTTGAGATTGATATTTTATTTAAAATGGGTTGATCGCTATTCTCTTTCATACGAAAAGTGTCACTTTAAGTAGCACTGATTCAATCGTAAAATGAACAATTTATAAAGATAACATGGTAGATGTATTCCAAAGATCTTCTCGGGAGTGGCGAAACACATTTCAGGTTTTGGGAAGCCAGCATAATTTCAGGAGATTTTGTCGTTTACCAGTTGACACTATTGCTATAGAGATCCGCACACTGTTGCTTAGTTTCTGAAGATTTCTGTGGCGGAATAAAATGAATGTGTCTAGTTAAAAAAAATCCATTTTGATAATGATTTTTTACCAATCAGCGCAAAGAAACGTAATGGAATCTTCACTTAACATCATAAGAACGGATTATCAACAACCGAATTTTCGTGATTATGTTCGTAACTTAATAAAAATATATTTTGAATTGAAAAATGGACTCGACGGTAAATCTGTTTAATTCTATTGTTATATTAAATAAACACAGCACCCTAGTTTTATACTATGAAAAGTAAAAAAATGCCACTATAAGAATTTGAATTTTAAAACTGTAGCCCACTTCCCAACTAAATCTAAATATGTGTCTTTTAAATCGTAATAGTTTAAAACTAGGGGGTGCGAAATGTAAACTGGCTGTGTGCCTAGTATTGACACTTGCTTAGATTCTTTAAGGAGATATGTTCGTTTTCGATTCATGATTTTTAATCATGATTTACTTCCAATATTTTGGATGGAATTTAAATATCAAACTTGAATAGTTAAAACTTTATACTATTCCACACGCGAAAAATGGCCTGAAAATACCGCAAGGCGAAACAAAAGGCGGTCTTGAGCGATAAACCAATTGTACAAAGTTTCAACAATTCAAATCAGTAAATCTGTTCAACTTTTGAGCTTAAATTTTAAACCACTTTTAAAACAATCTATTGATTGAATCGGCATTCACTTGGTAGAGCTCCATTATAACACGATGAAAAAAATAGCAATGTATTTTGTAGAACTAAAATACATTGCAATTTTTTTCACCGTCTTTAAAACAATCGTTGAAACCGATTATTTTGGTAAATTTTTGTATTTTTTACGAAAAATAAATCTAAAATGATGAAGAGATAATTTTTTCTAACGATAAAAAAAACAATATTTCATATTTAGGATTTCCAGAGAAATTTGAAAATTTCAAATGGCTCTTCTGGCAAATCACAAATTAAGATTTACGACAATTTACTTATTTTTTACTAGCTAAATATACAATAACTTCTAACTTCAATGCATTATTTAAAGTAAATTAATTACAATCGAGCTCTTCGTATTCAATCAATAGAGTCAATATTAACTCAGCATATATAATAATACTAACTTGGCCTAAATCTATGGTGAGGTTGACTTCGTTGTACTTCATTCCTCTTGATAAAGGAGGACTCTGCCACCAGGTGTCCTTGCCATCTACAGCAAAGTCTGGAGGATGCCTCTTCTTTGGATTCTTCAGGTCACAGTAGTCACAAACCTTTGCACAAAGTAAAATCATAGTATTAAAATATGGCAGTAAAATCAACGAATAATATTTCATGTATTTTATTTATAAGTTTGTCCAAGTGTTGGACGTGTTTGCTAATAATCGAGGGATTTTACATGAACTATATGTCGAGAGTATTTTTTTTCAATTGATTTTATCAGTGATGAGTGAAACTAATTCTGAACACTATAAAAATTAGTATTTAAAATGTATTTAATGTATGCTTATTGTTCAACTTATTCAATTGTAAAGGATAGACTAACAAACTTCTCGCTGACGTCCTTTTTGTTACGTTTTTTGGAATTTTCTGGCCTCAAAGATAACATATAGCCGGTTGAACAAACAAAACATTTGTAAATAACATATGTTGGCGAATATATTATATATAATATAATCGCCAAATTATATATAAGTCTGAGTGAAAATAAAATATATTTCGAAACATAAAATCCAGCTGAAAAAAGTTCAGTGAATAAGCGTGTAGGGGGTAAAGGATACTTGTAAAGATGTTGTATTTATCAACTCAAATAATGTATTTCTTCAAATTGAGCGACACTTATTTACAATGCCACATCACTGGTATGTTAGTACCACGCAAACAAAGATAAATTACTCACGAAAACAAGAACAAAAGTTGATATTACAATTGGGATAGATTAGAAGGTGGACTAGATTACATACATGAGACGCTATGTGCCAAACATAATCACGGATTTAGACATAAAATAGCAAAAGTATTCACTTGCAAATTATAGAATAATTATTTTTTTTTCTATTTTTTTTCCAGTATCATTGCGGGAGACTTTCGAAAAAATATAGATTGGAATGAATACTTTAACAATATGCGCAATGAAAAATTTCGTAGTTTAAAAGACTATTTAGTAAATTGATGGTCCTAAACCGAAATAGTTAGCTATCAACAATCTCATTTGGAGTGTATTAGGGGAAAATGAATTTCACAGACATCCACGACTATTAATACTGTTATATATTTTTGGTGGTTAGTTTTATATGCGCGCGCTAGAAAGTTGACATAACTATCAAATTTAGTTGACATATTACTATTACATTAAAAGCTATATATATTACACATTGAAACTGCAGTTAAACAGGACGCTGGCTTTCATTCGGCAAAGCTATAAATCACCCTCTGTGAAGAAAAAACCACTGCATTGCCAAAATCTCATTTCACATTAAGCCACTTAAAAAATCAAAAATAAAACAATTTTTCGTGAAGCAGAAAAGTTTTTGGAATAAGTATATTTGAACAGAATATGGCACAAATGTATGTAATCGTCCAAGAAAACAAAAATAGTTTCGTAACTAATAATATGTTCAAATCCTAGATATAAACGAAAACGTATACCAAGAACACTTAATAATTTATTGGCAGGTATCGTATGGTGGATATAAAACTCCCAGCAATAATTATAACAACAGTTATTGCAATGCGAATCAACACCCATCATGTTTATTGCATAAAATCATGTTTTTAGTGCAAAATTTCGAATCTCAAAAATAATTCAAAATGTTATTTATTATGCCGTTAATACTGAGCATAATACCATCTTCACATTAAACCAAATAAACGCATGCCAGCAAGTCGTATATACAACAAAATATCGTTAGTAATCTTAAGAATGTTTGAAAAGAGTTTCGGTTTATACTTCACATACGATCTTTTGCAGTGCTTTGTTCAACACAAGCAATTACAAAACAGATGTTTTCTTAACATTCGTCCTAACTTTTACACAATCTGAAAATATAGAGCTGATAAAACCTTTAACTTTATTTTTGAGAGGTCGAGCGACTGTGTAGCTATAATCTCTATTATAAAAAGCTTTGTAAAATCAAATAGAGTTAATATACATATAGTTATTTTACGCATACACTAATCTTTTTAAGAGAAAAAGAATATACGTCCAATCTTTTTCCAAATCGAGGTGGTATAGTAAAGACAAATAAAAATAAATATTATTTTGCATATAAAGCGAATGTCATTATAAATACTATATTATAACATATGTATATTATTAAATAGTTATATGGACATTTGAAAATATGTTTAAAGAGTCAAGTCGATCAAAATAGAAGAAATAGTGAGTGTGCCTTATGCTTCTATTTTATATTTAGTTTTTGGGAGTGTTTTTTTTTGACCATATCTTGTGTGTGGATTTTTGTTATTTATAAATTATGTTATTACCGAAACCGAGCTTTAGCTTTGCCACAGTGATCCTAAGCCCCCAAATAAAATGAATAATATATTATTTTCAATTTTAGGAATGAATTGTTTCTCCCGAAAAGGCAGTCAGTAACATAACAGTGAAATAACCGCCTGAGAAATGAATGCAAAACAACAAAAAAATATTTTAGAGAATGAAATGTGTTATGCACATGTGTCTCCCTCATGAGATTTTTTCAGACATGCCATCATCGTTCTTCCTGGAGCCTCTTTTGAATCAGTGTTTCAACAACTGTTTCAAATAGTATTAAAAAATAATATATTCACATAAATATCTCCATTAATTACAATATAATGTTTTATTTTTTTTATTATAATTTATGATATCGACTGAAGGTGCTTAATGGAACTTCAATATTAAATTTGAATTGTTACAACTTTGTACTATTCCATATGTCTTATCACAAACCACCCGGGTTTCGCCCTTCGGCATCTTCAGGTATTCCATCGCACGGATGCAACAGAACTGACTTCTGTCAGTTCTGACTGACAAGTGCCAATGGAAAGAACTAAAATATACTATTACCTATTCAAGTATATTTCAACTAATAATAGTGTGACAATAAAACAACAAGAATGTATTAGGAAATGATATCACTAAACGTAAGTAAAATATATATTTTTACTGACTGACTGACATCAGTTCTGTTGCATCCGTGCGATGGAATACCTGAAGATGCCGAAGGGCGAAACCCGGGTCGTTTGTGATAAGACATATGGAATCGTACCAAGTTGTAACAATTCAAATACAATATAATATATTTTATTGATTTAGTCTATCTGTAACGCGATGCTATTTACAAGTAAGATTACTTGTAAAAAATTTTGAGCATAAAAATATTAACCAAATTAAAACACATCTCTGATTAAGATGCCCGTATCTTAATAAATTAATATTACGTAACGTATTGATTCGTGTTCGTAGGCATTAATATCTGTTACTTCTACATTTCCTTCCACCAACCCGATCGTACATATAAAGGATAACGAGAGTGATAAGCTTGCAACTAAAAATTGAAATTGAGTTACCACGTATTGAGCAGTTTTTGTAATATATGTAAAAATAGAAAGCCGCCTAATATTCAGATATTTCTAATCATATTGAATAAAAACGAAGAGCATTTTAAGCTTGAGATAAACAAAACCTACGCTAATTTATATCCTCGTCAACCATATCCAATATTTTAAGCGGAATAAAAAAAAAAAAAAAACATGTTGGTTATATCGGGACGAGTATATCCATCTGATTACCAGGGCAGAAATTAACAAGGCCGATTAATAGATAAATCAAATGAGAACTCAGTTTTTGAACAAAATTAAGCGGAATGTAATGACAAAAAAAGAAAATGTTTCAGAGTATCTGATAATTATTTTTATAAAGATCATTACATTCGGACAGCTTGAATTCAAATTTATCACTCATGATTCAACGCTGAATTGTTTTAAGTGATCGCTTTGCAACCAGACTATTCAATAAAGTATAATAATATGAGAGCGCATAAGATTCAACGAGTGGGCATGCGTTCAGTCACCTTTATTATCAATAATCAATTACTCGAAAATTTTTATAACGTAGGCTAAACAGAATCGTTTGATAATAATTTCGACCCAACCAGTCCTGACTTAACTTGACTTACTATATTCATTAATCTATCCTGCAGATTTTTGCTTTAAAAAATGTGGAGCTATTCAAGAAAATGTTAATTCAATTCAAATGCTTGACTTGTTATAGCACACCAAGTTTTTTTACCTTTGCATTTGTTATACTAAAAAATTGTATTATATTCACGATAAAAAAAAAACCAGCATCAATTCTTATAAAGAAAACTATCTATAACAATAATCTGTGCTTTGGTATCCACGTTTGCTCCCGGTGTGACGTTATTTTTTATATATTATGCAGATGTTTATGATGTCTTTTATCCTGAAGTTGACCTCCAATGACATAAAAAGCACTCAACAAGTTACTATCATGTGATTTGAAATATCTAAATATCTCAGGACAGCCAATTTCAAATTAAATGCCAAATTCTTTCTCTTTTGAAGAGGTGAGATTAAAATAAATGAGTTATCGAAGCACTCAGTGATTAGCTAACGGCTCTTGCTACGTTTCGTCTTCGGGTCAATTGGTACGGAAAGATTTTTTAAATCATAAATCCCTCCATGTCTTTCAAAATATCAATAAATTGACTTAAAAAACAATCCCTCAAATTGTTTTACTGGGTTTCGTAAACAGCGCAATCGACGCAAGGACTCGACTAGCGGTTTTAATAACAAATATATCTTCAATACTTATTCTCAGCATATTTATTGATGCATAAAGAAATATTCAAAATACAATACATATGGCAATTAGAAGCAGGCAAATATTTTTTATCATTCTATTGATGTATGTATATTATGCACGGAGAAATGGAAAATAAAGAATGATCTGATTATGAATGAAAAAATTGTTTTATTTATCATGTGTGTACAATAATAAAATATATTGAAGTTAGCTGAAATGGCAGCTAATAGACACTGGACGGAGTAAAAACCGGATCATGGGGGATAAATTTTCGAAGATATTATTGTCTAATTATATGCTAGGTGTATTATTTTTTATCAAATGTTTTTCAATGGCCATCTACTATTTTTTCACTTTTAAATAACGGCGAATAGTATGAAATAAATAGACAAGTTATCAGTAATATACATTGATATTTAAACAACGACCAGAGGTCAATTACTTCGGTTATGTTCGTTTGTAGGAGAGGTCTTGACCTGTTTATCTTACAATACAATATTTGGGCTATCAAATTCTTCAGTCAAAATTTTACAGTAGCTAAAGTAAACATTTATAAATTCATTCAAATTGGATCGCACCAACAGACAAAAAAACATTCACTTATTGATTCGGGAAATGAGAACGAAATAAAAGCGAATTAATGTTATTTAAATAAATAAGTAAAAAAATATGTATTATAGCTTCTATATTTTATAATTAAATGATCAGGACGGTTTCCACTTATTGCGAGCATTATTAATTGTATCAGAAATATCAGCATAAAGGGTTTCAGTGGTGGAAATATTTAGACGTTTATGTCTAAAAACAGGTCAATCAATATTGCCTAAAAAATAACATGAATCTATATAGCAGAATGAGACCCGATGTTTCCATGTTCGGAATCATCATTCATTCATTCGAATGTCAATTATACCGAAACAGCATGCGTACTGTTGGTCGCTAACAACTGCTTTTACGTAGATGAGATTGAAACCATTAAAAGAATATAAAAAAAATCAATACTGAAGTTTTACATCCATTCAAATCTAAGACTGCCGTCAAGCAAACATGACGGTTTTACAGCCCCAAACAGCCTGAACGCTACTTTGTTCTAAAAAACATGTGTTTCGGTAAATAAAGACAATGAGTTTTTAAGATGAAAGACTGCGAAGCACAATATAATAACACTGTTAAAATTTATGGATAAACTGTAAGGCTTGGACGGTCCATGTGATTTCTATGAAATTTAACAATTTCTAAACACGGTTTTATTATCATAGATTTGAGTTATAATTGCTTTCCTGTTGTTTCGGAAGTGGATTTTTATGAACAACGCGCAGTATCAGGTTTTATCGATGATCTATTGCTAAGGGTTGCATTTGGCATAATATATTCGTTTTGCTAATAGATTTCGATCAAGCACATAATTTAGGACAATGTACAAATTATATACGTCATATATGCAATCTACAAATATAATGGAAAAGAAGATAGGTCTAAATAAAAAAAATTGAAGCTGTGGAAAATAAAGGCATATAATTTAAGATATCGACTGAGTGCTTGATAGAATATCAGTATCAAATTTAAATTCTTGAAATTTTGTGTGTTTTTTCCACGTGTTATATCACTCATGATCCGTGTTTCGCTTTACGATATCCTCGCATATATTGCATCCGTGTGATAGAATGCCCGAAGATGCTGAAAGGCGAAACCCGGGTCTTGAGTGAAAAAATACGTGGAAATGTATAGAGTTTCAACAATTCAACTTTACAAACATTATTTAAGCTTACATTTAAAATAATAGAATAAAAAATTCGCAGATCTATAAATAATACATTTTCAAATATATCGTAAAATAAGTATTGTATAGCGAATAAGAAATAACGCATAAATGAGCAGTTCAATATATTGCTGATCGAGAATTAGTTATTAGTCAATCGGTCTCTCCCGGCCAAGTTTTCATTATTGGCGAGTTTGAGTGGAGTGGGAAGAACAATCTGTGTATATATTATGTATGATAAGAATATATAATATGTATTTGGGGATTTTGACCCTTGACCGCGCAAACAAACGGACAAATTCTTGTCACCTTTTGTGATTTAGAACTATTTGATGATTTTGGGAAATCTGACGACATTTGAAATACGTGTATAACAATAAAATTAAGCGAACGCAGCTCGGTGATTTTTTAAATCGAAATAGCAAAGAACGCAAAAATGCACCGAGCTATTTTTGTATTGTGCATAGAAATCATAAAAAATAATTCTAATGAAGCAATTCATTATAAGACCACACAATTATTTCCAGCAAACTATGCGCAAGATAATGCAACGTAAAAATAAGTAAAAATACACTCGATAATTTATTCCACAGAATCTAGTTTTTATACATAATTTGTAATTGGTATTTATATCAAATCCATCAGAATATTTTTTTCCCACTTATACCAATTTAAGATCATTTTCTTTCAAATAAATAAATTGAATGATAACCATATAAATATATTGGTTTTTTTCGTTGCGCAATTAAGGATATTTTATTCGACTTATCAGCTGAACGAAACCGGTTCTAGTATTATAAATTACAAATTAATTGGGTAAAATTGAGTTCAAGCATTACAAACATAACATTTTTTTGTAAATTCTACATATATGTATTCCTTATTTAATAAGGATACGTTAATTTGGAGATGAGTTCAGGTGATATAAATTCGCTATTTTTCGACAACCAAACTAACGCTAGTATTATTAATATAAAATAAGTAACCTTAATATATCGTATAAATGCGATTTTTTTTTCAATTGAGGCTTACCTGTCCTTGAATAACGTTAATATTTTCATCATTTTCAGCATTCGCTCCGACAAGCTTGCAGTACAATTCTGCTTCTTCATCTCCGCAGGTCGCCGTTGCAGTTATTTTCTTCCCTTCGGCGAGATTAAAATAAGGTGGCGTGAGGATTTCGCAGTCGACAGCCCTCAGCGCCAATGCCAAAAAGAGGAGAATCTCCCTCATGGCAGATACCCCGCTAATACAACTTCGTATATATTGTTTTTGAACACACGATCAGCAATAACTCGCAACGCAACCTTCCCGCACTGTAATTTCAAACCGACAGACGCATGGAAACATTCCCGTAGCGAAATCCTAGTATTGCCATATTAGAAAATATATCGTAATAATACCAGAACAAAAAAATATCAAAATAAAAAGGGACACAATTGTTTTTATTATCTGTCGAAAATATTATAAAAATGAAAATAATTTTTACTGTACAATCTTGTGCTTATTTCTTCATTCTAGGGTAGAGAGAATTGAATTAGTCTCTAGATTCGAGTTATCCGTCTCTAGCAGTCATATCTCATTGCAAGTATCAAAAAACTATGTTCAACAGTCATAGTTTTCACAATTTAAAATGTATTTCAGAAGAATTCCTTCTATTCCTTTTATCCGATACAAGGCATATACAATCGGCTTCACAGGTCAAAGTTTTCAAAAATAATCAACAATAATTTACTTGTATAAAATTTGTCTATAAAGAAATCATATTTTTAAATTAATTAAATGCAAGAAAATGTTTTATTTTAATAATCTGTAAGTTCCTAATACTTCTCACATAATACAATATGTTTTTACAATAGAACATTCAACCTTGCAAAGCTGTTGGCGTGGTTCAATTTGTGCCATGCAGTTCATATTATCTCCATTGTATCTATATCACTTTTAAGGTGTTAACTGTCACTTCTTGATGGAAAAGCATGATATTTTGAATAATAAAAACACATTTTTTAGTACTTATTTCCACAATATATTTTTTGATCAGGACCGGTTTCGCTCATCGCGAGCATTATCAACTGATACAATACAACCAAGTCAAGTAGCATGTTCACTATTGCGGGAGGCCGAGGATACGTTTAGTGCCCTCCTTACCCTTTCGTCTATGGTATGTTGTGATTACAAAAAAAAAAAAAATCGCTCTAATCAACTCGAACGGTCCGGGTCAGACGAGCGAAGCTGGAAGATGAAGGTCTCAGTCGTGCGTTGGAGAGGTCTTGGTGTGTGAGCGCTATGTGACGTCTACTAGTTTTCGCCTCCTGCTATCCGGAGCCGTGGGCGGTCACCAGACATGTGATTATGGTGCTATTACTAAAAACTACAAAATCCTACATTTCAATAACAAATCACTGAAATTATATAAACAAGAAATCCTTGAAATTAATCGATACAAATTTTTGCCTTATTCTAACCTTATAAATGAACAAACTACTTTTGCGTCGTCACCATTGTTATACTCATTAAATTAGATTAATAAATATATATATATTTTTTTGTTTTGAAAAATGATATTGCCTCCTTTAACTTTATTTTTTTTACAGACAATATTGGAATGCCCCTGACTGACCATATTGTCCCATCTCATGGATTCATCTTTAATTGACTATCATTAAAATTGTCATATATTAATTTATTTTGTTCCATTAAGTAAGTATTAGTAATTAATTAGCATTAGTAAGTGTGGGTTATTTTCGTCATTAAAATTTCCCACTCCTTACTTCCTTTTTGATTGTTCAGAGCTCCTAATGGATTATTGATTTACCATAATTGTAATTGTAATTCTTAATAAGTGATTGTGAACATTTAATTTTTATACCAATTTCCTTTATTTGTATCAATATTGTATGATTTTATGTAAATTGTTTCCTAGTTCTTGAACCCATGGCTTTGTACACCTGCTACCTTTAACTCAAATTTTTTGTGTAAATAGACTTGTTTGTAAATTGTATTCTATAAAAATCCACCACGATCTTAAAATAGAGTCCATTCATGACCACGTCCAGAGACTGTCGACAAAGTTCTACAGCGACTGTGAAAATCATACAAATCCGACAATCAAATCATGCTTAGAAGCGTTTGACATTGACGCCCCATCCGATTACGAAAGACCCCGTCATGTCTTAAAACTGAAACCGCCTTAGACCCTCTCCTATCCACCTCAAAGACCACACCAGCCCACCCTAATCACCTGTCTGGTGACCGCCTACGGCTCCGGACAGCAGGAGGCGAAAACTAGTAGACGTCACATCGCACTCACACACCAAGACGTCTCCAACGCGCGACTGAGACATTCATCTTCCAGCTTCGCTCGTCTGACCCGGACCGTTCGAGTTGATCTGAGCGAAATTTTGTTTTTTTTTTAACCACAACATAGCACAGATGAAAGGGTAAGGAGGGCACTAAACGTGTCCTCGGCCCCCCGCAATAGTGAACATGTTACCTGTACCTTGTATTCTATCAGTTGATAATGCTCGCGATGAGCGAAACCGGTCCTAATCAAAAAATATATTGTGGAAGTAAGTACTAAAAATGTGTTTTTATTATTTAAAATATTGTATCTATAGTTGTAAAACAAATTTACGGTCAAAGACATTCTATCTGATTGAGATATAATATTTTTACTCAAATATATTGCCTAGGAGAGTTACCATGTTTTGTACTTTTTCAATCAAAATTGGAGATAAAATATTTCTAAGACATTGATGTATTAATAATAAAATATAATATAAAGATTTGTTAAATTTTCTTTTTTTGTGCATTTTTATGTGTTTCATATTATGCATGACTTATACTTACCCATTAATCTTAATACTTCAAAAACTTGATTTAAGTTCAGAAACAAACATAGAAGTGTCTGATTCTTCAAATGACAACTGGAATGAAGAGTCTGGGGGAAAAATGTGTGGCGGAATGAATTGGATACCTGTTAAGAAACATGTCAATGAGCATGTAATATTTTTGTATGAAGAATTATATTTCCCTGGGAAAATTATTCAGGTTCCCAAATCTGGAGAAATTATTTTCTCCATGCACACGAGTGTGGACGATTGTAGAAATGGCCAGAGAAGCTTGATATGCTGGATTATGACTGGGAATCTGTAGTTGAAGCATTCAATAAAAGTGAGAATAACTCAGAGCGTTTATGCAGTTCCTAAATTAGATTATTTATCGAATTTACTTTTTCTTATGTTTTCTTTATTCCTATATAATAATACAATTGCATGTATGGAAAACTATTAAATTGTTACAATAATTATAAAAATTAACAATACTATAAAAATTATTCATGTTTTTTAATTAAATCACCTTTCAGAGCCAATGGTCAACCTACGAAACAATATGTGGTCAATTACTGGATATTTCATTTTCAAGGATGGTCAACTACTGAAACATTCTCCGAATTATTTGAAGTGACTTATTTTTTCTGCAATTCAACTTTTTTAAATCCCTTGAAATATATGGAATTGAGGTCACTGAATATTTAAATGATTTTTTCAGGAACTATTAGTTTGTGTTCTAAGACAGTAAAGAATAGTTCCATACATTTTTGGAAATACTTTTTTAGTTTTGTTTTCTATTGCAAATTGTGCAAGATTGCTGATTGTTACCCAGTAATGTCAGCATATATGATATGTAATTCTATTTCTGTAATATGGGTGATATTTGTGTAAAAGATAAATCAATGAAAATATATACTTTAAATGAATAAAATCAAACACTCTTTTCATCATTTTGGCACTTGCCAGCCCTCTCACTTCTGCATACAATGAAATGTCATTATACTCTGTATCCAAAGACTTAAGAAACTCTTAGAAATGACGGTGATTCAACCCCTTCAACTTATTAAAGTTCACTGTTTTGGTGACCACCTTCATAAAATGACCCATGTTAAGGGACTTAGATTCTCCTGATAAATAATACAATGAAAATTTAGCATCGAAGTATTACCAACTTTCCAGGCCTCGTTTTCAATCTATTTTACTAAACCTTCATGTTTCCCTACCATTGCTGGAGCACCATCTTTTGATAAGCTTGATAGGTTATTGAGAGTTGTAACGAAAAGCGATTCAATTTTGATGTAACAGCTTCTAGTAAATCTCGTGAGCAAGTGCCGTCCTTATGTGGATACAGTGCAGCTAATTTTTCTATTTTGTCAAAATGAACATCGACGCCTCTAACTAAAATTGCCAAATGGGTGGTATCTGTGCCCGCATCTTACGGCTTTGTGAGCTTGCTACAGACTGGCGGTCATATCCCGCATTCACGCTCATGACTATTCATGCAAGATCTTCGTTCGGCTTTTTAAAATCAGCTAATGTTGTGATTGTTTGTTAACACGAATACACCATAGAAGAAATTGTTGCAATAGTTGAATGGATGTACTGATATACTTCCATGCATAAGATACGATATGAACTACTCACAATGGAATATTCTTTTGGTGGTTTTATGTATACTAAAATAAAAAATGTGTGCATATGCTCTGTGGGTCATAAGTACACTCAGTTGGCCACCCTTGTTCTAGAGCCAAAATTGCAGGACATTTAAAAGAAAATCAAAGAACTTCATTCTCTCCCCGGAGTGGGCTACTTTATAAATAGTTGAAAAGATAAAGTGCCGCCTTTTTCTCCACTTTTTTTTATTTTGCAGTAGACGAGGTAGTTTGAAAGATTTATTACTTACTACTATTACACTTATTACTTACAATGTGTATTGGTTTTCTTACTAGTAGGAGGATTCTGTAATCTATTTTTGTTTAGTCTACTGTACCGGAGTTATGTATAGCCAATATTATGTGTACATCCCTTTTTCAATGGTTTTCTACTGTTGTAACTTTACTTCTCTTCCTTGAAATTTTGTTTTGAAAATCTACAACTTAGATTCGTTAAAAATACATCTTTTGCAATTTCACCACTAACATAAAAATTGTCTGTACATAGGTGATGCTACATGTTGTAACTGTCTGCAATTAGGGTTTCTATTGTTGTTTTCAGTGGGTTTACCTTGCCTTTTTATAATGCAAAACATAATATGCCCAGTCAGCGATTTACACATTATTTTTATTAGTAGCAATAAAATAATCAATGATGGTGTGGACTTTAAAAAGCCATTCTGGATCGTTGTTAGGGTAATTGTATTGTCAGAGAAATGTAGGAACCGCAATATTTGTATAAGCCTATTCAGTGATATAATATTTGAAAAAATAGGTGATTTAATAGGTGGATTCATCGATAAATATGAACTTTTTTTACTATACGTGTAAAAATGATTTTTCAATGTTATTGTTTTCATTGTTACTCTGACGTCTGACAGATGCCTCAAATCTTTCCTCTAAAAAACGTGTCATCTCTTCAATTTCATCCATTGATATGGGTAATGATGCAATTATTACAATATTATCCCAAAATCTTTTATAGATCAATTGCTTCACAAGCCAAAAATGTAAATCTATGAAAATACGTCAGATAATAGATTGTACACATAGACAATTGTGATTGTATAAATAAGAAGATCATATGCATAGACAATTGGATGTGATTTGAATGTTGGCAAACATTTAATTTCAACAAATATATTTAGTTTTTACGGCAAATTTTTACAATACATTTTTTCCATTAAATAAAAAAGTCATCATTTCAAATGTAATTTTTTATTCTTTTTGTGAATACACATTGAATATTTTTAATTATTTTACCAAAATTTTACTCTACTATAACTAACCTCTGTGTAGAAAAACTATTTTAGATGTTGTAAATCGTTATAGGAGATGACTGAAAAAGCAAGGACGTTATTTGATAGCCCAAAGGTACAGCTGCCCCCATATCCCATCTCGCACATGTCCTTACACGGTTTGCTTAATATATACAAACAATACAAAGTAATAATAAAGTGGCAACACATTCCCTCTCCCACTCTGAAAAAGCTCAAATCAGTAAAATTACGTTCGGTCTGAAAAAAATTCATACCGGCACAATATATATGTTCTAGAACAGTGGTTTTCACTGAAAATTTTACAGCGGTAATATGGAAATGTCTCGTGTCGTTCCGGTAGATATTGATTTAAAAAAAGTCACATTATTTTTAAATATGAATATTTACTACAAAACTGTTCAAGAGTACAACTATGAAAGCATTTCCCTAGCGTACTACAGGAATGTTTGCTTTCCCTGTTTGAGAACCGATATCCAAAACGTAGTATAGTTTCTTATAAAATGTTACGATACTCAATAAAACTACATTTTAATTGAAATATAGCCTCTTAACTTTTATCACTAGATGACGCCACTGTTGACCCTCGCTGATTTTTCGAATGTTGAATTATTATCATTCCTTAAAATATTGCTATTTTATAAAATCATACAATAATTTTTCAATTATCATGTCCTGAATGAAACAATTAGCATTAACAGAATCCGCATTTTAAGACAAATAATAGAACACGTAGTATTTTCAAATATATAATTGAATGAATTAATCGAATTAAATGATAAAGGTGTCACTTAGTATATTTTTTTAAATCGAGTATTTTAACGATTGGATCTCTTTCATTATGTAAGGAAAAATTATTTAAACATATTACGTGAAAACAACTTTAAAATCAATTTACTTCAAATTCAGAATTTGTAGTTTAGCTCTTACATCCACTAATTCTTTTAATTTTTAATCGATCTAATATAAATAAAAGGGGGTTGATTATGATGAAGGAAAAATTCATCAGTATTGTCAGTTAGCAGTTTGCAGCTTATATAAATTCATATGTCTTTTATAGTCAGCGAGAATATATTTCCATTGGTGCATTTTTTTCAGTTTTAAATAACATTAGAATCTCGATTATTCGAACTAATTGAGGACGATTTTTCTTACAGGCCAAGGCAGGCTACCGCCTCGTTTGCTAAACCGCCGTGTTGCGGTGAGTATGGTACTCACGTTCCACGTGTAAACAGGAATTCTCGCAAAAGCTCACATTAGGGATTCGTGTACATTACACTCCTCATTAGGAGCAGACATGTGTTATATACAAACATATTGATTTTACCTGCTGTAAAAATGTTGGGAATGACATTGCGTTATAAATACGGTTTTAAAAGTTCGTATTTTCTTTCAATAAAACGAACAAAAAAGTTACATATAAAGAAATTCAGGAATGTATAAAAAGGTTATTTTTAATAAAAATGATAGTTCAATTAAAAATAAATAGTTTTCTACATGATGGAGAGAAATTATTATATTCGCTATTTTTACTTCATCTAAAGCAGTCATACTCAACAGTTTTTTTAGTGAATTTTATTCTTATGTTTCAAAACAAAATAAACTAAAATAATGGAAAAAGCAATCTGATGAAAAAAACAAGCGAATCTGATGGTGCCTGTCTGTATGTTTTATGTTACCATGTCCGATTTCATTATTGAGAATATGTATTCTAAATGGAGATAATCTTTGATGAAATTGTTTTTCAAGAAATGCTTGTTATTAATTCTCCTAGCCTTTACTTTTTGGCGGGAATACCGATAAAAGGATGAGTAAAATAAAGGACTAGTGGTAAGCTAGTCGTTTTCGCTACGCCCCATTTTTAAGGATTGTATGGGTGAAAGGGAATTATTTATAAATACCTTTGAGGATAAATCTAAATATTATGAGATTGAAAAATAGACAAATTATGAAACAGCTTTATTAAGCCTTCTCCAACGGTTGATTTTTGTTTCAGCTATAAAGGCAAGCCAGGGAAAAAACGGATAAATTACACGGTGAAAAAATAGCAATGTATTTTAGTTCTACATTTTTTTTATAAGAAATAGTTGATAGCTATTTCGGCTCACGCCATCGATAGTTCTGGAGATGGCGTGAGCCGAAAATAGCTATCAACTATATATTATATAAAAAAATGTGGAACTAAAATACATTACTATTTTTTCACCGTGTTGTAATGGAGTTCTACCAAGTAAATGTCAATTCAATCAATGAACGGATAAATGATTGTTGTTTTTTTTATTCGGAGGAGGGGGAGGGGTTCAAAAGCCATCCTCTGAGCCACCAAATGATGTCCCTGACTAGATAAAAAAGTGAGCCGCGAGTTTAAGCGGCTTCTGGGTGACTCATGCAAGTCGAGAAGTGGCGCCAATTTCAAACTTCAATAACAATTATCACAACCTGATTATTCAAGCTGCAGATTGCTTTATAGATCATTTTCTTGGTACTGATAAATATTAAACATCCCCTATTAATAATTCTTTGAACAATTATTATGCTATTCCGATTTAAGATTAATAATACGTCGGATTGAATTTAAAAAGCTGGTAGTACTGTATACCACCTGCAACTACCTGTTCTCCACGCCACCTGCGGTAGTCGCAGACACTACACAGGTGAGTCATGTTACCTGAGAACTTCGAAAACATAACAGGCCATTCGCTGGCAAGTAGCAACGTGTGGTGTCGTCAAATTTTGATGAAGTCTTCCAAAAGTTAACACAAATCGCAAATTCAGTGCCTTGTTCAATGATACAGTGAAGCATCGATTGTTTTTTATCATATCAGTCAAAGTTTAATTTCCGTAGTAATTTTACTTAGAAACGCGAAGAAGATTCTATTGTTCAAGGACAGGTTTCACACACCGTGCACAGGTATGTCGTTGCGCCCTGTCAAATAACGTTACAGGTGAATATTTTTGTATTCCTAGCACAACATTTCACGTGCCACTTAGTCACATCGAAACTAATATGTTTTTAATACGATGCATGTGTGATGAAAAAGTTGGCATATTTTAAAGCCAATACGTGCACTTCTGCACTACACACATTCCGAATGAAAACATTGCCCACCCACAAAAATTCCGCAAATCGTGTTTACTATTTAGTCTTAATTTGTTGTTTCATAACACAAATACGAAAACAATAATGGCATGTCATAAAATAAAGTTATGATTTGTTTCATACTGCACAATCTACACAATGTTTAGTTTTTGCACAATTGTAAGGTTTTTTTTACACGATTTATAGTATATATTGAGACGTATTAAATACAATACGACATATTATTTATTAAATCAATATTTCAATTCTAAATAATACTGTTTTTAACGAGTTTTGTAGGTGTTTGCGAATTGCGAAAGAATTTTATGGATTTGTCTGTACAGTCATAGATCTGTATTTTTCTGTGTTAAATAGCTATTTGATGCTTACGAGAAGATTTTTAATTGTAGGCGTGTTTACATTTTATGAAAACTTGTGTATAGTATATATATTCAATTATTAATACGTAGTAACTGAGGTTAAAGTTTTGTTGACATCTGATTTAAGAATTAATTTTTGATGCCATTGTTTAATTAATCATTATAAGACAGAAATATAATAATAAAGTATTAGGATAGAGTAACTGTGAGATTTTCAATGATTTAATTTTCCAACACGTATGTACCTATATAATACAGAGCGATGACGTAAATATCAGGCGGATACGCTTGTCGTAATAGCCCGAAAAGCCATTAGTAGTATAGTGTAATTTCTCAACCAGTAGTATTCTCCTTTTGGAATAAATATTTACCTAACGTGGGTCAGTTGGAGCTAGAAATTTTCTAGTAGTTAGCTTTCCCTAGATGCCATTTTCCTAAAGGTTGGAGTTCCAGGGAGGTATGGAAATATTGTAGTCAGTGGACTACCTAACCACAGGTGGTTTCTTAGCACCCCATTAACCTTACTAAGACTTGACTGACTTAAGTTTCTGTATGCCCTGGTATGTGTATTTTTGCTAACGTCTCAACCGTTGAGACGGCAGGTTGGAGTATGTTGATAGTTCGATACCTTAATTTGAAAAGGTTCTAAATGCCATTTTGGCCTAAAATTACATTTTTGTCTGAAATGGTTTCATTAGCCAATTCTACCATATTAGTTAATTTCAGGTTTATATATTATTGAATGAACGAATAAGCAGCTTTTAATTTTAAAAGGTCCCAAAAAACGATACAAACATTAACAACTGTCCCATAATAATAATACACGAAGCAGGATTTGTTTGAAAATATTTGACGTTCTTTTGAGCTTCCCTTTTACATTGTTTAATTATAATTAAAAGATATGACCTATCCAAACTTCAAACGCTCGTGTCTTAAGATATGTCCTAGTGCAATTAGACCCTTTTTAAAGTAAGGTAACGAGTTGATACTCAAAAATATAAGAGTGTTGACAGTAATGAAAATTTTGTGTATAGGTTAATTTTAATACTGTAAGATAACTATACTTGATTTGATTTCCTTAAGTGTATTGGACACTGACAATATAGTTTTTTTTTTTTTTAATATTCAAGTGTTGGAAGATCATCTCTGCGGCTCAGCGGGGAATGGGTTAAGCACCGTATCGAGTATGGTAAAATAGCATATAAAAATGTTTGTGAGGTACAAAAATTTTTCGTTACACTGTCGGCTGTATGCAACAACAAGTCTCGTCACTATCATTATAATTATTTACAATAATGTATTCGTGTGTTATCTCGCAGTTTCTACTGACCACGAATTTGTAAATAACTAACTGTACAACTGCCTACCAATTATACAAGAGAAAGTTAACTGACTTGATTAATACGCATCCGCTCAAATTGAATCGATGAACCAAGTTAGCTACCTGCAAATTTCTCCTCTAGAAAATAATTGCACAAAAATATGTTTTGAATTTTTTATAGGGAAATATGTAACAGGGAATGGAACATTATTTGGTACAATTTATTCGTGTGGACTTGTAATCGATAGTTTATAGCGTTACGTGTTTGTGTGTAAAACATATTTATCAGTGGACGTGAGCTCTTTTGTTATTATTATAAAGGAAAATAGATGTCGTCATCTTTTTTATCCATGGCACATTTCAATTCCACAGTCACGGCAAATGAAGATGTTAAAAACTCAAAAGAAATAAACATCGATTATATCATGGAAATATTTACTATTTCATCAATAGGCAGTACATAGACCATACGATAATAAGGGATTTTGCGCTTAAATACTTAATTTTAGTGAATAATGTTCAATTCCAATATATATATGCTTTTGATACGATACAATAAAAGCGCAAGAATCATCTTGGAAACGTCGGTTCTCTTTAGTATTAATTTTTGTTTAGAAATATATGTGTACTAATTTACTGCTTTCAATCATACCTTCTTAACACTTTTACTTTCAACTTGATATCATTATGTATCTGAAGAATATTTTTTACTTTGATTAGAAGAAGGTTTAAATAGTTTACCCTCGTTATCGTTGTTCTATTATTAAGCTAATGTTATCACATTGGTACAATAGTTCTCATCAATTTTTATTCATCAAAAAATTCTAAATGTTAAAAGCTATAAACTCCGTAATGTGAATTATCATGTGATTTCAAAAAGTATGGGTCGAAGGATGTGCATATGCATATTTTGATATTTATGATTATAATTCCCTCCCCATCGACCAACCCACGTTTACATACAACACATGCGGCCAAATTCCTAGACGCGGTTCTGAATGCATACATAGTAATTTATTGAGCCTTGTGTGTAGAAAAGCATTATTGTATTATGATAGTAATTGCTCCTGGGCACACAACGCGTTTCGCTCGAACATTCAGAACATTCCATCGCGTTATTTATCAAATTGTTTGCTTTTGCGTGATTCATAAGTCTGTTAACACTTAATATTACTTAATAAAAGTTAATTTTTATTACTCTGACATCGTCGTCGTATATAGATAAAAGATATGCTAGCAATATAATGGATAAAAAAAACTGTTAATAAACCATCTGACTGTCAACGTCTCAACTGTTGAGACTGATGAGAATAGTGTATATACATTTAAAAACAAAAGAAAATTAACCCATTGAGGAGTATGGCCGTACATGTACGTCCAAATATTGTGATGTCTTTTATCAATTGCAAGTTCCGTATTTTTTGTTGACCAATTATAATTTCTTCAGATATTCATGCTGCACATATCTGTCAATAATTCTAAGCAGTCGGGGTTACATTTTTTATTTGTTTCAAATTAATAAAACAATTTTACGAAAAAAGAATTCAAAGAAGTTACACTTTTAATCATATATTTTTTACTATTTTTTTAGGCTCAAACTAAAGTAATTGTTTCTAGAAAATTTATAATGAATAAATTTATTTACATTTATTACTGCATTTCTCAGTTGTACAACTTTATTTACTACGTGATATAATAATAAATATTCTTTCTAGATTGAACCACTAAAAAACAAATTTT
Source organism: Himalopsyche japonica (assembly GCA_028555115.1). Classification (NCBI taxonomy): domain Eukaryota; kingdom Metazoa; phylum Arthropoda; class Insecta; order Trichoptera; family Rhyacophilidae; genus Himalopsyche; species Himalopsyche japonica. The sequence continues at coordinate 419,977 of JAHFWJ010000213.1, read as the reverse complement.
ATATGAAGTATAAAAAAAAATATTTAAAATAAACCAAAAAACTTATTTCGTAAAAAAAAACTCACTACTCAAATTGTTAAGTGTTCAAACTTCCATACAAGAGTTAATTTTCGTGTTGGAATAAATCCTAGTTCGCCATCGCAACCTCCATAAGTTTGTTAATCACTGAAATAATTTTCGAAATATTCGGTGTTAGAATATCGTTTGTGGCTCTACGGGACACTGGTTAAACTTACTAAAAATATCTAATCTTGCGTATTGAAATAATCAATGTGAAAAACACATTGGCGTAGTATATGAACTTTGGGTTCAATCTGAAATTTATCAGCGGGATCGACTTTTTATCAAATATTTTGGGTTATTACCGTATAATTTTGCATATGATAATTGATTTGCGAAAAAGTTATTGTACAGGTACAACAAATAATGTGTTAAGTATATTAAATGAAATAATATGCCGATATGTTAAATGAAACACATTTAAAAAAAAAAATGATTCCTACTTGATTAAGGATTTTGGATAAAAAATGGCCTCCTATTTGTTTTACTTTTGTGCGTTATTGCTAAGATTTATCATTATGTAAATCTAACGTTGATAATTATTATGACTTTGCTTTAACTATGGCTTTATTATGTTTGGAAAATGATAGAAATTTATTTCATGCATTGTATTTTTCAGTATTTCTGCGTAATATATTTATATATATATAATTATTTTTGTCGTAATATCACATTACTGTGTTATCAGTTAGCGCGTATTTATAATTCCTCTTAATTTAATATCAGTTCGTTATGTCTATGTTTTAATATATGATACATGTAATATTTTTTTTAAATTATTGTGTATATTTAAATTAAATTATATTCAGTGAATGTTAAAAAATGGAAAATTGATTCCACTGATAAAAACAACTTATTTATTATTTTTCAAAATAAACATAAAAATAATTGAATAATTTTTGAAGTTTTTTATTGTAATCAAACTAAATTATCATATATATATATATATATTCAATGTCGCTTCTGAAAAAATGTTTACTAATAAGATATTTTTAAGCTGTATCAAATGGAATAATTAAATAAAAAAATCCAATTTATTGATTCACATCCGTATAAAGACTACAGAAAAATATGATGATATTGTTTAATGTGAATATATTTTTTAATTCTCCGCTGATTATTTCACATTCAATATGTTTCCATTTTTTATTCATTTGCATTTTGCTGTTTTGGCTATGCGTTGCCATAGCTGTGGACTACTTTGGATTCCATTGAAAAATGTCTACGGACCCAATATCACGTATCTCTTAAGTATTTTAACAATATAGTGCTGTATTTCCAAATATTTTTACACATAAAAAGTTAAATCAAAAACTAAAGACTAATATTTATGTTGTATATTATTTTGTTTATAATTAATATATTGTACATATAAATAGCACTCACTATATATTCTAACAATAGGAGTACAAAAGTTTTTTAAATCCCGCCGTTAATAGTTGTAGATTTTTTCAAGGTCCCCTGTATTTGATAAAATCATAATAAAATAATTGCATTACGCTCAAAAAGTTGAAATATTACAGTAATCGAAAATAGTCAGTGCGCCATGGAATGCTTATCAAAAATAATAATGTACCTTTTTTGTATGTGCGGATGTTTTTATGATCTTTAATGTTACGACATATGTCTATATAAAAAAAAGATATATTTTTGAGAGAAAAATTGTGTTTGTTACATTTTTATGTTCTATATTGCATGTATTCTTTTATAAATTTTTAGCTATAACTAGATAAAGATGAGACTATTGGCAAGATAAGTTTCCTTGTTGCATTTTTTTTTTGTATCGGATGCGTCTGCGGGGGTATATACACATCACAGTAGTAACGCCTTTGCATTTTGCTAGGATTTCGCACGAGAGGCAAAAGTACCCATTTTGCTAATTAATAGTTTTTCGTCTTTTATGAAAGCAATATCATAGAGGATATGTGTATGTTTTTTTTCAAATTTACGATAGGGAAAATCTTCAAATGACGTTTTTGCATCACAAACATTCACGCTATCGAATAGATTATTGCATAAATCGATTGAAAAATAAATGTGTGACAATTTTCACATGGATCATTAACATATAGACATCCAACCGAAAATCACGACGATTTGGATAAATGCTCGGCATTATTTCTTATAAAAATTAAAGGTAGAAATTATCTTTCTACAGTTTAATATTTTTGTTGATAATGATATTAAAAATATAGAAATATCCCTAAACATTGCGTTTTTATTATTTAAATATAATTCCGCAAAGAACTGACCGTTAATATCATTTGTAAGTACAAATTAAGAGGAATCGACTGTATAAAAATAATTGCGTTGTATTCAAAGATTTTCGAGACCCTGCTTTACTGTAATAGATAATAATTGAAGGACAAGGTGTTAATGTCACTAATTGCCTAATTATTACTGCAATCAAAGATTTATTTTCATAAGTACACATCGGCGGTGCTATTTTCAGTATTCCAATACTAATAGTGGCCAGTCAGAAAAAAAACTAACATTTTAATGCTGGTCTTAATAATTTTTGTATCGACTATAAACATGTCTATTATATTAGAAAACATGAACATTATTGCAATACATAAAAGTCAGTGGTCAAATAAATCTTCTTCAAAAGAGTTTATTAAGAGCTACATTTTTTATATACCTAACACTAGCCGATTTGAATTATTACGTTTATTTCAAGAAGAAAAAAAATCGACAATATTTTACTAAGATTAAAAAAACGAAATGGTATGATATAAGCGAAACACAGCAGGTCTCAGAATGAATAGCTTTTTTCAATTGATTTTTGTATTTCTATTGAAAAGCCTCGATGTTTGTAATGTTGTCAATTTCCTTTCCACCTATCCAATCATAAAAATGGGTTATACGATGGGTATGGGTAGTACAACGACTAGCCTTATCCTAAACCTTTCCCTTATATCCCAATTCTCTCGTAAAAAAGAAAAGTTAGTGTACTTGAGTAAATTAACTTGAAGATGCGAGGCATATTGCAGTGCATTAACAATAACAGAGTGTTGAATGTTAATATTGATGTTTTGTCCTGAGAATATTCATAAGTTTATTAAACATTTTTGATTGATTTTTGAATTGGATTATCCTTAACGCAGTTTAGTAGGTAATGGAATTAAAAGTGAAAATAATTGTTAATAATTTCTCTTAATTCTGTTTCAGATTAGGAACTGAATTACAATGTTAATTGCCATCATAGCATTTGTTATACTGCAAGTGGGTGCAGTATTTGGAGGAGCTTTGCCCGCTGAATCTGTCGTGCGTTGCGGTCAGTTGACTTGCGCTCCTCACGAGTACTGCACACCAGAACATGGTAGATGCGCACCATGTGAATCAGTCTGTGGACCCAAGCATCATAACTATGATGCCACTCAATGCGCAAGTTCCTGCCAAGGTTAGTATTATTTCCTCTATATTAAATTTGTCTCTGTTATTTTCTCAAATAAGTCAAATATAAACAAACCGACATTTGTATCAATGTATGTTTTTTGTTTTGCTTTAGAAATAAACAGCATTAGTGATGCATAACAATGCAGCATACCAAATTTGTACTCAATAAATAATAAAAACAAAATATTGAAGCATTGTTATTCGATTTTTAAAGTATGTCAACGCTTTGCTACTAAAGCATCATAACACGATATATGCAATTTTAATGGTCTTACTTACTGCTATATATAAGCGGTAGAATTTTTATTGGATTTATTGATTACCTGACTATAATATCACTTTAAAGCAGTGTGCTAGTCTGTAGCGGAGTGGTCAATATAGATGACTTCCATGGTGGATTCCACAGGCTCAAATCCCAGTACAAGCAGTTTTTTTTTTCAATCAATATCAATTCTTTTCAAAGACATAGGCGTTTTTAATCTCTAAAAACTTTCACCTACCTATTCAATCCTAAAAATAGCATAGAGCGAGTGGTTAACTAACCATTAGTCCCGTCCTAAGACTATCCATTTTATCCCTATTCTCTCTGTAATGGAGAGATAGAGCAACAAGTAATTTTTGAAAAAAAAGTCGTTTTAAGGAGGTCATATGCTTCACATTAGGAGCGGACAAAGATCAAAAAAGAATTATTTTAAATTGTAATCGTAATGCTATTCATGCTCTGTTTATATTTTATGTATGTGGAATTTATTAGGTAAAACTCTTGTGGTATGAAGTGATTGAAGAATTTTTCAACCATGACTATATATTATATCTATTACCTGGAAGGCTTTTTAAATAATTTGATATGTATTTTTATACCTAATTATTTTTTATTAATAATTTTCAGAATACTTACACGATTTGCGCTACCTGAGGCGTGATGAGGGTGTATCATCTGGCAAGTAAATTTTTAATTAAAATTAAAAGTTTTACTGTAAATCACTATGGCTTATATTAACCATTATTATTCTGCCTTACCAAGTCGAGTTTCAAAGTTTAAAACTCCTTATAAAAACTCATGATATTTCAAAAAATTATCACATATTTTTTTTATGATCAATGATACCATTACTTGAATTTTTGTAACTAATTTATTATACAAACAATATCAAGTTTTAAAAGGTTTGTTGTATTTACTTAATTTTAATCATTACTTGGTGGACATCAAAATACCTGGTTACAAAGCCACTAATTTTAGACAATTAACTAATAAAAAAGTTCACCATATCAGTATGTTCATCATATGAAAATGCCTGATTGGTGCCCATCTCTTCTTAACTCATTGAAATTAATACCACATCTGCAGGATGTATTTAGGATCTTTAAGAAGTTTTGACAACTTAGATATAAATGTTGAAAACTGATTTGTTTATCACATCAGAACAACAAATCACCCATTCAAATTTACTCTAACAATTTCTATTTTTACTTACAGTCTTTTATTTTGCCAAGCTGTAAAACATTTGTGAAGTTGTATAGGGATAAAACTTTCATCTTGGGTAATAGATATTGACAATGAAGAACAGGGTAGAAATTTTTAAGTTCAATTGCCACTAATGCAAAGTTAATTTGTGTGTCTCTGACCAAAGTCATTTAAAAGTGTTAATAATATATTATAATGTGTTTTAGAAACAGTTCGTAAATTAGAACTTCAAGTATCTGTGATGACAATAATAGTCGCCCTAGTTTTGGTGTTACTTTTTGCAATCTTTGGTGTCTTCTGCTGCAGAAATGGCCGATCATATTTTCACAAGTCTTACAACTGGATTAGAAGCAAACTGCGTTCACCAAAGGTAAATAAATAATTATTGAATTAAGATAGTTGACTATTCAAGCAAAAAAATCTATTTCAAATATTCTTAATTACAGCATAATAATATGTTTGATAATTTTTGAATTTTGAGAAGCATAATTCAAGGTTATTATATAAAGAAAATTTTTAGAGAAATTATAAAACTCCATTCAAGAGTTTCAACAGGACAGTAGAAAGAACTAAAAACTTTTTATTATTTCTATGAATTACCATATAACTAATATATGATTCAACCAAAGCTTGTTGATCTTTTATTGTAACTAGTGAACTATCGAATGCAGATGAAGCTGTTAAATTAATGTAATAGTACATTTCTATAATTTAATCATTATTTCCACAATGTTTAATAAAAAATCTTTCTTTACCATATAGGAGAATAATGTAAATTTTTTTTTGTGGTTAGTTTTGTCATTATATTACAACAAAACAATAATCAGTAAAATTTGTTTATATGTAACAAATAGTAAAAATAGCATTGTATTATTGTGGATAACAAATAAGCAGCAATAAATATTTTTAATCATAAACTGGTTGCATAATATTTATTTTTTAATTATCAATTAAAAAAAAAAGTAGACTAACCTTTGTGATATTGAAGTGAAAGTTTTTCTTTAGCGAAGAAGTGATCTTCATTTAAAATTAGTGGTCTTGGAAGTGTTGTCATTTATTTTGAGTGACTCGAAAATTATTACCTAGTATATCTTATATGATTTTATTATTTTAAATATTTGGTTGTAATATAACATCTTATATATATTTTAAAAACTTAAGGGAAAAATCAAAAGTTAAAGGCCATTAATTTTTAAATGAAACGTTCCGAGGCTGATAAAATATTGCTTGATATTTTTTTCAAATCGTGTTTTACTTATTGTAGGAATCAAATAACAGATTTGCAACAGGGATGACACATCAAAATCCTCACACAAAATCGCCAGTAGCGCCTCCGAAAAACGAACAGCGAAATGTTGGAACAGCGAATGTCACTTTACCAGTCACTGCAGCAGTGCCACCGACAATTGTTACGGGTGAGCAGTCATTGAGTGCTAGGGATCTCCAACGACATCATGCCCCATCAAACGAGACAAATGTTTGTTCAGCTAATAATGATTCAAATCAAACCCCAGCTCAGCCAGCTTCTGCTACTGCAGGAACCAATCGTCTACCTGCTGAGGACTCAACATTGGATTATACTTATGACAATCAGGGTCTTAATTTAACTCCGTCACCAGCTGCTACGTCTTGCCACAATAGCAGTCCTTCACCACCTATTAATCCTCCTCCAAGACAAAATCGTTTTTAAGAACATGAGATCAGTGGATGCTATGTTAATTGTTTGATGTTCTGGTATGAATGTATGTACAAAATTGTTCTGATGTATAAATCAATGAAAAACAGCAATGTGAGCAATTTACAATCAATGATATTAATATTTAAATCTGTAGAAACTGCAATGTATTCTACAGACATCTTTGAGTATTTAAAAATGATGTAACATTAAACCTACAATACAAGCATTCTAATGTGTATCTCATTGTATTGTCAAAGCTGCTTAAATTATATAATAATTCCACGTGTTTGTATCGTATCGAACATATGTAGCATTCTAATAGGGTACTCAGTATACCTTAAAAAAACTCTTTACGCTATTCATTTGTTATCAAAACATCATATTAAAGTGAGAATGAAACGTTATGATTGATTGTCCGATAATGTTAAGGAATTGAGAAAGTATACCATAAAACAAATCAGATATTTTCACGAGATTAACATTTGATTAATTTTCAAAGAAATTCAAAGGATGAAGTTTATGATAATCGTCAATTTACAGCTGGTAATTTTAGTATTGGTATTCATACAATGATTTTATGATATTTAAGCTTCCATAGATTATAAGAAAAAGGCCAACACGTCTTTTAAAAGACAAAAATTTATATAATTATACATATGTCTTCATGGAAAAGAATTTAAAAACATCTTTTTATAATGGTATCTTATTTACAATAGACTTATTACCACAGGGTCATGTGATAATTTTGACCAATTCACTGGAAAAACCATTTTTTTTAAGTTGTAGGTTTTTGTACAATTACACATTAAAAAGATTTTTCCAAGTTCTACTTAAACATGTGGACGTCTAATGGAATATTTCAACAGAAAGTATTTTGAGAAGTAAAACTTATTTGGACATTCAGATTTAAGATAAGGTCGCACTAGTTCTTGTTGATAGCTATGACTTCTTGAATGGTCAATTCTGTTTCAAACTATGGGTGTTTGTGTTGTCTGAAAATTCCCTGAAATATCCTGTGAGAAACAAACAGTTGTGATAGAAAAAAACAATAAATACCATGATATGTTATTTTGATTACATTCACTTGAGATTTAGCTAACAAATGACTCTTTTGTTGAACGTCTTTAGTATTGAAACATTTGCAAAATTTAAATAAAATCAATTGATTTACTTTAGGTTGTCGTGGAGCGCAATAAGCAGTATGTTTGATTCCTATGGGTAACTCTTCTACAAACAATTTTTATGCATAATATTTGAAAATGCACAATTTTACTGCAAAAAAATTATCTGCGCCTGTAAAACAATTGCTCATGACCACCTAAAACATTTCAAGTTCAATTATAATGAAAGTATTTCTGTCTCAATAGCCCACTGCTATACTACTGATATTCCACAGCCCGGCCAGCTCTATAACTAATTTATGATCAATCAATATTTTACAAAAGTATATATTTAAATAGAAACTTTTCGGAAACCAATTTTTTTGACAAACAAAATAAATAAATCACGTGTTCATTCGTAATTGATGTTTTGTACCAAAATACAATGTTTTTATAAAAATATCTTTGAACACTTTAGCAATATTGAATACTTATTGAAATAGATTTAGGTATGTATTTTTAGATCCATAATAAATTAGGTTAAATAGCATTATATTTAGAATACATCATCATAGGTTTATCAGGTTTTATTTTAAGTATAATAGTTGCCTTTTGGCATAGTATTATATTGATAATATTCATATTATTTATTCAAAAGCACAATTTTTGTGTTAAATATAAAAACAAAATTACATACCATCTGTAGAATAAAATTTGCATTTATAAATAGAATTAGATGTTGAAATTATTTAATCATAAAAAATCACTTCAAACTTATTCGCAGTGGTTAATTATTATCATAATCAGTAATTAAATCACATTAGTTATTTAAGAATTATTTATTAATTAATTATTCCTAGAATGTAATATGATATTAAGACTTGGAACTATTAAATCCGTCCATAATGTATTGCAATACTAACTGTGTACAATTTTTTGTTTACAAACTGATAAAAATGGATATTGTATTTTTATATGATCCAATCACAATTGTTAATATCACAATAAATATATATAAATGCACAAAAGGACATGGTATTAACCTGTTCCCTGCTGAGCCTTGTTAAGGATATTCCAATACTGGATGTTTCAAAAGTTAATTCGGTATTGTTGATGTTAAGCAAACTTATGGAGGTTATCCAAAAAAATCAGGTTATATTTCATTATAACACTTTTATATGTTTTAATATTATGTATGAACGTATTGCAATCTGTTGTTTTAACACGCGAGACGTCAGCAGTCATAGGTTTAAACTGTTGAGTCAGTATAGCATCAAATTGATGGGTCTGTCTCATTTCTTTTGTTTTATTATTGTTTACAATTAGATGATGCATAAATTATGTTCTGATTTCACTAATCAATATAATATTTTACCTAAGACAAAAGAGGAAAAATTTTCGTGAGCAGATGAATCATATTATGGTGAATGAAATCGCAACTATTGTTATGTTAATGTAAAATAAATTAACATAAAATGTTTCTATGAAAATATACAAAATTTTATAAATTTTTAATGTTGAGCTTGTATTAAGTATTATCAAAGTGCTCAATTTTGAAATATAAGGGAATTTGATAAATGGTCTGAATTACTTTTATTGTTGATTTAGGAAAAATTTACTTCTCATGTATATGATATTTCAATTAAGATCTTATAATATATGGATTGTCCAAAAACATCATTAGCTCTATTTAATATGCATTGAGTAGTAACTAAACATTTTTTATTGATGTTATTTTTGTATATTATATTGGGACATTGAAGTATACTTATTTTTTAACCAGATTTGTATTATATTTCTTGTAAATTTACAAGCTTAAAGCTTGATTCAATTTGTTTTTTTCTTTGCTGAAAATTGTAGAAAATTACATTGTAGGAAAATTGAATTTTGCACTAAAACGCATTCAGATTGTTATTGTTGAAATGCAAAGCTAATAATTTACTTTGAGTGAAAGATTTCTGTCTCCCAAAATATTGAACATAGACTCCACTTTAATTGCTTGTGTATTCTGTAAAATTATTCATTTTCTTTAAAACTCAAAAGTAAAATGTCAATAGACGGATGCAGTTGATTTTTTTAAGTCTAAAAGACCAATTTGAATTGTTACAACCTTGTACAATTCCATATGTTTTGTCACTAACGTCCCGGGTTTCGCCTTTCGGCATCTTCAGGCATTCTATCACACGAACGCAACAGAACTGATGTAAAATAAACAGTTAGCATCATATATATATTAAAGTTATGAATTACATGAAAACACTTACCCCTAGGCAAGCAGTAAATTACAGCTGAAACAAATTTAACAATATTAATCTAATAATAATTAACACAAGTGCCTGAGATAATTTTCATTAATGATCTTGTTAATGAGTCATTCTTGAAAGGGGTTTTTCAATAAATATCAATCAACTAACATTAAAATATTAATGGGGTTTTTTTTTCACATAGAGAATACCTACTATCAACCATCTAGTGATGAAACATAAGAATTTACGTCATGAGATTGTCGATTCATTCGCCGATTCGGGTCGTTTTTGACTAAATATGTGGAATCGTACAGGGTTTTAACATTCCGAACTTGAAATTCCGCCAAGCACCTTCAGTCGATATCATGAATTATTAAAAGACCTAATTTAAAACATGATTCGGTAAGTGGATCGTTTGAATTTTATTATGAAAACTCATAACAACTTAATTGCACTTTTTTGGCAGTAGTGTGGAAAACCACCAGCATTTCATTCTAAGCTGATGTGATTATTTTGGTTTTTTTGTGTAATGCCATACGTTTTATAGTTCAGTAGTGATTGCCCACTTTTTGCACAGTGAAGCACCTTTTACTACCTGATTCAGTTTACTAATATCATTTTATGTAATATGCTTCATTTGAAATTTATGAATGTGCCTTCACTAGGTTAGTTATTTACTATATATTAGAGTATCGAATTTATTCCATACATTACATTCCAATGAATAATTTTTATAGGTTAAGTATATATTATATTATTAAAAAAAATATGTTTTTCAACTGTCAATTTGAAAGGAATGTTTTTATAAAAATCTAAAACTCTAGAATATTGTTCAACAAAAACAATAAAAATTAACGAGAGTACGAATGTATAGCCTCAGTTAACCAGAATGCTCATTAATCATTGAAATAAAATTGGTAAGTACGTCTTGAAATATTGATTTCAGCATTTGGTTTCTAGTATAATATATCATGAAGGGTATACTAGTTTTTGATTGATCATTGTTAATAGTTGTATGTCAGTCAATTTCGATGAAATGCTGTATGTTTTCAATAAAAATAACTAATTTTTTTAACATTAATTAAATGAATTAGAATAAAATTTCGTTATATTACTTAATTTAATATGATAATTTTTGTAGGTTTAACTGACTCATTTGTTTTCAACATGTTTCTTGAGCGAGTGGTCATCATTTATCTTTCAGTATTCTTCATTTGAGCCATTATGAAATAAGTAATACAAAACAGTGGAAACGGGCTCGTTAAATCAAACATTTATTTAATGAATTACCAAATATTTTAAGTAATCAATTAAAATATTGTAGTATTTTTCATAATTTTATCCAGTTCTTTGGGCACATGTAAAAATATTTAAGGAAATTTTTTATATGTCCTGGTTTCATTGATTTATATAATAAATTATGTTTCAATTAGGAATACTTTAGTAGTTCTAAAATACTAGTATTATTTATCCATACAAATCATTCCAATAAATAATTTTAGTATTATAAGAAAGGTATGCTAATTTTTTTTCTTATTACTTAACAAAAGGCTTGGGTAATATCTCATATTTCATTTAAATACTATTACTAGCAAAAGCTAATAAAATAGTCAGTAGCTTATACTAATCATGGATAAGAAAAAATAATGAATATACAATTATTCCGAGGCTAACACTAGTTGTATTGGCTTTACTATTAAAATATTACAGCATTGATATGTAATAATACAAATTAAGAAAAAGATAAAGTTTTATTTAAACGTGTAGCTCTAATGGACCGGAATTGGGAGTGATAATGTATCTTGTGCTTCTAATATAAAAAATCGATAAATAAAACATGTTCTATTTTAAAAACTTCCCTACTGTACATATAAAACAAGCAGTACATTACAGACTACTAAAAATATATTGAGTACTTTTTCCAATGAAATATCACTTCTGACTGATATAACAAGCAAATACCGATATTATTTGTGAATAATTCACAAGTGTCAAAGAATGAAACAATCGTCATTTTCATGATTTATTCAAATATATAGAACCTAATTATTTTTTTTTGGGTTCATAGAGTGCATGTTTTTAAGAAAGAATGCTTTGAATTTGACAACAAACTTTTTTATTAATTTTAATATTTTCTCAAACTGATTATTATCAAATGAATTTGTTTTCAATTATAGTACATCCAAAACGCGATATTTATAATCACATGGAATTATAAGTTGGAAAACTGTTTAAAAAATGTAATTGTAATATATCTCGCACAATATTTGTATACAGATGTAAAATGTAACCTATAGAGGTATATATTTGATAAATTAAAGTAAGCATTGTTAAATGGGTGATAGAGCTTCTTTCGCTCAAATGGAATGAATGTAAAACTAACATTTAAAAATTGGACAATATAATTATGTCCCTCTTGTTTTGTACTTAATTAATATTTTAAAATATGTTATCAAGTTTCCAGACGCATAATATGTTAGTGACTTTATTATTATTATTATAACATTGTTCAATTACACTTTTATAATAAAACAATGCAATAAAGAGATTTAAAAAGGTTACTTTGTTTAATCTTATTGTTCCTTATGTAATTTTCTTTTTTTATGATCTTATTCATATTCGAAATTGATTCACGCCGTTGTATTATAAAACCGCGCCCATATCCAGGACTATTTTCATTCTGCCAGCTAGAGTTCATCAGAGGTATTTTAAGTGCGATTTAAACTAATTTAAGATTCAACCTAACAATAGCAGATATACGAACATAACAGTAAGACATTTCCTACGGACTTGGAATATAAGGATACCTATGACAACTTGATAGGGCACATGCTTCAAAGTAAGTTTTGTCAACTCACTTTGACAAAAATTGTCAAATGGATTAAATTTTTTTAATAGTACCATGAAAATTTTAAAATAGATTAAGGGAAAGGATAAATGGAATCATAATGAATATGGATCGCTTTTACGATAACTGCTGAAAATTCAGTTGCTTAATCATTCTTCTCTTATAGACCAATATGTTAATTAGTAGTTAGTTTATCATTCCTTGCATGCACTATGTTTTTAGGATTAAAATAGTTACTAACACCGTGAAAAAATAGCAATGTATTTTAGTTCTACAAATATATTGCTATTTTTTCACCATGTTATAATGGAATTATACCTGGTAAATGCCAATTTAATCAACATAATGGTTACTTTTACCGCTGGCTTAGTGAGTGGGAAAGAATGCTATATGTGATAAATAACAACAACTAATGATGACGACAGGAATAAAAAATAGTAAGTACTAAAATAAATCTGAAAAATAAATTTCTTTTATTTTAGTTTCATTAACACAAGCAATATTTTTATTATGCTTTACGTTACAATGGTAAATATTCACTATTAATTGAGAATCAGAGGGTGTACTGGAAACATGATATTGCATAGTTTCAGCAAGCTTATCATAATTTGTTCCATAGCCACTTATAGCTATAAACATGATGCCAAATGAGAGCGATGTTTTGTTTTGATTGCATTAATTGTAGGAAATATAGATTCGCAGAGAAAAAGTTTATAAAATATGTCGCACATCTCCACAAACATATATATTTTGCTGTGAAGAAGTTCTTGATTTCAAAAATATATCGCATTTTAATTTAAGGAATTTGTGGTCATTCAAAATTTTTTTTAATAAAATTTTTATTTTTTCTATTTGTATTTATTTCATTATTGATTATATGACATCATCTAAACACTACATTTTTACATCATCTACGTTTGTTAACCCTTTGAGAAGTATGGCCGTACATGTACGTCCAAATATTGTGATGTCTCTTATCAATTGCAAGTACCGTATTTTTTGTTCAATAATTATACTTTCTTCGGATATTCATGCTGCACATATCTGTCAATAATTTTAAGCAGTAATAAAAGAATTTTACGGAAAAGAAAATTCAAAGGAATTATACTTTTAATCATGTATCATAAAATTTACTGTTTGTTCAACCGCTTTCTTTCTAGGAATTAGTGTCAATATCGAACTATGTTTACTCAGACTACAATTATTTTTTTAGGCTCAAACTAAAGTAATTGTTTCTAGAAAATTCATAGTGAATAAATTTATTTACATTTATAACTATGCATTTCTCAATTGTACAACTTTATTTACCACGTGATATAATAATAAATATTCTTTCTAGATTGAACCACAAAAAAACCGCATAATTTTATATGAAGTGTAAAAAAAAATATTTAAAATAAACCAAAAAACTTATTTCGTAAAAAAAAAAACTCACTACTCAACGGGTTAATAAACTCATTTCATTGTAGAGTTATCTTATGACCAAATTCAGATGAGTTTTTGTCTTCAAATTTATCTAACACATTTCTGAAATATTTGAAATCATGTCTCCTCGAAGCAAAATCGAAAACATTTCTCCTTGACTGTATTCATGGTGCTAATTATGTCAGTCAATGTTTTGTTCTTTTCTTGAAGTCACAATTTTTACACATTTAGTTTTCCTATAATGTCAGAAACAACAGTAAGATCAAATTCCAAAGCTCCAAGATCCTTCCGAATAAAAATATGACTTATTAGTCGTTGCCAACTCTTTTAATTCAGGTTGATGATGATAACGATGCAACAATCTTTATAGAAACTTAGCACGGTTCAGCAAATTTACATCAGAGAGCAATAGTAATTCCCCTACGATCAGATTCACAATGTTCGTGTAATATGGTTTGAGTTTTTGTCTTTACAAACTGCTTACCTGAATAGTATTAACTGTTTTGAATGAGAAATTCTTCATTTGTACTCAATATTTTTGAGCACAAAACCTGCTGATGGACAATGCAATGGTAGTTGGTAATGCTTGGAATATAATCATCATTTTTAACAAAAAGTTATGAATTGACAGTGCTTTCGACAATAGCAGGAGTTCTATCAGTCGTAATTGAAACCAATTTTATCTATTGGAAATTCTGTTTTATTAATACTATCCGGAAGATGGGCTGTTTTGTAATTTTGTGTGGGTGCTGTTAAGTTAGGCTTTACATTTCAAGTAATTTTTTATGGGGATGGAAAAAATTATAATGAAATAATTTATGCATAAAGTAAACAAATGAATATGCTTTTGTAAATTTATACTGAAAAGAAATAGCTCTTGTTTCAAGACATTACAGGCGGCCAATTAGGAATGACTATGAGGTCAAAACTTTGACCACCCATGTTATAACGATATATCAATGAACACGATACTCTTGTCCATAAATGAAAAATTGCTGAATGTTAAAAAAAGTGCGATTTTGTGTAAATTAAGTAATCTTTTAATTTATCGAAATAATGAAATAAATACTTTCATTTATTTCAAGAACAACCATTTTTTCGTATCCCCACATAGGAAAACTTAAAATTACATTCTATGTTTACTTTTGAAGTTCATTGTTGTTATTGGTTAAGTTAATTTTCGAAGAGAAAAAATGTAGTATGTTATAAAGTGTAACCAAATTTCTGAATGCTTCTTGATTAGAAATACTAGTTTCATGTATGGTTTTTGGCTGTAGTTTAACAGACAAAGTATTTTACTGTAGTGTAATTGGTGATTTATGTTTTGTTTTATAATTAAGTACAATTGATTGGGTTTTCAAAACATTTGACTTGAACTCGTGTTTTGAAACAATACGTATATTAAAGAACCTATCAACTTATTTAAAAATTCTCATTGAAAGAATTGGTATCATTTTATATAGTTATTTTAAAATATAACGATAGTATCATTCCCTTGCACCACATATTGATTATGACAGCTGCTGTCATATTTACGAATTGACAATATTTAAAATAGCTTTGAAAATCGTCTATGACTCAGAATACTCGAACAGTTTTGCTTTTTTGATTCAAAAATCAAAATATAAATAGTTTTTTTCATTTAAAAAGGATGTAATTACATAACTAGAATTATTATTTATATCGCTGTTTGAATAACAATTCATTAGAAGTTAATTTGCATGTATCTTATTAAAAATACTATCTGGCGTTAGTAGTAAGAAAAAACAAAATAAAAACTAAAAGAATTAAAGTAAAATATAAAGAATTAAAATAATACATTTAATCAAATTTTAGAATATTATATTTCAGCAATAAAACCAAAATTCTATCTTTGTAACAAGTAGGAATAATTACAATTTGAAATAATTTAAATAACTATCAACAAATTATAAAATGTCGTCAATCCAAAATTATAAACATTTTTATCAAAACAAGCATTCGTAACGTTGTACAATTTCATAAGCTATGTATGGAACTGTACAACATTACGAATACTCTGGAAAACTCTGAAAATCAGTAATAACAATCAAATTTTAAAATATATCAAGGCCATACATAAAAAGAAAAATGTATATAGCTTGATAAATCGTAGTTCTGGATTAAATTGTACGGCGTACAGCTTTATGAATTTTTAAAGTAGTTACAGATCTCTAAAAACTCTTTCCCACCGATACGATCCTAAAAAACGGGTCGCAACGAGAGGGTTAGCAGTTCACTACTCGTATTTAAGCACAACTCTAGAGTCCCTATTCCTTATGGAAAAAAGATATTGAGAAACTGAATAACAAAAAGTTCTCGTAAAAAAAGTTTCCGATAAAATATCTCCATTATGATGTCATTTATGATTCCAATTGGTGGCGGTGCGTCGTCTTAAAATTACTTATATCGCATTTCCTTGATTATTAGGCTCATTTTTTTATAATGATAAAATGGTCTTGTATTGCATTGCATTATCCGTTATTTCAGAAGTATCAGTGATTTAAATTAGGATTTCTTTCACGTAGTTCCTGGGATTTCCAAGCAAAGCAGATATCATCCTAAATGCTGGATGATTCAAATTTCCATTCTGCAACTTTTGATTGATTGATCACGACTGCGAAGTTCAACAACGATTGTAAGTCGCCACTGATCATAAGGCGTTTCGTAAATTCTGGAACACCAATATAGGAAAAAACATGCGTCTTATAATCGAAGAAATACGGTATGTATCTACTATACAGACGTCAAAATTTCTTCAGCAGTTAAGGCAATAAAAGGTCTCAATCCGGCTAGCTTACTACTTTTGGAAATTCCTACTTGTTGCATAAAAATACCAAACGTTAAAGTACTCAATAATAACGTCATTTTAATAATATAATAATAAATTTGAATTGTTGAAACTTTGTACGATTCCACATGTTTTATCACTAACGACATGAGTTTCACATTTCGGCATCTTCTGGCCTTATATCTCATGGATGCATGAAATTGCCGAAAGGCAATTTATTCATAATGACCATATAATTACCTTCATATCTTTTTTACGTATTCGCGAATTGAGAGATTGATATTCGCAATCGCTGAGACTCGATTTCCCATTTCTTCTCAAAGTTTTCTAATTCTGTTATGACAGTGGATTTTTTTTAATATTAATCTTTTTTTTTTTAGTATTAATCCACAATTACTTGTCACATTTTCGGTTGAATGTGAATGTTTTTAGCAGTCTACGTCTCTTGATTGTAAAATAATTTTATCATGAATTAGTATACTAATTTAATTATTATATTCATGATGAGTAAGTAGACTTATAAGTATAAATTCAAAAAAGCGATTGGCCAGGAAGGCAAAAATAGTCTCCACAATTATCATTTTTAATATTCTCTTCAAAAGTGTTTAGATATCTATGTTATACTAGATATACATACGTATATTAATGTATACTTATGGACATAACACACTTACTTTGTTTATAAGATAACCTAAGAGACGCATAAAAGAAATTTGTAAAGAACATTTGAAATTCACGTATACTGTTAGTTTAACTGAAGTATTATTATATTATTAAGCATAGCTTTTTGTTGTAAAAACATACTCAAAACTGAGCTATACTAAGTACGCCCGTCATTGTAATAAAACATATTTTAATGAATTATAATTATTGCATCATAGTAATTGCTTATTTTTAAAGATTTGCTCATTTTTCCATCTGGTTTTAACAAATATCATTGAATTAGCAAATAGAATAGAATTAGAAAATAGCTTGAATTATTGTATAAGTTACATTATTTTTATAAAAATCACGAATAAAAGCTCAAATTACTGTCAGGAAATATTAACGAATGAATTAAAAATTTTAATATATATATGTACAATATTTGATGGATAATATTCGAATCCAACTCGATAGAAAACGCTTATTAAGCGAACGACTTACAAAACAGTTATCTTCAAAAATCTTTTGTTGAAATAATTCTTTACAATATGATTCATTCCATCCTGATTGTATCACTCTTAAGTTTGATATGATACTTCTGTCTTTTTTTACTATCTATTAAGTACAAAATGTGGGTAGGATTAATTAGCAATAAAAACAATATCATGTAATCAATGCAATTACTTTACGCTGAACATTGGCAAATTGTTTTTTCGGATAAAAAAAAACTGTAGAGGAAATACAAAGCATGTACCGCTCAGCCTATAGGAAGTGAACATTTACTTCCTAGCTACTATTAGTGTCTAGCCACTAATAAATATAAGGGTATGATCGCTAGAGTACTTACCGAGTACCTTAATAATTATAATATAAGATACATATCTGCCAAGTATCAATTTAGAATATTTAAATATTAAGAATAAATAAATAAAAAGATTAATCTTATATAAGAAAAATGATATTATGCTTTATTGAAAGTTGCAATACATTTTGTCCGTAGTATGTTTTCATGAAAAATGTTTAAAAAAATATTTGTTACTAAATGTATAAAAGTTTATATTGTTTGCGGGAAGATTCACACTAAATAACTAAATGATGGAATTGGAGTGTAATAAAGAGCCTTTTTGTTTTTGTTTCAATTGTCATTTTTCCATGCCCTTATCATTTTTGTAAATTATCCAAATCGTCTTAGCGACACTATAAATCGGCCGCCAATAAACCATAAATTTGTTCACCCTCCTTCCAGACCGTGGACAGCTCAGTCTACTTTACTCAAAGTTTGGTTACTTTATCAAAATATATATTTTTTGAACCGTTAATTCTTGACATCGTCAGGCATTCATCTTCGGGAATGCACGAAAATACCAAAATGTGAAGCCATGTTCGCTAGTGTCAAAAAAAAAAAAAACAATTTTTAATACACATAAATAAATATTATCATAAATCAATAATTCTCTCCTCAGAATGTGTAAGAATAGTATAACGTAAAGGAAGGTCTGCTTCTAAGTTGATAGCTATTTCGATTACCAGTTATTTATGAAATATTATATTGTAATATCAAATCCAATTGAGCAAATATTATATTGATTCGGTTTTTAAAACAAGTTTTAGTTCAATGGTATTCATACGAAAGCGTTACTACTTGACCACATAGTCTATCTTACTTATTTAGGTTTAGTCATCTAAATAAAAACACTAATGACAAGAACGAAGTTCTGTACTGCGTCGCTCTACTAAGTCCAGTTTGAGTCCTGGTCACTAAAATATAAGCATGCACATACAAACAATAGGTGAAGTATCACGATGAGCAAGTTTGTATTCAATTGTTTTAATCGTATGCACTATAGTGAATATCACTTGATCCAGAATTTCGCATCATCATTATTCAACTGTTCGTTGACTCGGAAGGCTGACAGCGGACAAAAGCAACCAGGGAGCTTTCCCGGTGTAGTTTTGATCCAAGTGTGAGAGAGAAGAAGAATAGGCGGCTCTAGAACTAGCCCGTCCTATCGTGGCCTCGCCTCCTACTTTTCCGGTTTTCCACGGGCTCAGTACCGACGCACATGCGCACGCCACTCCGGTTTTTGCCGCGGCACCCGGCCGACACGCGTGTATCGATGCACCACTATACCAAAACATAACCTCCAATTCGTAATGTAAATGTACCGCGTACGCGAAATTGTTCGAAATTTAAAATAAACATTCTAATTTATAAAGAATTTGACATTGAGATACTAAAAACATTTGTCTTGTGCACAGTGACAATTTCATTCAAATAAAAAAAAAATAGCATAAACTTCAATTATTAACGTAAAAGTGAAACAAGTGAACAAAATAAAAATAAAACATTTAATTCAAATTAAGTTGATTTTATCAAAAATAAAAGACAGAAGTATACATATTTTTGGTAATGATTTGAGATACGTTAAATTGTGAAAAATTTGTGTTTTGTAAACTTGTGTTGTGATTACAGCCTTATAGTAATTGAAATAACGTTTAGCGTTTATTTAAATTTATTCACTTTTATAAAAATGTAGAAAGCCTTTTTAAGCGTTACATAAAAAAAAAAATTGTTTTTAAAAATTCCCAAAAATTTGATGGTCAGAACAAAATTCAACATATCGATTTTAATATATTTTTTTTAACGTGCTAGTACTTTTTTGTCTGAAATGCAACATTATTTTGAAAAAGCGGATAAGATACTGTGGAAAATAAAATACAGTAATAAATTATTAAAAATTCGAAATAGTTTTATGGAAATTCGATGCCATATTACTAATTTGCTTTATGGGTTTTTATTACACATATTGGTGACTTTTTCATATCGCTATTATATACGTATTTTGCGAAAATTATTATTTACCATGATATTAATATATTGCATTGTTATCGAGCATATAACTTATACGGCATATTTATCAAAATAAATTTGACGAGAGAATTTTTTATTTGACAGTCAACAATTATATTTTGAAGGACACGAATTGTTGTACAAATTGAAGATATTGATCAATATTATGTGAATTATATGAGTTGAATCTGATAATGAGAATCTAAAATGTAGAATTGAAAATAATATTTTTTAATTTCTCTCAAAAGTTAACCTTCGTCAAAGGTAATTGAGATTTTACATAAATTTCAACTTTTATAAAACAATTTTTCACTAGCAATAACAACTTTAAAATAAACTTATTGTCCGCTTTTTATGAAAATTTAATATTAAATAAATTTAGAATTCTTATGGTAAACATTTCAACTAAAATCAATTTTTGGGGTAACGTTATTATATTTAAATAAATAAATCAGATTTTTTTATGTAACTTTTCCACAATTTTATAAAAATCAGGATTGGTTTCGCTCATTGCAAGCATTAAATTTATTAAAGCTAGCAATAAACGAAATCGTTACTTATCATTGTATCATAAAATTTTGAAAATATTTGTGAATAATGTTTTTTTATTTATTGAAATGAATGTATAAATTAAAAAAATGACCTATATGTAAGTTTTGGATATATGTGTAAATGTATATATTTATATACAAACCTACGACATTGTCGTAGAGAATAATTAAAAAGTTTTTCTCAATAACGGTAACGACAATGTGAATTCAACAGAATAATGAAAACATCTTCAAAATGGTTTGAAAATAATCAATCGGGAATTAAAACCATTATACTCCAGAATATGATATAAACATTATATAAACAAGCACCGATCGGCCACAGCGATTTTTCATTCACATCATGTAAAGGTTTTTAATTTTTTTTTCAAGATGTAAATGTTTTTTTATTATTTGTAATCTAAACTAATAATAATCAGTGTTATTTACTAAATAGTGAATAAAAAAATTCTACAACCAAAAACTAGCTAAAGATACGCCCTAAATTTTTATTACCGTCTAAGTTAATTTAAATGTATAACATCTATTCTATGTTAGCTGATATTTAAAACAAAACGACAATAAGCAGTGTCATAATGTAATATTTAGTTTTTTGGAAAAAATATCCTACAAAGCAAGATAATATTCCCAAGTTCTTTAAATAGATCTTTCTTGTCCGTTTTCATAGATAAGTATAGTTTTCATCTCAAAATTTTATGCAAATATAACAATTCAATTGATTTTTTGGATTATGTACCTTTTTAACGGTTGATATTACAGTTTTCCAACGTAAATTTGTTTATTTATTAACTGCATTTTTCGACCACTGGTTTTATCAAGTAACGGTATCGTTTTAAGTTTTCATTTTTCATTTATGCGTTGTAAAAAACAGCTGATAATATATTTTAAAGAATGATACTTATCGCACCCTTCTTGAAACAGTAGTATATGTCTGAATTTGTGACAATAGATGGTTGAAATGATTAGGTTGGTATCGTTTTGCTATATTTGCTCTATAGGATAATTTTGATACAGTAATAGGAGGAAAAAAACACTTAAATCATTTGATCACATTTCACTGCTTTCATCTTTATTTTTTATTTACTGCTAATTTATGAAAATCTCACACGAGTCTCAAACAAGAACAAAAATTACACTTAACATCGTATTTTACTAGAGGTGCATAGAATATTAAGAACATTTGTTTCACAAAATGTGATAACAAATTGAGCAGAAAATTAATGTCACAGTTTCTGTCTCTTGGCACAAAATATTATTTACTATTGATGACAGTTATGTCGTTTCTAAACTAAAACAAATAACGGTAGGAAATCTTCTCAAACTTATGTAGAAATAACATCTATAGAGAAGTCCATATTTTTTTAAAATTTATAGAACTATTAGTAAAAATAACAAGTTGAAAAACGATATTTTGTTAAAATAATTGTACTGCATTGTTTTAAATTAAAACAAACCAAACCAGTCCTAATCATTACAAAAAATTAAGCACTATTATTTTGTTGTATAAAAAATATAATCCTTCTACTAATTGAAATATAATACAGTAGAGGTGATGATTTCTATTGCAATTTTGTGTACTTTGGCTCAGGCTCAAAAACCATTAACGGCACCAAAATTTTTTGGAAATGTTTTTTCTCCGACGCTGGATAGAGTTTTCTTTCATTGAACTATCAAAATTCACAGTAAAAAATTTCAAATTAATAAAAATTTAAGTTGAAAACTTATTTTTGCTTTTAACGTTGCTTCCGAGATTTTTATAATTAAATATATATACATTTACATTGTTTTTTTTTTTAAATTTTTACATCTAAACGAAAATATTGTGATTGCAGTTGTTGAATTAGAAGAAATCAAATTGAGAAAAATTGTGATCAGCTAAATGTAACTTGTAATTCAAATAAAGTGAAACTGAATTAGGTATACGTAGTTTTCATAAAACCACCAAAACTAAACATTAGAAACTATCCGATGTTCAAACTGAATGAAAAAGTAGGGGTTTCGAGACTGAACAGCTAGAGAAGATTATGAGATTGTTGTTTGGACCCTCTCGTGGTCCGGCCTCGATAGGAAGGGCCACGGCCCTCGGGAAGCAGGCCGCAGATGGGCGTTTATGAGGAGACACTTCCCGCCGGGACTGTCATGCACTGGGTATGTTTTATTTTGCTATATCACAAAAGCTTACATACATATCACAAAAGCTTACATAATTTTATTGTTATTTTATATCCCAAAAGCTTCGCAATTTAAACATTCCGATTCTTCTTCTATTCTTGTGTACTTCAGTTGATAAGAAGTCAATGTTATTGAAATATATTCAAGACCATAAAATTGATGATTGGTTTGAGTCGTTTTGTATGTAAAAAAAAATGGCTTACAAGTTTTAACTAAAAAGTAACCGCTGAATCCACCGGGAAAAATGTTTGTTGAAACATTAAAAAATGTATTGAATCTTTAGTCACATTCAACTAATACTACAAATAAAATTACGAGTTTATTACATAATTTCTGTTTACACACTGAAAAAAAATATCTACCAATTTAAGCGTAAGTAAAGTAAGAAGCTATGAGTTTCTATGCTTTTTTTGCCTTGCTCTTTTTCCACTAGTCTATTTACGCTGGTTAGACTTTGGGTGCACCTGATAATACATTAATGTAACGCCACTTCTTACGCACTGATTGACTATACCTGAGAAATTTTTAGCTAACTTATTCTGCGAACAATATGTACGCTTTTGCGCACATTACAATAAACAAATATAAGGAGCGGTGTGATCCCCACAGTAAAATAGAGTAAATCCACCACGGGTGGTGGTGTACCCATTCAAAGCAGATTATTAAAAATGTATTTAATAAATGCAAATTTTTCTCGAAATAATCACGAAGTATAATAATAGCATAAATTAAACAATAAAAATAATATTGTATTATATTAATACTCGTTAACGGCGCTTATTGTTTTTTGAATTTTTGATTTATTATATTCATGTAATTAATATACTTACTGCTTATATCCATTTGAAATAAAAGCTCGTTTCTTCCCAAAATAAATATTGAAAGTCTCCAAATATTTACACTACATATATATTGTATATGCGTTATATTTAATAATCTGTGTATTAAAAATTATTTGTACGGTTATTTTGTCGAGTATCTGAATAAATAAAATAGTTAAATGAAGGTAAAATAAATGCATGCACATATGTTTGGTGTTTTGGACTACGTTCTACTCAGTATTTATTTGAAATGTTTCCATAACATCTTGATTTATTGCATATAATAATTAATCTTGTTTTATATTTATAGTAGAATTTATGTGCATTTTACATCACAATCGCTTCGGTTGACATAACACGTGAATAAATAAGATCGATCAAGTAATGTTGATGATTTTACTATAATAAATAAAATTAGTGGCAATGAGTTTTGGAGTCAAATGATGATTACAATCGTTGCTAGTTCTTTTATAGAAAGTTTTGATATGACTCGGACAAAATTTAACATACGAATTTTCATGGAGTTTTTTCCTTGCCACTAAATTTGGTTCTTCAATTGTCAAGAAAACACTTTTTTGTTCCACCATATTTGCAAAAACTCTTATAGACTACACCCGACGGTCGTCAAGTTCGGTGGAATTTTTAAAGCGTTTCTCTATATAATGTAGACGTATGTATTGTAAATGTCAGTTTTTGCTATTTTTATTCGATAGCGAAACTTCCATATATAACATTATGAGTTTATATTTTCTAGAAATATCATTCATTGCATTGCGTTGAATCTAATGTAAAATAAAATATTGCTCTTTAGTGAAAAAACCAAAATACTACCAAAAATAACACGATGTCTTCAATAAACAATCTTACATGTATTCAACATGAAGGCTTAACAAATTATATTGTAGTATGGAATTATAAATGACTAGATTTTCATGCATACTTTTTTAAAATTTTATTTGATTTATAAATACTCAATTCTACAGAACAATGCAAAAAAAAAATTCCTTCTACATTAAATATCTAAAATTAAGACATATTTTTTCTTTATATTTTTATTTATCACAATTATTTTATTTTTATTATTTTTTTTATTTTATTTTTTTATTATTTATTTTTATCTTACGAAAGAAAATAATGAAATAAGAACATTCAAAGTTGTCAAATGCCATTACTTAGCTTGCCAGGGCAGTATTTAAAAAAACGTATATAACATAAGAAACCTTTTCAATAAATAAAAATAAGTCCAATATTGCAGATGCTTTTGGCTGGATCTTGCGAACTCTTTTTACGACACTAAACCGGCAGAAAAAAACCGCTGAACGATTCAGTAAATGCGGCTATTTATTTATTTAAAAAGACAATGAAAATAACGAATTAAAAATATTTATATTCCACACTAATTAACGACACAGATCACATAGAATGCAATAAAAAGAATGACTACATTATTTACCAGAAAATTTTAATGATATCAATGTAAAATACCTACCTACCTTCTTGACGATGTTTTTTAACTACAGGGTGCTAATGATGTCTTGCATTCCTTTGATTACCAACAATTCGTTATATTACCAAACTTTCAGAATTGCGAATTTAAATTCTATGTTATCAATACCAATTTAAAAGTGTGTTTTAACAGTAATTTTAAGTATGTAAAATTTTTCTTAAGGTTAATAAAAGAGCTTGAATACTTATATAATAACGAAAATGACTTCTAGGCATCATTAAATTGCCGTCTTTAGAAGATAGCTAACGTTTAAATAAATATTTTGAATTTTGAGATGTTAATATGACAGCATTTATTTAGAGATTACACCTACACAGTAACCTTAGCCGTATTATAAATATTGTAAAATGTAATAGGGACAATTAAAATAATTGAATATTACATAACAAAGTGTAGAGGATTTACTACGCGAGGTTCAAATATTATTTCAGTTATCTCATATATATATAGATTTAAATTGATCCATCTTTGAGTATATTATCATTTTTATTGGCAATGCATCATTAGTTTCAGTAAAAAGTCTAAATGACGGCAGAAGTGTGATCATTTTTAGTAAGTAGAAAAAAAAATCGCAAAATGCATCCTGTTTTATATTTTCGGCAGCACTATGGTAACCCTGTTAAAAATATTTCTTGTTGCAAGCGAAGACGGATATATGTCAGTAGATTTTAATGAGAAAATATGGCATTCCTCTCTATTTGGCTTCTGATTTTTAACTCAAATAATTCCACCTTTTCGTTTTATGCCTTTTTTTGTTTGGACGCATTTTTCTTTGCGGTAGGTGTCTTTTTGAAAGGAATGCTACTTCACGAGACTTTTAAATAATTCAATTAGAGATTTTTAGCCTCCGAATCATGAGAGACTTTTAAATAATCAATCGTCGGTATCAAATGAAAGGACATAATATATATTTCCGTTTTTATGTTATTCAAATCCCCAAGTAACTAATTAATAATTTTGCAATATATAAAGTTTTTGTTCACTGTATCAAAATAAAAATGATTTTTTTTTAAAGTTGAAAATTTATAGGAAGTTCCTGATAAATTCACAAGTGATGTAAAAAAACACGAAACCCGAACCATTTTAAACACTGATCTAAAATATAATTCGTTGTTAAAACCTTTCTTATCTTTTAACCTTTCAAAAATGGTTTCTTATCGCTAATATTTTTCTTTTGACAATATAATAAATATAAAGTATAATTTGGGGAAAAATCTTACCCACGAATAAAATTTATTGCGAGTTATAACCAAAACACACGTATTAGTAATATATATCAAATGAAAAATGTTTTTTCAATATTTCGTTTGATATACTACGGGTGGTATTTTTTGAAAGTAACGTACCTCAATGTAAGTCGAAAATCTTTTAAGCATCGAAAAAAAATAGGTTTACATGCTCGCGTTACTAGAAATATATAAGTTTCATATTTCATATCTGAATAAGTGATTTGTTTTGTAGCTACAAAAAAATCAAATATCTAAAAATAATATTTCCAAAGCAACGTTTTTTTTTAATGACAGATTTTGTTTCAATTTCAGAATTTGCAAATATTACCCATATTTGTACCAGTACACCCAGTCCTTTTTTTACGCGATACATTGGTTCCAAAAAACGGCGCGTACAAAAATCGCGTAAAAAAATCACAACTTTCATATAATTTGATAAATTGGTTCCAAATATTAAAATATCGCGTGAAAAAGTACCAAAAACGCATGAAAAATCTAAATTTGCTCTTTAGAATTCGTGCAAAAGAATATTTTCATGGCTTTATTGCTTATAAAAATATAATGAGACTATAATTTTTTTTTTCACTTATATAAATTATTCGCTGCTGTCACTCTCGGTTGCGAAATGTAATTGTTTGCGATTTTTTGATTTGTGTTTAAATAAGTGGAATGCTTTACAAAATTAAGTTTTAAAAATACTCATATTTTTTTTTATTTAAAAAAAGAATGAAACGTACATGCCTAATAACATATATAAATTTCTTCTTTAAAACAAGTTTGGGGAAAAATCGCCTAAAAACGAGTGAAGCGCGTAAAAAAATGTAACGGTGCCATCCAAAAAATCGCGTATAATCGAATTCGCGTTAAAAAAGGACTGGGTGTAATCGTCTTTGAAACAAAGCTTAAATTATGATTTATAATTTATCAACTAGGATGAAAAAATGTGTTTTTTATGAGATGGTCCGCTTCTCTTGTAAATTATGATAAGGTAAAGTAGTGTCGAAAGTTTTTAAAAGAGTGACATTACGACCCGAAATGGTGGACTTGAGATATATAATAAATATTGACAGCATTATATTTCAATGACAATAACCAAATGCATTTATCATAAGCCAGAGTTCATTTATCGTGATAAAAAAAGTATGCCCCGTAAATTATTTTGATCCTATAACTTGGCGCACAAGTGCAAGTAAAGCGTTACTTTTATTTATTGGCTGCTGACTGGCACAACACGCATTTATATTATAATATTCGACATCGGACGTATAAGGTTTTTTTAAACAGTACTCTGGACTCGGACTGCTTCCTTCTGACAAATATGTGCATTTGATGCTTCAAATGATTCCCGAATTAAATATATATTATATATATATATACATATCAAAATTTGAAAATAAAATAATATGCTATTGTGTTTTTTATATTAACAGAAAACAATATAATTGAGTTCAGTTGAAGCAAAAGGCACTCATCTTGAATGAATAATTTTAACTTCGGTATTGGAATATATTTTTAAATATAAAAACGTTACTACTATTTTTTTATATTAAATATAATTTTTATGTACAAAGCTTTTCTTTTTATTTAAAATATGTACGGCAAAGTTTGAACCTTACTCAAGCCTCGTAAAATGAAAAAAAATATATAAACTGTGGCAATTATGCATATAAAAATGTTTTCCAAAACATATATACAAATTTAAATTAAGCAAAAATTTTCTAACCTCTTATTCCTCTTTGGGGATTGAGGTGTACAGAAAATTGAACGCATACACATTATTTTAGTGGATTTGTTTTTTTTGATAATAATTTATACAGTGTTCGGAATCTATGACTAATAATATCGAGTAGTGTCAACTACTGAAGGTTCGCTCAACATATTAAAACTAAGAAATAAAATCGTGGGTAATGATGATCTTAATGGATGAAAAATAAATAGTCAACACATAACATCAGAACCACTAGGCACACTATCTCACAAGCTTGTGAGATGGATTGTTCGCTAACAGCTGAAAGTCCAGATGAAAGCTTTTGATTGTTGGATATTTTAGTAGTCTAGACTCGATTTTTTTAAACCAATTGTGCATATAAATTTGTTGGAAGTTATTTCTACACGAATACTACTTGAAATATTGAAAACGCTATAATAACGATCACCAGAAAAAATGATATATAAGGGATTACGAACAAAGAGCTATTGAAATTGGATAATTACTTTATTCTAAAACACAAAAGTTGTTGCCGAATACTCATTCGTTCTTATCATGCGCTACTTAAATTTTGGGAAACTCCGATTTTTTAAAGTGTATTTTGTCCATATTATTTAAAATACTTTGTAGTCCCGACGTCTTGACATGGGAGTCAGGTCATTATACAAATGACCCCTGTTATCTATGCCAGACCATAAAAATTAACATTTAATAACACAGACTTACTTATTCATAAATAGATAGGCTACAGGATAAACAGTTGACGGTGTATCATCAGCAGCAATTTTAATTTGCACTAGTACAATATAAAGCGTTCTCAGATGAATATAAAAACGAAATGATCTGTTAAAATCACTGCAACAAAGAACTAGTGCTCTATATAGCTTACTTGCTTAAACACATTAAAACAAAGAGAAACAAAATAATTTATGATAAACTTTTTTGTATTGGTAAATTATGCAGCATTCTACATTTCCTTCCTTGTTATATTACATTAAAGTTATCAGAATTGTCGGTAAAATAACATTTAAATGTATACATGATACGAGAGATTACCTCTGCGGAACATTTTATCAATATTACAGGCGACGGAAGTGGGTCAGTTGCGCCTACTCGCTTATTTTGCTCATGATTCCCAGGATTTTATCTCAGGCAGAAATTACCAACAAGGCAAGGCTATACAATACAATTCTTATTTTTAATACGTTTTGCCACCCATTTCCTTTTTCAGTCCATAAGATATAACAGATGCGTTAAAAAGCAAATATCGTCAAATTTACCAGCCATTTTGTACAAACAATAACCTCAAAAAGCTCTAATCAAATATCTTTTTTTAGCACGTAGAATCTGATATGTCAAATCGTAAAAATCAATTGGCGATATATGACGAAAAGACGGGCTGAACAAACAAATATGCTGACTTCCACCATAGTCAATCTAAATAATAAAACAATGAAATGGTTAAAAATAGTAAATTTTTCGTTAAATTCTCTGACTGATAACGTCTTAACCGTTGAGACGGCTGTTTGTGCGTGTTGATAGTTGACACTTAAAAATATAAAAAAAAGTTAGCACTGCGAAATTTTTTGTATGCGAGCTATCTCTAGTATTGAAATATTTTGATATTCCTGATTTTTCTGATAACCTTCATAAGTTTGATCAACACCTAAACAACTTAATTAATTTTTGAAGTTGTCGCTGTTAGATAATCTTTAAGTGACTCAACAGGGATTGGGTTAATTATATTATGTACTTTGCTGATAAGCTGTATTTTTAGATCTCTTACTTATACAGGGAATACTTAACTGGTTAATTAAATTAATATATGGCGCATTTTAAAATTATAATAAGACGTGTATCCGGGATAAGTTACTTAGGTTATGTCAATCGCTTAACATTTTTTAAGATGAACGTTTCAAATACCGTAAAATTAATAGCGTAATAATTGTTGAATTATCATTCATGCGTAGTTTTAAGCTTCACTTTAAGCAACTTAGGGTATATATATATATGTTCTTCTAACACGATATTCGTTTAAGTTAATTATTTAAATGGCATAAACATTCTTATGTAATTCAATTTTGAAATTTTAATTATTATATATAAGTTTCTTTGCTGACATCAATATTTTCAATTCATAGTTTGAACGTTGTAACTACATCACTGAAGCTATGTGAAAAATCTTTCACGCGCATTAAAATATTGTTAGGTACAGATAACACCAATATTTTTTTGTGGTTTTACTTATACTAGTCCAGCTTAAAAGTCAAAAGTTCCCGGTAACTGGCATGAATAACTGAACGATGTGATGTCCTGTGAATCCACTGAGAACAGTACCGGGCAAAACATACACACGTGAATATTACAAATGTCACTCACATTGAATTATAGATGAAATATTTTTAGAATAGAAGATATACAACGTTTTAAATTAATCAAAAGAGATCGCGTTCCAAACAAAATTTTTTGAAGTTGGTGCATTACGTTTTAAATAACAAAATTTTGGTAAATTTAAATTAAAAATGGGACACGATATTGAATAAAATTTTATAAATTTTACAATCCAATGGTTGTCAAATACTGATAAAAGTAATCAAATACCATTATTGTGATTGCATAATGTGGCTTTCCGGATGATTTTATATCATTTTGTTTTCTGGTTTTCAGTATAAATAACATTGAAATTATTATCACAATACCTAAAATCAATATTAATTCTTATTTGAATGATATAATAACTACATTATCGAACATATCTATAGTCAGTATAATATTAAAATTATATAAAAATATATCATTGCGAAAATGTCAATTGGTCATGAAATTATTACGGTTGATTATGCTTGTTAAATTATTTTCAGTTAGCTACAATATTTGTGTCGATGGGAAAATGAAGATTTTTTTATAATATATTTTGTACAGGTAATTTTGTGTATACGCTTAAGTTTATTGAAAAAAGATATAATTAGTATACTACTGTAATTCTTGTCCAATTTATTTTTTTGAATCATCTTTATTTATATTGTAAGTTTAAGGCAAGGCAAAATTACAAATATTTTTTTCTAATGTTTATAAAACCTTAGAATTAATTATTTTATATGAGCCTTACCTATTTTTATCACGTACATGCAAGTCTATTTTTGCGGTCTCCTTAGCACCTAGTTGACAAAAGTTGTCGTATTTGATACGATATGTTTCTGCGCGAACTGCGTCGTTTTTGCTATGCACGACTTTTGAGTGCATGTTGATATTAAAATCATTTGCGTTTTACTAAAAATGTATGTAGTGTTCTAATAGATGTTATATCTGTTATATTGCAACGAATGTGAATCAAGCTGTTTTCGGAGCGCTGAAATTTACGCTCAAATGTTTTGAAGTTCAAATCAATTTAAAAGAAACATGAATTGTCCACAACATGATTTTTCATTGAAATAGTTATTTTATACATCTTCAATATATATTAAGTATCTAAATAATGCAATAGAATTTATTAAGAGAATACTTAAGTGCTTGAGTCACTGAGAGAAAAAAAGATTTCGCATGCCACTTTACTTTCTGATTGGAACAATATGACATTGAGCTGAAATTTGGATTTTTTTTTTAAATTACGCATCTCTTGTTGACCGCATGTGAGTGTTATTCTCAACATATTCCCTAATTAAATTTGAATAATTTTAATGAAAATTTCTGTACTGAAAAATCAATATATCTTAAACGTAATTGCACCAAAGTATTAAAGTGCACCGCTATTACACAATCAAGCGTTTCATTTAAATATTTTTGCAAAATTATTCGTTGCTTGTTACATTTGACATAATTGCGCATAAGTTTATTCCCAGAATAATAAAAATTATTTCGGTTACGTGTAGTGCGGTCTTTTATGCAACCCAAAAAATCAATATGTACATTTATTTTAGGGATTAATTTATATTATTTTATAAAAGATGTGATTTTTATGTTACAGCAGTGCGAGCGCGTCGCCGGCGACAACAACAATCTCGCGTCACGCGCGTGCGGCGGGTGCGAGCCCTGCGCGACTAGAGACCGCACCAACTGCGCGAGTTGTGGCCGCGAGCCGTGCGCGGGATGCGACCCACCACACCGCGACCACTGCACCACCTGCGGCCGGGAGCCCTGCGTAGGCTGCGATCCTGCGCCCGACCACTGCGCGAGCTGCGGAAGGCTCGAACCCTGCACGGACTGCGGCCCCAACCTGAACGAACCGCCCGGCGAGCACTGCGCCGGCTGCGGAAGAAGAATACGCGACCGGTTCTTCCTCCAAGCGGTCGAGAGGCGGTGGCATGCGCCCTGTCTCAGGTGCTGCGAATGCCGACTGCCTCTCGACTCCGAACTTACCTGCTTTGCTAGAGATGGAAATATATTCTGCAAAAAAGATTATTACAGGTGAGTCATGTTCAGATTCAAAACTTTCCGATAATCAAAAAATTTTAATCTCCCTCTCGACGATACATGTCCATCAACTCTTTACTTAGCTGGAATTACTCGTATAAGTTGTGTTGTCTCACTGACTGATAATCACATATTCTCTTTCGACTCTAGATCGAAGTGCAAGTCGAGCGGCATATGCGATAATGTTGCGACAGCCCTAGTGCACCACGATCACTTGACTGCTAATAAAAAGACAGCGGGTCAGCATTTAGAGATTGTTAAATTTACAGTTTCTTCTTGATTTTGTATTCGTGTTTGATGATCACGTTGGACATGTTAGGAAGCATTTTTATCTGCATATATCCACGCTTAACAAAATATTCACAATAGAAAGCATATAGCAATAAGAATGCTTCAAGTTTAACTGCAAATAAAATTTACACATATTTGATGGATAAAAATGATTCGAATGTGATATTGTATGAATTAAAATGAAATAATAATGTCTTATTTTAGTAATCTTTGTAATTCATTAACGAATTCGCCAGATTAAGAAATATAACAAAACTAAAACGTATTACAAAATTAAATAACATAACACAATCAAACTCTGTCGCATATGGGTAATTGATTTATTTTACAAATTAGATTGTGCCAGCTTTAATCCGTTGAAAGCATACTGTTAAATTGATATATTTTCAATTAAAAAAAAATTATCAGAGTACAATATTTCGTTTCTTTGACAGCATTTTAATCGTGTAAACTTAATAACTATCGTGATCGTCTGAAAGTTCGTACGTTATCTTTATTTACCCATTTCATATATAAAGTATTTCTGCCCAAATTTAATTCAGCAGTATTGGGTGAAAAACAAACGGAGATTATTAGGAAAAACCAAAACAAAAATTATCTTGTTGAGACGTTAGCAGGCTGAGATTAAAAAAATGAAAGCTACTTCTTTTATCTGAATACATCGTTTATTGAATTTATCATTTTTTTTATAACTGTTGAATCAAAACATGACGACTTTACGAAGATTAATCACATTCGAATTGATATTTTCTTATTGCACTGCAATTGATTAAGTTATTCAATTAGTACGGCTAACGATCACACTTACTTATAAGTTCCTATTGATTTTATCACAGTCTGCGAGGCGCAATTCATTTCGAGGGGATTCGCAGAACTTAGCGAAAAATGTTCTGAGACATAAAAGCTCTCGCGCGTCTAACCTGCAACTCCGGCTTAAGCCATAAAAACGGATACATAATAATAATAATATAAAATGAAACGCAACCCAACGGGAGATGTGTACGCAATAAACGTGCAAAACGACCAACAAACCTAGTACGCTCATGAAATTATAGCGTGTCCTAAAAAATACTAAACGAAGCTTTTTACTTACAAAAATGTGTGCAGTGAATGTAGCTAAGTATTTAATTCCGCTAGAAGTTCCCTCTGATGGTTTCTATGAGTTTATTCTGTGCCTTCTTCTAAAGACACTGAAGAAAATTCTGTTAGGGCCCAGTATTTTCATTTCACGGTTTAATGTTTATAAATACCGACGCTGTTGAGTAATTTAAAAAAACCTGATACAAACATTACTACTAAATTAAATGGGCATTAATTTGGTAAAACCCCATTAAAATGAAGAACGGTAGAAAATTAATCAGCTCCACAAAACCTGTATCATAAATATAATTGGTAAACGTTTCGGCATCAAAGTTTTGTGACAATTATTCTTGAAAACATTATTATAACCCCCATATATTGACAAGCGTTTAGCCGTGTGGTCATTGTCACTGATTTGCGATACCGTACTAAGGTACACAAGCCTCAGTAAGAATAGTTTTATTTATTGTATTTTCAAAATAATTAATGAAATTGTGTAAGAAGTATTTGCATTTGATGTCTAATATTCCCTATTCATCCGGCCCAAAAACAGTGTAAGCGATAAGTTTACAACTAGTTATTATATAGCTTTGTAATAATTTAAAAGAATTGCGAAGAAAAACTTGCTGTATTACAGGATTAAATTTTTATGTTGTTTTGAATCATCCTACGTAACGCACTCAAGCCAAACACTCACTGACTGACTATCTGATAAAAAAATCATAAAGATGTAAATTTTTGATTACGGAGCGGTGGAGATTTGTCATCACGTGTGATGAACATGCATACGCCACAGGGTGCTCGTGTGGTGCGCCAAACTAGTGGTCAATGCTTTCGAATCATTCTGTAGTAAACATGCGAACAGACGACGAATCTAGGCGACTTAATCTTTCTGATGAACGAGTCACTGGTTCGTCTTTACTGAAATTTAGGAATCTTCGCGAATCACTTGCTTTCACATTTTAATTGAAAATTATTGGAAATTTTCAACGGATTTCTTTAGATAGATTATTTTCTTCGTCGACACAGCTTTCACAAAAAAAAAAACATTAAAATTTGTTTTTATAATTATGTACGCATGTTCAAAAATATATCAACTTGTTTGAAACTCCTGTCCTTTAGCTATGAAATTATTGTGAGGCCCAAATGCGTTATAACAGAGACATGAATAAATTCTGCTAATATTTTTTTTAAGTGTTAATCTTCTGTAATTAAAAAATACGTAACATTACTTTCAAAAATTAACCTTTTGCACTCGAGCACTTTTTCGTATGTGCCTACCAGCAACTCGACGCGTTTTTTTGCGAAAATCGATTTCGCTGCATGAATCAAAGTAATAAAAAAAAAATATATAAAAATAAAAAATATTTTTTTTTAATTTTTCCTGTAAAATAGATATATAATGGATATAATGTATATATTTTTATTTTATTTATAATTCTTCATTTTATGGTATTTCACAAAGCAATCGCTCACATGTAATCCTGGCTTATTTACGCAGGTCTCGCAAAACAGCCGTGCTTCCGATCTCCCGCCAGAAATTTTTATATTTGAACATACTGCACAGCCTTCTTAGTCCCTGAACGTAATCTATGTAATTTATCTGCAAGACGGTCTTCTATAGGAACAGTTGAAGTACGCACTCGGGATCCACCATGCATTTCGATGACAACACTTATTGATATTACGCAAGCCGACTATGTTTGGCTATGTTTTTTTTAACAGAAAATGACTCCGTAATGATGTTATTGTGATCTAGTTGAAATCGACATATAAAAAATGCTAAAAGTATACAAAAAATGACTTCATAAACATGCCGCCACTGCGGCGGCATCGGAGTAATACGATAAACTTACAATGCCGCCTCTATGGCGGCATTCGAGAGCAAAGGGTTAAAAAGCGACTTTTCATTGAACTTTATAAATACGTTTCATTTGTTTTTTTTTATAATAAAAATACATTTTTTTATTATTTTCACAATATGTTTTTTGATCAGGACCGGTTTCGCTCGGCACGAGCATTATCAACTGAAGAAAAAATATATATTGTGGGAATAAGTACTCAAAAATGTGTTTTTATTATTTAAAGTATCATATCTTTCCACCAACAAGCGACAGTTAACACCTTAAAAGTGAATAAGTTTTAAATACTAAAAATAATTCTATTTGCATTATGCGTTATACGCAGTACAGTCAGCGCAAGTAACACTTACAATAGTTCCTATCTAGAGGTAGACACTTACAAGTTCTCTATATTTAATTTTTTTTTAGAAATGATCGTTGCTTATCGAGAACGGAGTTTGGTTATTTATGTGGATGAAAAAATTTCATGTACGCAGAAATGTCATTTGGAGGCTTAGAGAAGGGCAATTGCTCCCCCCCCTGAATTTGAAAAAAACACACATCCGTTTTTTCTTCAGCTTTTCCATATAAACGAAACTCTCACAGACATTCAAAAATTTCCACATGAAAAAAAAATCTTCTTAAATCCCGTGTCCGGTGTGCAGTAGTATGCATTGGGAACGACTCCAAACTAGCATATCTTTGTTCATTGAGAACAAATGACTCGCCGAGAATCCAAATAAGAGTTGAAACAAGATTTGTTAATAGTTGCACAACGAGCCGACAATGGCAGTGCATTCTAGTGTTTATTTGTGTTAAAGTAATTTATTTTTCACGATTTGCAGCTTCTTCGTATTTCTAAAATGCCTTTACAAGCATGAATTACCTATAAACTCTGCACTAGGGATTGCATTACCGGTTTACCGTTATACCGGTTAACCGGTTAGCCGGTAAATGGCCCAAAATGCACCAACGGTAATTATTGGTAAATGAAAAATTTACCGGTTTTTACCGGAAACTTTTTATCGCGAATAATGCTAGATACAGGCATATTATAACGAATTTTTATTATGATATATGTATGACGGAGTGAGAAGTTTTTTTTCAACTCCGACAACATTGATAAAAAGTATTTTACTGCTGCTGGTTCTAGTTTTTATAGAATAGATAGCGAAGAAAATTCGTATTTAGGTACATATTCAACTATAATTTCATTATACCAAAGCAAATAACCATTTATTAATAAACCGTATAATCCAATACATTGTTTTTTTAATTTTAATTTAATTATGAATTTATATTCATAGTTAAAATTTATGCATACGTATATAAAATATATATAGTACATAAATAAGTTAATTGATATGGTTTAGCGTATGAGCTTCTTACAGGCATGTAAACTAAATATTTCATAGTCGTAATTTAAATTAATCAATATATGTGTGGCAAATAATAAATCATCCGATTTACTCAAAAAAAGTACATTTAAAACATACATATATTCATCTGAAACATATTTTAAGTACATTTTATGACATTATTATTCACCTGAAATGTATTTTAAATTATTTATGTTTCAATCCAGGATACCATTTTTAGTGAAAGTAACCACGTACAGTTATATTTTAATGATATAATCCATGTCTTTTTATTTTTTTCATTTACCGGTAAATTACCGGTATGAGGTGAAATTATTTACCGTTTACCGGTTATTGAAATTTGACGGTAAATTACAATCCCTGCTCTGCACACGCCACTGTCTGTAGGTTTGTGGAAGGTCATAATACGATATGTCGTGAAATGACATATCACGTCAAAATATATTATTATAAACAAGTGTAATCGTCGGACGAGAGCGTCGTGACCTCAGATTCTCGGTAATGGCAACATTGCTAAGAAGACTGCAGTGCTATGAGCTGGAATTAGGGATGTTGAAAAGAGATGTTGACTTAATGTTTAAAGGTACTATTACTGAAGATGGCACGGTGCAGAAATATTCGGCTAGTGAAACTCAGTAATTTTTTCCTTAAAATGATTGAATATTATCTATACGTATGACTTAAGGTAATGAAATGTATTTTTTATATAGATATAGTTCTAACTCAATCGCATGACTCCTTTCCGTAAGAGCAGAACGAACAAAAGAGACAATACGCAATCAGCTATGAGTTATCTTTAATTCCTGTTTTCATTATACATTGACTATAAAAGAAATGAATAATATACAGAAAAAAATACCTCTTATTAGAAATTAATCTGAAAATTTCTATGTAGGTAATTAATATCTTAGGTCTGCATTAGTATTCAGTTTCAGTCTCCATAATGTGATGACGCTCTAAATTTCGAAATTGTAATAAGCTCTGTGGAGCTCAATTTTGAAAATAAATGTAAAAGCATTCAGACTATCGAACGAAACTCGAATTTCGAGCTGAGTGTACTGGCGAGACCAAAGTTTAAATATTATTATAAATTAAATTATCATTCTTCCGGATGTAGTTCGCGTCTAATTAAAATAATTGTTATATGTTTGATGGGATAACTTATTAATTTCTATACATACCCAAAACAATGGTAGTATTTCTAGTGTGCTAAATAATTACTGTACAAGATTTGATAAGAATCAATAGAGATCAAATTTAGCGATACATTTTGTATTAAGATGTTACTTAATGAAGCACTACAAGTGTGACAGTTATGTAAACACGCAAAACAATTATCGTAGGAATCTATTGAAAGCAGTTATTAATTAGATATTCTAAATTAACGTGACTCCGTTTCAGTTGTTTTTAGTTGTAGGCGACTTTTTTATTGAAACAAATATTTTGATAGTGCTTAGCAACCCAGTTTTTTGAGTGAAGCATATCTTTTATTTATAATTTAAAAAAAAAGTTATTTAATCGTTATGTAACGTGCTGCCGTGCGGATATTTTTTATTTTTAGTAATTGTTGTTTTTAATAAATTACTTCATTACAAAATCAAAAATACACTCAAATGCATGTTCAACATTATTTTAAAGTAAATTTATACCTGCAATATGCAAATTCTATTACAATTGCGAAAAAAAATTTTGAAGCAAATATTTTATAAGAAAAGGAATGCTTCGACCATTCGTCTCTCATTTATCGGCCTTTGGAGAATTGTTTATTTTTTAAATAAAACAATTTTGGTTGTCACCAAAACATTGCCATTCGATAGCGGCTAGACGGTGACCATTGAATGTAATCAACTGTAAATGTACTTTGTAATATACGTCGTAAGATTTAGTTGGCGTTTTGAAACATTCTCATTAAATACTGAAGGATTTGAATTGAAGGAAGGATTGATCCATTACATTAAAGATCATTTAAAAAAATGTCTTAGTGCTTTATATTTTCAAGTAAATATGGTTCTACATCAGAAGATAATTTTTGTCACAAGTGAAACAAACCATGATCTTTTGATAAAATTCTAAATGAATATCGTTTGTCTTTGTTAATAATGTATAAAAAAAATAAACATGTATAGATCATTACTACTCATCATTTGGAGAATACTGGATTATTATCAGTAGCACGTGTAGCCTCGAAGAGGAATTTTAGTATCGTTTCAAAACATTATACATAGAAAGAACATTCTCGATACATAATCATCTAGAAAGCTTGAGAATTATGTCAATTAACTCCGAAAGAAGCTTTTTATATATCTTTTCATAAATTTGAAACGGAAAAAATTTCAGTCATCATAAGATTTACTCAGTATATTCTCTGGAAAAGAAAAATGGGATTGCTATTGGTTGTCGATGTCATTTTCGGTATTCTGTGGGCCTTATCAAAATATTTATTCACAGGTACAAAACGTTTCCTATACATCAAATCAAATCGAGAAATAAATGTATCATTATTTAATATTGATCTTATTATTTAAACATTGAGCTATCGCTTCACTAAACGAAGCTCCTTTCGTGGTCAGAGAAACCGACTAACTAACATATCCATACAAACATATATGTAATGTATAATATTATATAATACTATTATAAATGTACTAAAAAAGTAATCTCATTAATATGGCATATCATTTATGTATATTGAACGAGAATTTATTCTTTTTTTTATGAGAGGAAGATAATAAGAAAATCTTAAAATTGATAAAGTATTTATTTTCAAGCATTTAATTTTTTTTGTGTAATAACTTTTAAGGTTGATATTAAAATAAAATTAGCAAAATATCGCACCTTAAGCATAAGTTTCATATTATGTAAGTAAAAAAATACCTTCTGAGATAATTGGTTTTAAGATTCGAACATTTACTTGATCTGCATATGGACGTTTTAAATTGATTTTATTTTTCAATATGTACCAGAGTGAAATATAAAAATTCCTATATTGAAAAATCATTCATTGAATATATTTGTACATTGTAGTTTTTTTTTGAGCCAAGGCTAAAAATCAAGCAAATTTTTAGATAATCCACTGCGAAAGTAATATTATTAGTAAAACGTACGTAAATTTATTTTATATGTTATACATATAATCCGAAATAACCAATAAAAATAGTTTTATTTTTTTCAATATAACATTTCTGCACCTGCACAGTTTTAAAAATATTAATTTCCTGCCCTTTGATTGATATAAGTGGACCGATTTTTATAAAAATAGAGTATTCATTCTACTATGTATTTTGGTAGAAATCGTTAACACATATAAAAGTAGAATATCATATTTTTCATATTTCTGAATCATTAACTCAAATAATAAGTTATATTAAATTGAAATTATTTATAACTGGGGGTGCGATATAATCATCTATCACTAATCACTATTCGAATAATACAACAAACATTAGATAATTTTAAAAAGATGAAAGAAAAAAGCGGACACGTGTCGCATGTATATCAATTAAATATTATTGTCGTCATTGAAAAACAAACGGTCAACAATTTTTGATACGTAAACTTATCTTTATAAAACAATAAATGATATGAAAATTTAAAAAAAAAACATAAACGTGTCACATACTATCAAGTAGTGCCTACCGTCAGCAATATACCGCGATACAAATACAATATAAAGTTTTACTCAATGCTAGCAAAAGTAGCATAACTGAATGTAATCTCATTTAAGTAGGTGATTACAATAACACGAACAGATTTTCGTGAATATTTAAGAAAGTGTCGCTTCGAAGAAATATAAAGACACTTTACGTTTTTTAATGTTACTCAATTTTTTTTTCTCATCTAAATAAGTTAACTTTTTACCCTTATCAAAATTCTTTTAAAATATATGTGACTGCCTTCCTGTATGACATCATACATTATGAAAATGATAGGCTCTGTTATAAAATTAACATTAAGATATGTATTTTATCTTTTTGCAAAACATTCCGATGTTTTAAATATACAAATTTCTCAATAATTTACAAAGCATTTGAAAATAATATTAGACGTGTGGGTTGATTTACAAGTGCCAAAAGATGACATCAATTTGAGATTAATCACAAATGATTATATAAAAATATTTTTTTTTTGCATAAAAACTGAACAGCAATAAATTCGAAAATTCCATTTACTTGTTTTTATTATTGCTTGTGTTGCTCCTAATTAAAGATTTACGGCTTTTCGGCGGAAGAAATGATAGTATGGTGAGTTTGTAAGCATTTATTTGATTAATTGCCGTGTGATATGCCTTAGACTGAAATTAAATAAGTTTTGACTTCTTGGACCCGTCTGATGAACTTTTTGGTTCTTTAAAAGCAATATTGTGTGGTTTTGCGCATTTCAGTAAATGTTTTATAAATCGTAGCTTAAAGTAGTAGATAATGCTAAATAAATGTCATCCTCTAATTGCAGATATTTTG
Source organism: Himalopsyche japonica (assembly GCA_028555115.1). Classification (NCBI taxonomy): domain Eukaryota; kingdom Metazoa; phylum Arthropoda; class Insecta; order Trichoptera; family Rhyacophilidae; genus Himalopsyche; species Himalopsyche japonica. Next base: position 378,005 of record JAHFWJ010000213.1, on the reverse strand, counting down.
GGATCACTTTGATGAAATCCCATGAGTTAAATGTGTTCATTTGAATGTATTTTAGTCACACTGTAAGCCTGGTGTAATATCCTACAGACTGTCTAAAAGTTGTTGGATACTTCTTGAATTGTTCGGTAATTTTCGTCATGGTAGCATAACTCGATATATCGGCTTGCCAAAATCAAAAGTACTCACCAATTATTCTTTAAATGTCTTATTTCAGATGTGAGTATATAAGGTAACATTAATATCAGATTCGATGTACTTTTTGACTAACTCAATTTTGTAAAAATCTGACAATTAAATAAAATGGGAAATTTTTCCTCTTTGGTAGAGCTGAACACATATATATTAATATTTTAATTGACTGTTTGTGAAAAATTATTAAAAATAGCCCTGGCAGTTTTAAGGAGTTCATTGTTTATTTTACACATTCCATTTTTCCGTGCTATGTAACGCTAGAATATGTTTATACCTTTAGATACAAATTAAGAAATTGAACGACTGTATATGCATATACAATGACATTTTTCAGTCGGGCAATCAAAACGAACTAAATCGGGAACATTGTAATAGACATACAACGTGACTAACAACAGCTGTTTGATATTTTTTATTAACAAGTCAAATTTCTATACCAAATTTTATTATAACATCGGCCCATTGAGTAAGTCGACCAATCAAGTATATTTTGTATAAAAATGCATGCGTTCGCCATTTGGTTTATAGAGTCAGTATTATGTTACAAACGAGAAATATTTAATACATATACAATACAAAGTGATACCAATTGGCGGTCCTTTTCGTAACAGTGTTAAATCAAAATGTACGAAAGCGTTTCATGCATATTTTAATTTAGTCATCTATCCGACAATTTGTCGACGTAAAATAATACGACCCGTTACCGCCCTTCTCGACAATCGTCCGTTTTATATCTTTTATTCCGTGTATAATATTTTTTTTCACCACCCGCTGATCGCTTCAATAAACACAATTGTTATTTCGAAATCCGACTCCTGAATGTTTGTGTTGTGTTTATTTTAAGAGCATACATACTTTCGACGTACATATATGGAATACAGGGTGTATTTGAACCGCACAATAGGTGCTTGTAAAAAAACTTGGTTATTATTCGCAAGTTTCAGCCGGGACGCTTATGCGCGCAACAGGGATGCCACTTTTCCTTTTAGAAGTGGTAAATTTATGGAATAAATTCTTCTACAAAATCGTATTTCGGTAATAGAGAAATAAAATAACAAATAAGCGTAATTTTGTAATTGTTTTTTAGTTGAACGATTGAGTTCTCGAATGCTTGTTTAAATTTCGATAGGAATTGATATTTTGATGTATATGGACGTTTACCCAAACGCATTGTATAAAATTTATTATAAATTATCAAGAGGAAATAAAAGTTGTATTATTTTTTTACAAACAATTCTTTTTAATTGTTGCAATTTTGTACAGAATCATAATGTAAAAAAAAACCTCTTATGAACTGATATTCTTTTCTTCGTCAAATCATTTGAAAATGACAATATGTAATTTTAGGTAGTCACTATGTCTAGCAATAGCAAGAGGGAAAATGATGTGGTTTTGGTGGGGCTAATGGTGAGCTAGTCATTCTCTCTACATTCCGTTCGTATGAATGCCGAAAGGGAACATGATCTATTTTATAAATCTATGTATTTGGGAACATCTATGAAAAAAATCAACATATGAAAGTTTCCAAAAACAAAGCTTGTGTTCCCATAAACAAATGAACGAATGACATTTAGTCCTCGATTACATTTCTGAACCGTAAAAATATAAATCTTGTATTAGTTAGAATTGAAATTAAAGAAAATAAAAAATTCAAAATTGAATGGTGTCAGCCCTGCATTTAATGCGTCGGAACAATATAATTCTATGTTTAGTATACCTACCAGCGAATTTGTATGCGAGAGTCAGAATGTTTCCGGTCTGCGAAGCTGTTTCAATGTCCAGTTTCTTACGGATACTAATATAGCACACTTACGATATTAGAAATTCACATAGTTATTGTGTAATATATAATAAAATTGTCATAAATATAATTTTAAATAATCTACGTTGGAAACTTCACGGCCAAGTGTAATAAGGTGAATTATGTAAATTTTTCTATAGTTCAGTCGCAAAAGCTGAGTGATGTCAATTAGGAATTTTTTAAGTTTTACGTCAGGTATGCATAGCAACCCATTAATTTTAACACCTACAGCTTATTTCGCTCGCACAAACTGTTGGATATTTCTTTTATTGATGCTCGAATATGAGTATGTAGAGAGAAAACCACAGATTCTTAACCACATTCGAGTACCTACCTATTTAAATATCAGCCATCGGTATAATACATTCAAATATGTATTACGATTGACAAGCGCCAGAACTTCTAAATGTATACATTGACATTGAATAGATTTTTCAATTTATAGATGGATCTATAACTGTAGCCATTAATAATGTAGTGTTTCGATTCCTCCCAACGGCACGAATCCTCAAAATTATATCGCTTACTAATTACTTATTATATTAGGTACTTTCCAAGCCAAATTGCATGAAGAATATGAAATTAAATTTATAAAATTGTTTTAAAAACACTGTCAACGCCTACGAACGTCACTGGAGCCATAATAGCTTTATTTAACAAACAATAACTTGATTTAAAGATTACATGCTATATCAGCAGAAATGTGCTCGAAATTATAGTGTGATATTTGTTAAATTTTCCATAGACATTTATTTCAATTTGACACCTTGCTAAAATTTATATAAACTCCATTCGTTGATAATTCTTGCGATGAGCGAAACCGGTCTCGGTAAACATAAAAACAAATTTTGAAGTATAAAAATTGTTTTTATTTTTGTGAATAGTCTTCTTACCAATAATTGATAGTTATCTCGTGAAAGCGATAAAAAAGTGTTAAGACATTTCTTAAGGCAAAGAGATATCATATTATGCCTAAATTCCTAAACTCGATACAACAGCAAATAAAAAATTCCGGAAATCGGTTGCCCATTCCACTAAGTAGATTTCGTTTAGGAAGTATTATCAAATTCGAGTTTAATATGATCTCGACTGCGTTTACTTTCATATACTTTGTACTAGGGTCTGATTAGCAGCGGGTGGTATGTTTTGAGGAGGGAGAGAGGGGAGTGCGAAGACCCCCCGGGGGCCCGTGGGAACAGTGCTCGAACAACGGGGGCCTGTGTCACAGGGATGGTGAACCAATTTATCATTTCTGATCACCTGTATCGCTTTTACGGGAATTTTAGAAATGTCTTTATTTTTTAAATTCTGGAGAAATAAGTAATCGTTTAAACGTAGAAAATAGTGCAATACTACGTCCGAACTTGATTAAAAAGTAAGCTTTTTTAATCACACTCTAATAAATACAGCCGAAAAATGTTGGTATAAGGAATTACTGTAAAACCTTTATTCATGTCATCTACTTACTTAACCGAATTGCGATTTACACAAAGATTGGATAGTAAATTTGAATCTGGATTTTGGTCTATTGTAAGAAATTGTCAATGTTTGGTAGGAATTGGTAGAAACCTCTACAGCTAAGTAATCAAAATGTGCTCACTTTTTATTGAATATATTTCTGGCATACAATTTCGAAAATTATAATTTTTTTAATAAGAAAGGCAACACATATTGATGAAAAAAAAACCAGATTTCATAACAATTGATATTTTTTTAACGTAAAAATCATCTTTATATAAATTTAAAGTTCATTAATATAGATCGAAGTGTTAACAAAGACGTCGTGAAAAACTGTATTTTCAAATGATATATAAAGATAACTCGTATTTGAAATGCAAATTTGTTTTCATTTATTAAAAATAATTAATTACTCAATAAACATGTTTACGAACACTGAATATTCACCCCGTGGCACTGTGGCATCAGATTCAGCGTCCTATTCTCTTACATGTTGTTTAATACACATCAACACGCAATACACCGCAAAGGGCGTGCGTTGCAGGGAGTATCCCCGTCCCACCTTTAGGAAATATCCCTCCCCCCTGGCGATTCAATCGACAGCTGCCACTGGCTTGACAGGCGGCGATAGAAAATGTATAAATCGTCTTTTTTATATCACTCAGAATATTTTTTTATATGCTGAACAGTAAGTTGAATTTTTATTGGAGAGCATTTTATCGTATTTGATATTCTCAGAGCACTGGCTTTCAACATTTTTTTCTCGAGGTAAATCAATAAAATTGGATATAATAATGAAATCCATTACTTTCGATCCATATCATTTATCAGATGAGCAAAACTAAACAGCTTAAAATTTTATTTTAATCTTAACTAATCTAGAAATCTTAAAGATAATAATATTTATAATAAAAATTAATTATAGGTATGAAATCCATAGCTCCCCATATACTGTAGTATTAAAATTATCAAAATATGGCGGGTGTATAAGTGTACGGTAGAGTTTTGAATTACAGTAATAAGTGTTCTTGGCACATCAACTTCTTTGAGATATTAATATTTATTACTGAATAATCCTGTTATACGCATAATAATAAAAAAAAACACTTATGCTGGAGGAAAATTTGTTAGCAAATCATTTTTTTTTTCATAACTGATTACATGTAAGATTACGTAAAGATAAAATCATTTCTAAAATTTTATGTAAGTACCTACTATCTGTGCTAAATTTGATTATTCATGTTTTTTTAAAGTCATAAAATTTTATTTCAAATGTTTCCGTATTTTTCATTCATGGAGTTTTGATTCAACACAAACAATGCCTACAAATAATTATTTTAAATTCATAAATAATTATTCTCAGGGAATTTAATTCAACTAGAATGAAGTAAAAAAGACCACCTGATTTACGGCGATCACTTATACAGCGGGCGAAATAAATCCCCACGTCAGCAATCATTCCGAAATCCACTTTCATGAAATTATATATTGTATCTTTTCCATATGTATTTCAGATGTTTACTGTATAACTAAGTATTCAATTGAATGCTTTGAATTCAGAAGGAAATAAGCCCCTTGCAAATACTTACTCTCAGCGCTCATCAAATACAATTATACAGTTATTATCGGGAATTTTCTGTATCGTGGTTTCAACCGTTCTATTTGAAGAGTTTACTGTAAATAAGCAAACCATGTTTGAAATTCTAGACTTACTCGACTAGAATTACATTGATTTTCCGTCAGAAGGTTGTGATCATCACTCAAAATCATTTCAATTGTGAGAGAAAAATTCTTGAAAATGTAAAGAAGAGATTTTAAAAGAAACTTTACATTTACAAAACGATATTCCTGGATAAACTAATAAAGGAAAGTAAGTAATTTGCTTACATTTGAGATAATTTATAATAAAAGATGTAAAATAAATTGACAATATATATTTAAAATAACAACCAATGCATAAGACCAAGTTAAGTGCAATGAATTTGATTATGAATGAAATTTTAGAATTGGAAGCGAGAATTATTTTGAATAAAGTGGATTTAGCTGCAAATTATCTGAGAAGTGCTGGCATAGAAACGACGTCTCGCTTTGCCTGAACTACCCGCTAATTATTTCCAAAGTTCTTTAATTTATTCAATTAATTTATCAACACCACTAAATTCGGTTCGGAGTAATTCCGTGGAGCCAATTTGCGGACTAGATTAAAATATTCAATATTCTAACGTAATACTAATATTGCTCTTTCCATCAAAATTATTAATTATGTTATTTCAAAAACTTTCGAAGCTGCGAATAAATCTTTTTTTTGCTTCTATTTATAGACACAATGCTAATTATATTTATTTTTGTTTTGCATACAATGGAGAGGCCATTGACTTTTTATTATTATATAAACCAAAACAAAGTAAATGTTTGCCTGCCCGATTTCAAAACCTAAAATTGTTTAACAAACATCTTCAGAATTAACAAGAAAAATACTTTCCTATGTTCGATCAATACGGATTTGACAAAATTGCAATAGTAATTTCTCTTGTAATATGTACACTGATTTCATCATAATTTAAACGTTAACATCTAATAATAATACGTGACCTTAAAGCAACCGAAAATTAAAGTAGAAAACTAAAGAAAAAGGCCATAATATATTAAAATGAGGCAATCGTACTGTTACATATCAAGTCTTAGAATTTAATTATTATTTTAAGCCTTAAATGATTTTCCTAGGTGAGGTATGTGACAATAGTAAATATATGTGTTTATTGATTGGGAATAACTAACAAAGAAGTGTTTCGTAGTAAATAAAGCAGTCGGCTTAAATTAATAAAAGAAAGCATAATTTTTATGACCAGTCAAATCTCAATTCATAGATGGTAGGTACCATAATTGTAGGTAAACTAATTGAATCGAATAAATAGTTAAAGGTTTGGCGGTTCGAAACTGTAGTTGCTGAAACTGAAGAGAACGATTTATTTACTATGATTTTGACGTGAATTTTTTTCAACGAAAAATCGTTATTTATTACTTTATAAATACATTTATCGCTTTTGATAAACCAGTTTGAAATTAGCGAATTGGTCTGTAGCATACTTTAAAAGCCAAAATGAATAATTACAAGGCGATTAAAAATTTAAACTCATAATAATATTTTGTCAAAATCAAAATATAATTTGTACCTATATATGTACGTATATTATGAGTAATTTCAAATATTTTCTAATGTTTATTTTCATAACTTTGCAAAACCCGAGCAATATAAACAAAAATAATTTATACCCTTTTCCATATGCCACGAAAAAAAAACATAGAAACCGATATGCAAAATTTTATAATGCTTTTATTTATAGCAATTAATTGTTGACTGGCTTTCAAATAATCATATTATATTGATTGAATTGGCATTCACTTGGTAGAACTCCATTATAACACGGTGAAAAAAATAGCAATTTATTTTAATATATAATTTCCATTAATTAACCCTCTCCGCTTTCTGATTTGCTTCTGTAATAGACCATTTCCGTGCCACATGTAAACTTAATGTCATAGCCGCCTTTTTAGTCTCATTTACAATTTTTGAAAAATTTAGTTTTATTGCGAGAAAGAAACAAGCTAGGCCGTTAAAACAGGAGAGAAGATGTATTGTATACCTTTTCTATACAGCTATATATAGATAAGCAAATGTTCGTTTAACCAGCGACGAAAGGGAAAGAAGGGCGTTAAACGCGCCCTTAATCCCCATTATAGTGTAAAACGATAGTAGTCGTTTAAGCATAGTTCTGACGATGGCGTGAGCCGAAATAGCTGTCAACTTTATTAAAAAAAAATTGTAGAACTAAAATACATTGTTATATTTTTCACCGTGTTAATCATATTATACATTATTGGGAAAACAGTACGTCGATTAAATATTTTAGCGTTGGTATTACTAAATTGCAATAAGAACTTATCGGCTTACGCTATTAAATGCTACGCATGAATTAGAAGAGGTCTTCAATAAATTGCTAAGCATACAGCGATTGGTCATCTGAGGTATAAAAACGATTGTGAAAACATATTAAAATTTTGAAAACTAAATGCTGTGAAAATATTGATGTCTTTTACGTCATGATTACTGATTTTCTACAGTCGAAATTCATGATATTAATCATAATTTAAAAAAAGTTACTGGTTCAGAATCTGACATATAGCTAACTGATCCGGAATCCAAAGGGTGTTAGTTTGAATGGTCTAGTGACATAGGGCACGCACTAAAACAACGTCCATGAGATATATTACCAAATGAGATTCCACTCAGACAGCACTATCATAAATTTAGACCACCGAATGCCACACAGTGCTCTCGCACAATCATTCCATCAGCTTAGAGTGCAAAGCTCGTAACGCCAGAAACATAATGTAACAAGATAACGTAATAACGCAAATAATAAATTTCAAACTTCAAATTAGCACTACCAAATCAACATCACTGTTTATTTCTGTTGTGTCCGATGATTATATTTTTTTTTCATTTTTACCTACAAGTAATGTGATACTGTTGCTTCGATTAAGGAAAAAGTGACCTGCGATAGTAGTTGGAATTGTTGTCTTCTATTCGTAGGGCTACATTTATTATTTAAAAAAATATCATATTTTAAACAGTTTAAGTCTTTGGCTTTGGTAACGGTAATCAAAGGCCTAGTCCTGAACGGAACATTTTTTAATAGATTTCTTTTCAGCGGCATGAATATCTGTGAAGTTTTAAAATATTACACGGTGAAAAAAATAGCAATGTATTTTAGTTCTACAAAATTATTTTTTAAAATATACTTGATAGCTATTTCGCTAAATATGCTTATATAGCTGTTGAAAAGAAGTGCCTGGGTAGCCATATCGGCTAATTTCAATCCATTGATTGAATTGGCATTCACTTGGTAGAACTCCAGAGATGGCGTGAGCCGAAATAGCTATCAACTATATTAAAAAAAATAATTTTGTAGAAGTAAAATGCATTGCTATTTTTTTCACCGTGTTATAATGGAGTTCTACCAAGTGAATGCCAATTCAATCAATACATTAAAATATTGCCCACATATCCAACTATTCAGCGAGCTTGGTCAAAGCGATTATTTAATCATAAGTCCAGTTCTAGCGCCATCTTTCTGTCCCAACTCTCCATAAAAAAGAGTGATTGAGTGCCTGAGTAGCAAGTAGGCTTCGTAGAAAGCTTCAGTTGGGATGCACTAAGAATAGGATATGACTAAAAGAATATAATAGAAGCATGAGCTTTAAAGTAGCGTTTAAATCTCATCATACAAATTACGGGTTCTTTGCTTAATATTTATGATAATATAAACAGAACTTAAGTATTTAACACACTTTAATTACATACTATCTTTAAACTGTAAAAATATTACATTAATTAATTTTAATGATATTTTTATAAATGACGAGACCATATTATTAGCAGAGATGTAAAATTTTCAAATAGAATGCGCAAAAAATAATCGGAATAAAAATAGCATTAAAATGTAACTGATTATATATAGGTATTAAAAAAACATCGTAAAATACGTAAAGCTTAAATCCCAAAATAAGTTTCTAATATTCAAACTTTTTGAACTGAAATCTTCGTTGGTTATTATAAAGTTTAGACGAATCTGTGAGTAGATATTTTATATCATATTGATTGTATATTATCATAAAAATTTGATTTATTTGGGCAAGTTTTATTGATCTAGTGAATAACGGTTCTTATTATTAATTCTATTTGACACCTCTCTATGATATCTCAGTTGGGTGTAATAAAAAATGTTGAAATGAAATATCTTTCAACGGCGAGTTGACAGGTTGAAGTCAAAACAGTGTTCGAAGCGTTGCTGGTAGTATCGCTCACAATGGGCGCATAACTCACAGCTATTCAATCGACGGACGATAGCGTATTGCCAGTTCATAGGGCAGACCACCACCAGCACTTCTTCCGGGCGCCATTTACACTGCAGGGCATAGGTCTACTCCTTCCTGTCATCCACCGTATCCAATAATATGAGCAAATTTTGAACGATTATATTGAAGTGTGAATAGTTTCTGATTCGGTTTAAAAGTCCTTCTTTTAATATGAAATGAATACTGAAAATACAACGAGCGCAGGAAGAAGGGGGACCAATCTAAGAGATCTCTAAAAAAGACGATTTAAAGATGTTCTGAGTATGGTGAGCAGTACTTATTCTTACGTTCAATTTAATATACAAACGAAGAGAGTTTGTTAGGATTTCAACGCGCAATATTTGTTTTGTCACTCACAATTAGTTTATATGCAACAGTGTTATTGAATCCTTGAAGACTCTGTCCAAAGAAATCACATGACAAAAATATGGAAATATACACACAAGTCGAACGATTCAAAAATATATTTAAATTTAATCCTACAGTTTTTGATAAATTAACTTGTATAAAATTAAATTCAGAAACAAAATTGAGTTATCAAAATCATATATCCGTCCCTTCTAAGTAAGTGTAGCTAACATATATTGAAACTAAGATTAAGGATTTTTTTTAGTTTTTTTTAACTAAGCATAATGATAATTAGCAATTTTAGTAAAGAATTATAATGAATGTTCTTGATTCAAAATTTCTTACAACAATTTGTTTGAAAATTCTTTTTAATCAAGTTGAACATATTTCATATATATATCATACCAAGACAGTTAGCTGAAATGAATATTGATTAAATTAAATATCAAAATAGATTATCGATATTCCATTTACTATACCTGCCCTGGGTACAGAGTGAGGACTTGAATTGCTAAAAATGACATGCAAGGTCGATCGCCCGTTAAAATGTTTGACCAACTCTGCCCCGGGGCGAAGTGTCACTTATGATCAGTATCAAAAAACAGAGTCGAAATAAATATTAATATCATATTTATTTAAAACATTTCTCATCAAATGTTAATATTTTAACTGTTAAAGGTAAATAAAAATTTCAGTTTCTGTGACAAAAATATTTATTGGAGAGAAAAATTATGTAATGAAATATGGCTTGATGAAACCTTGACAACATCTTAGATGGTCGAGGCATTCCTTATAATGCCATCACGCTAACCGTTTACTTTATAAAATGCTTTATTGGGTGCCAGCGGCGTACTTAAGCCGTTTAAAACACTATTTTAATGTGATGTGTGACAGTCGTTATTCATTCTCAATTATCTCATGTCCAGTGGTGTAATACTTTATTACAAAGTTATACGGTACTGCTTGTGCTACGATAACTTTAATTGAGCTTGACCACCCCTTGTACATATATATATATATATATATGTGTACTTTCATTCATTCAAAAACAAAATTTATATATATCTTTTTTTAAATGTCTAAAACTAGTTACTCCCAGAAAAATCATACGGTTATATGGTTCCACAAAAACATCGTTTAACTCAAAACTGTGTAGAACAAGGTTTCTAACGAAGTAGGTATAAAATTTTACAGTATGTGCGTTCCATAAAATATAACTTGAGTAATATTGGTTGATTTTAAAATAAACAGCACAGAATATACAAAGTCACCATACACTTCATAAGAAATATTTTTTTCGTTTAAACTATTAAAAACACATTTTTCGAATCCGCTTCAAGATCAGTTGTATATTTTCATCACTGGAAGACTATTATAAATGTATTTTTCCGTGTTATACGAGGTATAAGTGAATTTTTATATAATAATATACCAATAATAAGAGTATTGCGTATTTTTCTGTTTAATGTGAAATCAAATACTACCAAACTATAGCTTCCGTTTAAACACATGAAATAGTGCGTATATCTTCTATGTCCCTATCTATTTACGAAAATGTTCATATTGAGACTCGTGGAAGTACGAGTGGACAAACGTAATATCAGTTGTACAAATTCTTCATTATTATTTACGGGTGAAGAAAAAAACGTTTTTCAAAAATCGTTTCAACGGGGCTAAATTAATTAAAAAAATATTCTTTGGTTCGGCGCTTGTTTTGGTTATTCGTTAAAACAAAATAATTCGACACCAACAATATTAGCATTCTTTCCTATCCCAGAAGAATGGTGATATTTTAAGATCAACCGGTTTTTAGTCAATCGATATTATTTTATCGATTGTATCGAAATATAATTTTTAAACGTTTGGCAGTCAACCATTATTTTTTTACAAATGTATTACAAATGATTCAGTATTAGACGGCCGAAAAACGTATCGTAACATAATATGATATGAAATCATAGTTTTGCTTTGCAAACGTTGTTAAATTTTTTGACTAAATTCCTGTATGAGACGAATATTTGAAATAAAATGCATAAATGAGAAAATAAAGACAGATGCTATTGTCCCTCGGTTTCGAATTGTAAAATGCCATGTAAAGTTTGTTATTTCTGTAGAGATGTTTTATTGTGAGACTGTATTTTATAGCATTTAGAGTAGACTTGGTAATAATATTTCTATAAATTATACTAAGCTCGAGTCAAGGACCGAGATGACATATATACAGTACAGTTATAATCGTCATTTGTCTGCAGCAATATATAAATTATTTCAATAAAAATTACAATATTTGGATTTATTGATTAATATTGAATTTTGATTATATGATGGAATATCCCTTTAAAATTGTAAAAATCTGGTAATCCCATCATTTTTTTATTCATTTATAAATTGACACTGAGAAAACTGACTAAAAATGTATGAATTGTCAACAATTTTTACTTGAAATAATATCGAGTACCTACTGTGCTTGCATTCATAATAAATATTTTCATTAGCTCATAATTTTATACTGTTAATTATAAAACAATGTTATAATTGTGACACTAATCAAACGTATAATAAATACATGTTTCGCCATAAATATATATGCGTTTCATATGTACAGATAGACACATCAAAATAAATATTATAATTTAAATTTCGTTATCATATTTTGTGTAACCGATAGATACTTCCGTTTAGAAACATTTAATATTGTTGTAAAAATGAAAGTTCCTTCTCAATCAATTTACTTCTTGAAATCTTATTAAGCTATTCATTACAATACAATATTGTTTTTGTAGCTATGCAATTGTGATAACAGATTGTCTCGTTTCGATATTTATCTGTAACGGTTTTCAATATTGCTTTGTCTCGACTAAATTTAACCGTTTAGTGTTCCAATAATATATTTCATTTTTTGTTTCATTCCTCAGCAAGCGAAATTACAGCTGGTTTTTCAATAAATAAAGAGTTTATTGTAAAGTGAAAAACATACTCTTCTAATAAAAAAACTCTTAGCTGACAGTCTTATCGAAACTCACTGTTTGGTATAATACTTTGAGAATCCATTCATGTCGCCGACGTATTGTATGTCTTTAGGAATATAATGGTAAGGTACTAATAACAATGACAGGAGCTCATTTTATCTTCTTATACGCGGAAATGGAAATAAGTAATCAGACCACAGGCCAATTTATTGAGAATTTTGGCTGATTTAGTTTCTTGAAAAATATTTAAATATCCGAAAAGACAATTCCATGTATAATATATCTCTTGTATTTTTATCATTTTCACACACCCAATTTTAACTGTTTTTGAAACAGGGAGAGTTATTGATAATTTTTACATCCCATTTATTAGACCATGCCTAACTAAATGCTAAACGATTAAAAAGTATAAATGCCTTAGAGAAATGATAACTTTGTTTCTATATAGCATGTGAAACTTAATATTAACCGAAATATGAGCATATGTTAAAACAACCATACTGGAAATTGGTAGTACAGTGAAAATGACACAGCGATAAAATATTTTGAAATGAAATTAAGTGTATACAGACGTGAGAAAAAAATAATCCTGAGTGGGTAAACATATAGGTGATGTTATTTAGAAAATGCAGATAAACCCTTCGTGCTTATTTTATGGTAGAAGTATTATAAATACATGTGTAATATTTATTATAAATATGCTGGCCAAAAACCACATTGTCTCTTCGAAAATAATGTAAAAAGAATTACACGAAAAGCGAACAAACAAATAAACAGGTAAATAAACAAAAGACATTGTTAGACGAACGCAGTTGCATGCTGCGATTTTTTTATAAAGCCGCAAAGCTGTGAACAAATTTCTATGATTGAATATTTAAATACAAGACTAACACAAGTACTGCTGCCGCATATACAGATTCGACGTTATCATTGGTCAGCAATCTTTTATTGTTAGTACTAGTGGAAAAAATGTACGTTATTTGGCATTAAAAAGTTTGTGGATCAAATAAAACTAGAACTACATTTTCAAAAATTTTACATTGATCAGGACTCAGTATTGGTTTCCCTTATCGCGAGCATTATCAACTGATTATCAAAAAAAGCTCTTTCGGTTTTTTAATGATAAGCATCTCTTTGCTATATACTAACACTCAGCTATAAACGAAACAGTGTCGGAGGGATCAATCTCGTGAGATCGGGTCAATAAGTATTAATGTGTGCTTTAGAAATGTTATTGGATGACACACTATTCGTACGACACTGCAAACGTTTCATTAATTCAATCGTTGCCGAATGTTCCTGGCACGGAAACGACTCTGAATTTTACTTTTATTACGATATTTCGTCAATTGTCACAAAAAAATTCAAGTATCACAGATTTCTTCAAATAAAATAGCTACGTCGTGGTACTGACAAAATTATTTTATTATTTCTTAATAGCCATTTTACGATAGATTCAACTGATGAAAAAAATGAAGGACTGTTGGATGCAGAACATATATCAATTGTATTTTTTTTCCTTATACATATTATATATTGATATTGTTTTTTAATAAGCAATATTTCATAAATAGAACCAGTCTGCAAATGGGGATGCTAATATTAACAGCATTAACAATAACACTGTGAAAAAATAGCAATGTATTATAGTTCTACAAAATTATTTTTAACAAATATAGTTGATAGCTATTTCGGCTCATGCCATCGTCAGAACTATCTGACGATGGCATGAGCCGAAATAGCTATCAACTATATTTGTTAAAAATAATTTTGTAGAACTAAAATACATTGCTATTTTTTCACCGTGTTATAATGGAGTTCTACCAAGTGAATATGCCAATTCAATCAATAGCATTAACAATGTTCAACAGTATTGCTTCGGATGCCGACATATTCTATGTGGACGAAAGTAAGTTCAAGCGAATACTATTTTTAATGTGTTAAAGTAGATTTTTCATGAGCTTGCTTGGTTAACTTTCTTGCTTTTCTTATTATTTGTTTTGTTGTTTATTTCTTGAATTTCCAACACCAAATGTTTAAATATTTTGACGTTACAAAAGCAATGAATTTGTAATTTGTAATTTTTGTAACATTTATATATTAATAAATAAATTTAAAAAAAATACATAAAAAAAAAAATTGTTATTGCGCTGTAACGATTTAGGAAATAAAAGGTTGTGTGGCAGTGCCCCCCGACACATCCAAATTCTTTACGTATTATAAGCTTCACACACACAGACATCGTGAGAATTTAAAAACTAGTTGTACAAACTTCCGTTATATACTACTATCTATAATACAGTATGCTGTATAAACAAAATTGATAACTTTTGCTGTAAATGCATGTTACTTATCGTGTATATATTATTTGCATTAACAGATGTAATAATATAAGCCAAGTGTTATCATTAAATGAAATACAATTTACCGTGATTCATATTTATTAAGTAAAGCGGATGAATTTGATTTTTTTATATGACACGAGAAAATTTGGTCTATAATTTTTGTGCTTATTATAAAATATGGTATAAATATAATTTTTTACTATACAGATTCATGGCTATTTTAATTTGCTAACCGTTTCCTTAATATTTGTCGAATCGGTATTCCGTCCGAAAATAGTGTAATTTATAATTTATATAATAAAATATGACTCTACGAGTCTATATGAATCTTACCTTAGCCATTGACTTTGAGACGTAAATGGAATTTTCTAACGTTATTTTTGTGTTTATTTTATTTCGATTCGTGATAACGTCTCAACTGTTGAGACGGTATATTTGCGTTCTGTTAACAACCAATATTTAAAAATATAAAGCTGTTGTGTGTTAAGTGAAATTTTGTTTTCAAGTAAAGTCTAATATGTCCTCACAATTTACATAAGGTTTATTTAGCACTAACACTATTTATTTAATTCATGATATATAATATCATTCGGCGTGGAAAAATGTTTTATACTGATCAGCAGGGAAGTGAAAAAGTGACGCAATATTAGTCACAATTTTTGTTTATCAAATCTGGAAACATTATTGACGATAATTCTTCCCAAAGGTACTCGTAATGGAGTTTTGAATACGGTTTAAAATTATGACCGAGTTGTTTCTGTATATCGGTTGGATTAGTGTACTTACATTTTATTCCGTTTGTGATTCAATACGTAGTGAGACCCTTTCGTGTATTCGACCACCCGCTGGTGGTAACCCTCAACCATTGCGCCCCGAAGTGTGTGAAATTTTAACTTAAAAAACACGATTTGCGTTAACTTTGTTATTCATTCTTACTAGCACTAGCGTGGTTTGCTAAATGTGACACTTAAGGGCTGGGCATAGCTAGAATCACATGGTCTTAATAGATAAGCGCGTGGTGAGAAGCATTCAATAATTCAAAGCTTTTTTCATAAGGCATTGCATTTTGTATGTTCTAAAATTATTGAGCAAGATTTTTCACACTTTTTTTTATTTTATAATGATAAAAATCACTCAAAATACGTCAATTACTAGGACAAATCATAGAGTCCATGCCAATGCATAGGTTACGCTGCGAATGATCGTGGGTTAGTGGATATTAAATAATTTAACCGCATATGTCAATCTAACAATGTGCCGAAACTATTCATACAAACTACACAGGGCATATCTATTTTTTTTTGTCAAGTTACGCGGGCTACAATATGTTAAGATATATCAAAATATACTTTATACATAAATATGTACAATTTTTGGTTTTGAATTTTGGGATAGAAATCGTATATATATATATATATATATCACGTTTATAATTGTTACTCGTTGAAAAACTCTTGGGTCCAATTACTTAATAAACGATATCACCTTCTTCATATTTTTAATAATAGGCAACATCAAACTTTTCGTTGATAGATCATTACTATAGGATATAAATTGACAATTTAAGTACGGTAAATTTCAATAAATCTTTTGATTTATATACAAAATCAGTAATCCTTATTATTTCTACATATGTAGGCATTTTAGGAAAGGGGTTATAAAAACAAAAATGTTTGACAATCCCTGAATTTGAGTGTGTCTTTATATCACGAAACTTTTTCGATGCCTGTGCTAAATACAGCGAATAATTGACGATAATTTTCAATTGTTACATATTTTACGTAGAAGCAGTGAAAACTTTTTTTTAATTTTGAAAATCTTTTCAAGTTTTCTTTTGTGATTGTGTTGTGAATATGGTCCATATTGTGGTTTTAAAATAATGTTTAATTTCCTGAAATAATATACACCGCAAGGATATTAAAAACCGGCAAAAAATAAACTGTCAACGGAGCGTGTAAATTTAATTCTCCACTCAATCATTTTGCTTGATACATTCATTCAAAATTTGTCAAAAGAATACTTTGAATTTATGACGGACGATGTTTATGACGAAAATAGTATTTCCGAAAATCTTTCGACGAGACTAAACCAACGGTTCTCCAAGGTCGAGATCAATTTTAGCCTCAATGAATTAGCAGCTGCTATAGAATTGGTTCTTCGAATATTTTGATTTATTTATTTATTTTGAATCCAATGGAAACATGATTGTTCTCAATATCAAATAATGCTTTCAGTTAATTCCGTAATAATTTAAATATATTGTTGTTAAAAATTTGTAATTTAGCGCGCTTATCAAAGTTAATTCAAAATAAATAATGATATTTAAAATTATGAAGGAAATTTGGTTCTTTTTGTAAAAAAGCTATCTATGCCGTGATTGAATTATTGCGAAGGTATAATTTCAGATATCGACCGGTGCTTGATGGAGTTAACGAAACTTTTTAGATTTGCACAATAGCCTTTAGGTCTATATTTTTCCTGTATAATTCTTATAGTATATAACTGATAAATAATATTGTGTGTGTCAGTTCTATTGCAACAGTGTGATAGAATGCACGAAGATGTCGAAGGAAGACAAAATATATGGAAATGTACAAAATTTAAATAATTCAAGTTTATTTATCATGATTTTATATTTACTTGAAAATTCAAATTAACCAAAATTACGCATTTTAAAATACATGATGGCTGGAAAATATTTTTTGTTTCAATGATGCGATTAGAATCGAGGATACTGCAACCTAATATAGTTATCAAATTGTAGCCCGTGAAAATATTAGAAGCCATAACTAAAAGTACATGGATAGAAGGTTAGAATACTTTAATAACAATTTAGTCAAACACCTAGATAGACCCTAGAGATATTTGTTTTCATAGGTAGTTTTAAATTAATGTTTTCGAATATCTTGACAAATTTTTGATTTTATTTAATTACAATATCCTTTATTTTTGCTGTTATGTATTAAACGTTGATCACGCAGAATCCGTATTTGCAAGAAGATTGTTTCCCGATTTTTTTTCAAATATAATAGAACAGAACAAAAATACAGTTGGACAACGGTTGCAAACACAAAAAAGAATTGGACAAAATAATATGACGGTACGCTTCTCCTTCGCTATTTAATAAAAGGTAATTTAAAAAAGAAGATAAAAGTATATTTTAAGTAAAAAATGAATGACATATTCTTCGGAGCGAAAAAGTTTCATCACATAATAAAAGTATTAAATTACATAGTGTCGCTTTGAGAAGCTTTGGTTGGGTGAAGGAGTTTTTGACACATGTGATTATCACCAAAATAACTGTCATTCTTTTACGAGTCACCGTCGTCTATTACATTTTAATATTTTGATGTCGGTAATACTTCACCATGTGTAAATTTGGACATTTTATTCATGGGGTTAGAGAACTTATCAAACGTTTGCCGTCCACTTGACATACGGCAAACATGTCGTAGTAGTCAAAACAAGACAACACAAATACTAGGGATTGCAATACCGGATAAACATACCAAATGTCGGTATTTGAGTATTTCAAAAATTAAAACTGGTTTTATAAAAAAACAATAACATGCAATATCTCTTTACCGTATGTATAAATCAATACGCACTGTTATTAAAATATTTAATATTTCAATATCGCAATTTGATATCAATATTAAATTTGTTTGCGGCCTGGAATATCCAGCATACTGGAATCCCGGTTCAGTAACAGCATATTTTTGAAAACTCATAAAAACGAACACGTATAACATTATGTCATAAACTGTACTACTCGTATTGAAGACGGGCCATTGTTATAGGTAGTACGTTTCAATTCATTGAGTAACATTTTGTTAGTTATATTATGTCAATATAGGAGTATTATTGCCAGAATTTATTTTCACGAAATAAGGTTTTAAATGACAAGTATAGAATGTATGTAATTAATAGTTAGTTTGACATTTTCGCTTCACCCATTTTTAAGACAGACTGAAGGGGATCGTCTTCTTTTCTACCCCTACTTTCTTACTAAATCTATATATAGTCCTCACATTTCAATATTTTATATTCGTTTAACTATGATGGCATTGAATACAAAATTTAATTGCGCAAAATTTTAAGAGGTTTAACCTTCTAACTACCGGTAGGTGTATATACGGCGGTACCTTACACGCCGCGAATTTTATTGCAAAAATAAAACAAGCTCTTCTCAATTTATGTTTCAAGTGGTAAAAACGAATTCTACTTTAATTATGAGTGTGTTTAGATGTTTCCAATAGATGTCGTGTGTTCAATATATTTTTATGTGCAAACTAATTGATTTACGTTTGTAAAATCCAGTTTAATGCGGCGACGTAATTTTTGTATGAGTGGCGTATCGTTTACGGAAAATGTATGTGCGACAAGCCTTCCTGTTAATACTGTTAAATAGAAAATAAATTCCTAAACTTATTTGATATAAAGATCGTAGCAATTTTCTTCTGTGATTTTCGTTTCTCAATCACATCAGAAGTGTCTGTCAACCGTTAAATCAGTCACCATTCTGTAGTTCGTATTATTCACTTAAGGAATAAATGTTGTACGCTGTATAGCGTAGATGTATATTTCTATAGGTACATAAAGAGTTTATATTGCTTTTTAAAATTCATTAAAAGTTTGAGTAAATGTCCGAAGTATGACAAACACATCATAAGGGATCGTAAAATTATTGAATTTGCACATTAAACGCTTTGAGTAATTACTTATATCACCCTTATCAGTAGATTAATTGCCGTCTTCAACACTGATGCCATGTCATGTAATATGATTTTAATTGCAGGTGATGTGAATGAATACTGCACAGTAGTATTATAAATAATTTTAAAAAATGCAAGAAAGAAGAGCAAATATATTTTTTATATTTCAAACTTTTTGCAAGATTCTTTGCCAGTTTCAATTATGAATTTATATGTAGTTTGTTAAATTTTAGCCGCATGCTAAAAATTGCGTTTAAGGCTGACAATACATTTGTTCAACCAGATATTGCCGTATAACGAATAATATTTTCATATTGTGTAATGTTTCAACCGGTTTCAGCTGGCACGTAAGTATTATCAACAGATAAATCTACCGGTCGTTAACTTCGTTTTTACGATACTAAGGCGACGTATCATATTCAAATGTCATTCAAAATAATGCTGTGAAATTTAATTAAAACAAATAAAAGCAATTAACAATTTAGTGAAGATTTGACGAGCAGGTAGGGCAATGATGAAAGTATTAGACAACGTTTTAATTATAAATAACCGTAATCTCTGCGCTGCTCATACAAAATACACTTTTCGAAGGGAATTTATTTTTCATTTACTCGTAAACTATGTGATGCATTGTTGGCAATACATTTATAAAAGTACACATACACGCGCATTCGTTACGAAGTAATCTTATTTTCGACATAAACGTAATAAGGAAAACAATCAAACACCAGACACGAATTAGTGCTAATAATGATTCAACTAATTTTTCTTTAATAAATATTTCCATTGAGCTCATATCATGTCTAGCAATATAAAAAGTGTAAAATTTAGTAAAACAAATTGAAATTCAGATTTTTACCCAGTTAAACATTGTATCTTCAATGCAATGTTTGTAAAGGCTATGTAAGTCAACTTTACTAGATGTCTTTTAAAACCAATGCTTTTCATCCCTTGATGTTACATAGCGATATCAAGTGGCGCTTTAAGCGTTTTTAATATATACAGGCATAACACCCTGATTTTTACAAATAAACAGTTTATCTAAACAAAGATAATTCTTTATTTTACAAATTTTTAAGGTATTATTTGCTATTAAAATTGCATGACCAATTTGTATAATTTCTGCTTTATCGATTTGTATACCATTTTTCTATAATATATTATATGTATCAAATGACTCCCATACGAAGTAGATGACCATAAAATATGAAATATGTTTATAGATCACAACATTAGTATGATGCGATAGTTTGTCCAATAATTAACCAAGCTCAAATAGTTTGACGGTGAAATGGACGTGTTAACTGACGAATTTCATATCAGTAACTATGATTTCAAAAAAAATGTGTGGAAAAACTGGACTTTGGCTTTCTTAGTGACGCAAGTTCTGTTACAATACCGCCCTGTGGAATTTAGTGTTTCATTGATAGGATCAGGCTGAGAACGTTCATCACAGACCCGGTTGTTGTAATTAATATCTTAAATTAAACAAAAATTGCCTTTTAAAGTTGGCATTAGCGGGGGGTTTATGGCGCGTGACGCTGTTGCCGTTTGGCATAAGTAATTCCTGCCCCACGACTGACTATACCAGCCTGGGCCCACTCACTTCTCTGACACAGAAAATACCAACCATCGCAGTCGAAAGAGTTTTGGTAACATAATAGTTATTTAATACTAAAGATACGAAATTCTTTTCTGTTCTTAATAACGGCACCAGTGACGATCAAGCTTTTGCTATATTTGTCATACTACTTTAGCGAATAGTGTCATAATTAAAGCTTGCTTCATCCACATGAAAGAAAATCTATGGATTGTACTATTTTATCATTAATAATACTATAAACTGAATGATTTAATGTTCTTAGCTAAAGTTATTAAAAGTAAAATCTTTTGAAATATATACTGACCTTTAAGTCCAAATTATTGTATTATTTTTTTGCTCGAAGTCTGATTGCTTGGAATGTTTGGCTTGCTTTTAAGGAAAGTATCACACGAAGACTCACCTCAAATATCAGTAAAGACTAAACTTATTAGAAATGATATATATGAATATTGTATATTTAAAAAAATTTATTCAAAATCAGACCGGCACGCGTAATAATTATAAAAATTTTACTTTCACCGATATAGCCACAATTTTTATCACTGCATAAAAGTTTTAAGTTTCGTTCAGAGATGCGGGATTCTTTTTCCATCAATCTGATAAAAATAATATTTTATTTATTTAAATGACGCAGAATCAATGATTTCAATTTGTATGCACAGCCCTGCTTTTTACCACTACATACACCTGTTTTATTGGGATTTTATTCAGCAAGGTGCCGCTTTATATATTTATGTAGGTGTGTATTTTTATTTTTATTGTGAAAAGAAAAGTGAGTAATAGCCGACATGAGAAAAGTTTATAAGTAACATCTTTGAGTATATAACGGTCTGTCCAATACAAATTTATAAAGATTTTTTTATAATCACAATATGAGATGTTTGGATATTGCATTTATTTTTAAAGACTATACAAGTTACAAGTAAAATTGGCGAAAAACAATACCAAAGAAATAAAGATTAACAGTTCGATCGCAGTTATATATTAACCATGATCAATTAATTCGCTCTGCTTAAAAAAGACATTTACATATAGAATATTTTTCATTTATTTTTCTTTATTAATTTAAACATATCAAAAAGTATAGCAAACAATCTATTTGAAGAGTTTGCACAAGCAATGATTTTCGATGTCGAGAACATTCGTTAAAATCGACCGTTAGTGTCTAGGCACAGTACTGCCAGATCAGCTATAAATGATAACCACGTAAATTGCTACATAACCTCTTCTTAAATTCCATATATATACACATGTAAAAATGCTCCAGATCAGTGGTTCTCACGTGAAATTTCACTGTGGCCGCATTATAAACATCAGCGGTCCTTTGGAAATGTCTCGTGGCCGCACCAAATGTGATAAAAACAATTTCGATATGTATTTTTTATAAAATGCATTACACTGAATGATCCTTCACAATATACAGTTGTAGGTAAAATCGATAAAATCAATAAAGCAATCTGACGATGACGTGAGCCAAATAGCTATCAATAAAATTTTTTAAAAATAATTTTGTGGAACTAAAATACATTGTTATTTTTTCACCTTGTAATAAAGCAAATGTTGTTAATTCTTTATACTGACTTAATTCATGATGAACGTTTAACTCCGACCAAAATTTTTGAACAGTTTTATTATTAAAACGGTCCTTTACTTAAGCACGACTCAATGCTGGAAAAGTCAGGTTTATTCAATCAATTTTAAAATAATAACAATTTTACAAATTCATTTGTAAAAACACTTAAAAAGAAAACAATATTTATTATAAATCTGTTGGTGGCCGCACACGAGAACCACTGCTCTAGATTCAATTTTTTTTAAGTAGCGTAGGCGATTAGAGAATACGTTAAAATATATATTATGTAGGCTTCCGATTGATTCATTACAGATTCTTTCAATTGACGAAAGTCAATTATAATTAAGTTTAATATAATTTTTGATTGCACATAACTTTTGATTGGCATTCGAAATTTTTTATAGCGTTCTTCAATGAAAATATTAAATTAATTTTTCGCTCATCTGTTACGGATTGGCGCATACAATTTGTTTTATTATTTATGTGCGGGTGTGTGTGAGACTTTGGATTGTTGTAATGGTTAGCTTGCGCCTCTGCACGACTTTTGGAATTACGTTTTGTTTGAACGGAAATAAATCTTCATGTTGAATCTGATGAGATGATATAAATGATCGGGCGAATGAAACCGGCAAAATCAAGACGTTAATGTTAATAATGAGCAGGTGACTTTAGGGTTTACCCTGCTTGTACACAGACGTCCTCGAGTACAGCGGTGAAATAACGTAACTAATTGCATTATACGCTTACTTATCCGCGCATATCTTCGATGAAACGAGCGGCATATATAATTTTCAGATGAAAGTGGAAATTTTTATTTGTTTTATGGATTCATATGAACAATATCACTAGGAATATCTTAAATCATGTTATAAAAATAAAGTAATTGGAAAAAAGCGAACGAAATATTTTTTCAGCAAACGTTTCATAAAATATAATGTGTTTTATAAGGAAGTGAAAATCAAAACATATTTTATGGTTTATTGTATTGTAATCGAAAACTATTTGAATTTATTTATATAACGGATAAATCAAATCTAACATAGATGTTTTCTGAAAATTTGGATTATTGATTATAAAGTCGCTAATCCTTCATGTAACACATTTCAATTGTTTTCGCAATGTCCATTTATCACGGATATTTCACTGTGTAACTAGATCGTCTCCACCGTGAAAAACGATAACTGAATAGTTTTTCATGGAAATAATATAAATAAAATTAGTGAGCAGTGAGCTGTGAGGTGTTGTTTAACGTGCCTCGGTACATACCTTCTTTTAAAGAAATCTAAATAATTATGATGATTAAATTATATCTAATAATCCGACCAACCGTTTAATTCTCATATCGACTGTATTTGTGAAATGAAAAGTATAATCGTGTATTATGTCAGTAGTGCGCCGCGGAAATCTGGGAAACGTTTTTGTTGTGGGTGAGAAAAGGTTGCGGAGCACTGTTCTAATTTATATTTAGTTATAAGATAGACTCAGAGGTAAGCAAAGTCAGATTTGTTTATATTCGATGTACACAACGATAAGTAATACAGTATGAATTTGCATACGTTTTTAAACATCAAAAAGGTGAAGCATTCAATGAAAAAATATTTACAAGAAAGTATCGATTTAAAAATCTTCAATGTCGATTACCCGATTAATATATTCACTAAAAAAATGATAAATACTGTTTTTTTAACTGAAGTTTGGCGCGGTCGACTTACATATTTGAA
Source organism: Himalopsyche japonica (assembly GCA_028555115.1). Classification (NCBI taxonomy): domain Eukaryota; kingdom Metazoa; phylum Arthropoda; class Insecta; order Trichoptera; family Rhyacophilidae; genus Himalopsyche; species Himalopsyche japonica. The sequence goes on along the minus strand of JAHFWJ010000213.1, from coordinate 353,361 downwards.
AGTGACAATTTGTGGAACTTTATTAATGGAGGAAAATTTTAATAGCATATCCAGACCATGATCCTATATTAAAGTGTATAGTTAACCAGTTAACGAACGAGCATATCCCACGACCATAATAATTCCATAAAGTCTTGTAAATTATTCCCCGAGCATTCTTATTTTGTATATCTTTTATAAGCGATGTAAAATTATAATGGAGGTTTTATTAGGGAAGATTATTCGTACGGGCGGAGTCGAAAAGAGATATTTACCGTATCATGTCGTTAGGGAACACCGAGCTTACTGCTCCACCGTCTACGTCAGTGTTAAATAAAAGATGTTTTATAGGCGCCATAATAGATACATAATTTTTAATAGTAATTCACATAAAAGAACTACGTAAAATACCGCCAGTACGAGTATAACTTTTTAATTTTCAAAGATATATATCTTATGTATGAAAAAAAAAAAAAAAACAGTTTTATAGTCTGTCTCCATATCGGCATGAAAATATTTTGTCAGTATACTTCTTTTTATCGACGGCAATTCTACTATCTGAAAATTTATGTTGATTTTTTACGGATAATATTATGTATATTCGGTAATGATTTTTGGATATCTATTTGCGTGGTACACGTTTATTATTATAACCAAAAATATTACAATAATACAATCGAAAGTAATTTACAAAAATTATTCATAACTCCAGTCTGTTGAGTCTACGTTGGTTGATTATTGAAATTTAAAGTATAATTGTAGCTTAGTATTTTCACACTTTAAAGAATCAATTCACTAATGTTACACAAATAACACTACACTTTACTGTACTGAGAAATGGTAGAGTTAATTTTGTCAGTAAAATTATTTTTTCCTAGTAGTGATTGATGAAACTTGTTTGTTATATAATACATAGGTATATGAAGTGAATTAAAAACGAAAGAGAAGTTAAAGAGGGAACTGAGATCGTACTACAAGTAACATTTATATATATTATTATAAAATATAAAATGGTTCTATTTAAATTTAATACATATATGTGTGTTTTAAGTCTACAACCCAGGCTAGAAAATAATCTATTTTCTGATATTACTTAGAGATGCGTGTAATGCTCGGTTGGATCGTTTACTTGTATGTTTTTTTTATTCCGTTGGGTTATTTCATTTAGCCCCTGCTTCCTCTAAAATTAGCTTCGTTACTTTTGCATCGCTCCTGGTTTTATCTTTCTCATCGTTTTTGTTTTGTATCCATAAATTTTTACTTCCGTTTGCGATGAGAGTTGAGCATTTTAGCACCCGGTTGTTTATAGGGAAATTAACATTATGAGCATATTTTTACTCTTACAATATTTTATTTTTTGATTACGTAAGTTGATGATGTCTTGAATGTTTTTACGAGATAATTCACGCGTGTGTGAGAAAATGAAAATTATATTTGAAAAAAAATCAGCAATTTTTTCATCGTTATTTATTATGATATATCGAAACGACGGATGTTTTTGTGTAAATCGATTGCAATAACATTCATTGATACTTTGAATAGGAATACAGCAATGGAATCGCGTCTTACAATAATGATACTTATCATAAATAATACGACATTATGGAATAATCATGATCGAGATTTTTGCATATTCTCATAATTGGGCAGTTTCGTTATTTTTGGAACTATTATAAGAAAATTTTATTTTTGCAAATATTTGATTACCTACTCTCTTAAAATAGAAAAGGTTAGTTAAATTATCATGTGAACGCGTCTTAAATTCTGACGGATTACAAGGCTTACGTTTTTTTGTTTTTATTTTCCATCGATTCTCAACTTTACAACCGATATCTTGTAATAAAATAATTTGGTGCAACGTGCCGCTCAGCTTAGTACAGCTTCACGTTGCAGGTATTTTTTCTTCTTTCATTTAATGTGAACGTAAAAAATGAAATAATAGCCGAGGCTTTAAAACTTTTATGACTGTAACCTGTAAGATATTCTCCGAAACGATTAACTTGTCCACACAAAAACCGCACAACTCCTTCACCGTTTTCTTCAAATGCTTATCTACTCTATTTTATAAAATAACTAGTCTATGCCCGCTGAAAAAAATAAAAAAAATCAGTTAAATGTGCACGTAAGTTTCAGTTTGTTTTCTAGTTAAGGTAATAGTTTTTAACTATACGTATGTCTTTGGTTAATACTGTTTTGGTTTTAGTCAGTTAAATTGTTCACGTTGATACGCTATTTCATAAAATTGTCATTAATTCATTTGAAAATGTTTTCCAACCAACTAATACGGACAAATGTGCAGTTTTTAAAACAATTGAAACACAGTGATGAATGAACGATAAAACATTCAATAATAAAATAGTCCATTGCTTGACAGTCTCAAAAATGATACAATCCCAGGAGATGATGGTTGGTTGAACACAGTTGGCGATTTCGTAAGTAAACATTGATTTATTTGGTGGATTTATGTTTTTGAAATTAAATTGGAGTTTTAGAAGTTTGGATGATCACCTATGTGGTAAAAAAGGCAAAAGAATACGTGAGAAATATTCGAAAGAAAATTCATTTGTAAAACGAAAAAAAGTCAATCTTCATTTCATGTATGGTTAAATACATTTATTTTTAGCTAGATCTTACGAGTTAGAACTTATACAAATTTGATTATTTTTATTTTGATTTTTAAGTAATAACAATAAAATTTTAAAAAGCGATTTTTTAACTATGGGAATTTTTAACTCATATTTTTAAAAAATCATAAAAACAAATTCAATTTTTGATTGTTAAGTCATATTTTATTTTAAAAAAAAACAAGTTTTTTTCGACACTAGGTCATGCACAATTGCATTTTTGTTTTTTGGTCGACGATATTTAAGCTATTTTTGATGTTTGCGACATACTATCGGAAATGGTAAATACTATGCAACAATCATGTCGAGTAAATCTGTAAATAGAAACAAGCTTATATTATACGTAGTAACTGACCGGGTCGTGCTTTATAGGCAAGCCAGCACTGCATTCGATAGGAAATAAAAAGGATTTGTGCACTATCGTAAATCCCGATCGACAGTCTGTTTGTTTCTTCAACTCGTTTGGGTGGTCTTAAAAAGGGCTATTTTTCTAAAACAGTAACACAGCCCGATTAAAATATACGTGAATAATCTAGTATGGCTACTGTTGACGTCTTAGCTCTAGCTCCATAACATAGGCATAATTGAAATTCTCAAACGCTTAAAATCTAGATACGCCGATATTTATTTTATTTTAGATACTCATGATAATAAATAACATTTATCTATTTATGGAGTATGCAGTTATATAAGTCGTTTGAATTCAGGTTATTTATGTGTGAGAAAAAAATAGAGTTTATTATAGAATGATCTTAAAAGTAATGTTAAATTGTTCGTTTATATAATTCTTATTGATATCATGCATTCTTAAATATTACAATTTAAAAACTCCGACTTAGCGTGCTTCGAAATTAAAATATTGTTTCGTTATTTTATTTTTGCGGGTTAATTATATTTTTTTAGAGTATAAGGCGAAAAATTTAAATCAAATAAACCAATTTCTAAAAACAACTTTGTTTATTATATCGTTCGAATTTCATATTTTGTATGAAAAAATAACGAAATCGGTTTCCATTGACAATTCTCATATTTATAGGATGAATGATGGTTAAAATGTTCATTGAAATTAATTTTGATTAATTGAAAAATTTCAAACCATAGTAGGAAATTATTAAGAAAATGTACCCGTGCAGTATGACGTATTCTTGTATATTTTGTCTGATTTACGCGGTTGATAGTTAATGATCGCTATTTCTATTTTGTAATCGTTATTACAAAAATAATTAATAACGAATGTTAATTGAGATATATCGAATTTCAAGCCATGCCCAGTTCGTTTCCAACAATTATTTATTTACAAGTTAATATAATCATATATCATTTAGAGTCAAAAATAAAACTAAAAACTTCAACTTGGTTAATTCGCCGCTTGCTTGGTTCGCACTTATTACACAAATACACATGTTTGAAATACGACTATATTATTAATGTTTTATAAAAACAAAATAAAATAATAAATCATCTTATAACATATTTATTATTCCAAGTTGTTTCGCCCAATATAAATATCTATTTCAACGGACATCTATCTAAATATAATTATACACTGCACGTGCATATTATTACACTAAAGTGCAGGCATTTTATAGTGAGTTTGTTTTATATTTAAAAGATCTTTTCGTAAGATTCAGATCCAAGTATATCCGATACAACATTTATAATTAGATGGTGTACAACACTAATTAAATTGTAAAATCTACATACTCGCAGTGTTGTTAAAACAATGAAACATGGAGGTAAGCATATCAAAATAGCGTCTCGGTGGAATCACTTCAATATATCGTTAAAAATGATTCTGTATAATTTTAAGGTAATTTTATAAGCCAATTAAATATTTAATCTCAACTCAACGTCATATTATTTGACATACCAATTTGAAATAATCCGTTATGATGAATTATTACTAATTAACATAATTTAATTTACCCTTTTCAATTCCTCAATGTACATGTCAGAAACGCTTTTAAAATTCAATATTGCCTTTGAGACCAGACCTACATAATAATTAAGAAATGCACACATTCTGATTCTTAATGAAAAAAAATGTATTTAACAGAAGTTTTTTCTTATGCGTCAATTTTTGTCATGCAAATAAATATGCCACTCTTTAAGCCAAGTGGTTTAAACTAATAATCTAGAATAATTTTTTTTTTTAAGCAATGAATTTTTATTCGTGGTTGTCTCTGATTTCTGGACTTCCACTCCTAAAGAATGATTAACTCACAAGCAGGCCTGTTCTAGACCTTTTATTTTATCAACTTTACTTTTCAGTGGTTGGACAATTGAGTAACCGCCATTTCTCAAAGAAATATGCACCACATAAGGGGCAGTCTAATTAAAAAAAAAACTCGTACCATTTTACTATCACTGTAATAAATCGGCTTCGCTATACGGATTTCGTGATATATTCTGTATTATATTGTTTGATGGCGGTAACCCATGATTAATAATTGAAATAATTTCTGGTAACATATATTAAAACTCCAAAATAGTTCACAGAATTTAAATAGAAAAAGCGTTTGCAAAATTTCTGCAGAGATATTATTGTGGGTGTGGACGTTTTTAAATAAACTGATAATGATTTGTCGCACCATTGCACTATTTTAACTGGGGCCAATCATATTTTGAACTAATTTATTAAATGTTTTTCTGTCGGCGAAATCATAATGACGCATAATAATCAACGTTTCTTGGATGAAATCAGATAAATCAAATTGGATATGTCATAATGGCTGGGATGGGAGAAAGTATTTCATGGGGTACTAGAGAATTAGCTGCCTTATGCGATATTAATTTATTTTTACATTTTTGAATAAGGTCTCAAATGAAATGCATAACAAAATTCGCAATTTTTTTTTACTAAAGTGAAACATCGAAACACATTTTTCAATTAGGTGCGAGAAAGAAGTTTTTGAATTTAATTGAGAGACTAGATCACTAAAATGTGAGTATACACAGGTCTATTTTGTATGTGAGGACTTATGGGTACCAATTGTAATTCAGAAAGCGGAAATCTGAACGCAGAATTTTCTCAATAAGCGCCTGGCCTTACAACTATGATTAAACAAAACGCATTTTGTATTGGTCCAGCTTTTGCATCGAAATATTAAATTTTCATCAACCAAAATGAAATGATTTCTTCATAGCTTTATGATGCCTATCGATCCATAATAGTAAGACTTAATACATTTGCCTTTAAATTTGGAATATGTCTTAATATACACTGATTCAATAGATCTTATTATAACAAGTATAACAACTCATAATATTTGCAATTACGATTTGTAAAGTATATTTTTGTCTTAAAGGATTGCATTTTTTTTTTGTATGCATCAATTGATATCGTAACCATTCTACAACGCAACAACAGTTTTCAAAATCAAACGAATTTACGCTTTTGAACTAATGTTTATATAAAATTACAGCCATGCTTAAAAATATATTAGAATGCAATGCAATGACTTCACAAATATTCAGTAAACACTTATAGTAGTGTATTTTTCTCTTTGATCCACTTCGTGTTTAATTACAATGCTTATACTGTAGATTCTTAACTCGCGTAGTTATTAAATTAATTAGTTGTGATGAATTAAAAAGTATTTTCCGATGTAACAACTTCAATGATACATGGTTAAATGAATTGGAGGAACACGACGGTGGTTATTTACATAGTAACACTGTTTCATATTAAGCGTGATATGTGACACATTGTTGTGGATAAATGAACTCAATTACCACTCGCGTTTGTAAAATGTGTAGGCTTCCAAAAGTCATGATTTTTTGTGATTATTTTATCCGGAAAAAAAATATTAAAGTTCTACTACTAATAGAATTGTATGTTCTATTAATGGGAACATATAGTTGTTATCATATTTTTCAAACCAATCAAAAAAAATTTTTTTTGGTCAATAGACAAATTTGCATTTGATATTTGCATTGTGCAAAAATGTAAGTTTACGCCCAAAAAAGTATTTTTTGAGTCACTGATGATTATTTTGATTTCGATTTTTATTTTTTTAATAAACTAGAATCTATCACGATGCATTTTAATAAGAAGTTTCTAACAATATTCAGTAAGCAATAAAATCAACGGAAAACTTAAAAAAAATATGCCTTGGACTATGGATTACTTATAAATATTTTTTGAAAATGGTTATAATTTTCCGCTTTGAATATCACTAGAAACAGTTTAAATTAACTAAAAATACAAAATAAAGTTCATTCATTTGCAGGCTAAAATCATTATAATTTTTGTACAAAAATATTGACAAAAAGAGGGAAAGAAACTGATGAAGTACTATGGCATAATTCACTAAAATATAATATTTTTACTCACATGCAGATAAAGTTAATATTGTTTTGTATTTCAAAGTTTCTTTACTTATTAATACGTCATATGTCCACCACATTTAAGCCGTTTTTTCTTGTTCATTTAATATTTGAAATAACATTTTTCCAATGAATATAATTCGGTGTTATATTTTTAGTATGAGCTCACAACTTTTTAGTGATTTTTATATTTGATTTAAATGAAATAAACAAATTTAATTGAGTTTTTTTGTATCTTGTAATAAAAAAATATATCATGAAAAAAATATAGCTCTGTCTCAAATAAGTTTGATAACATGTGTATTAATTTAACGTTGTTTAGATATAAGATTTTATTCTTTGATTATTTATTATGTATTTGTTTTTTCATGCAAATGGTCACCAAAAGAGAATCAGGCGTACTGATATTTATTTAGTGCTTCCAACAAACCAGTCTTATAGTGACGTCATATTCGGAACAATACGGGTCTGTCCATTGTGCGCGCCACTGAAAGGAAGTCACAAGTGAGTTACCTAGTCGCGAAAAAAAGGTTTTTAATGCACTGTTCTAGATCATTCGTTGTGGATCACCCACCGAGTCACGAGAAAGATGGTATCAATAAAACGGGGACCGCGAGACGTCGAACCCCCCTCGTTTCTCACGACAGTCAAACTATGGAGGCTGCACAATAGAAACGACACTTTGAATCGGCCAAACCTTTCTGAGTATTTTCGAAGAATTTGTGACTTCCGATCCAAGATTTAAATTTTTTTAGCATATACACTCAATAAATCTCTTGAATGGTGTTAATTGTAGACCCACGATAGAAGGATGCTCTATACTGGAAAAATAAAAATAAAGCAAACTATTGGTCGTACTAATTTGACAATTGTGCAGCATATTTAGGTGATCCGTCGATCTATACTTCGTTTAAACCATGTCTATTAACAATGTGGAGCTCACAGGATCATAATCATACTTATTTCTCTACGACGACTGCTTTTATTCAATGAATTTACATTTACTTGGTAGAACTCTATTATAATAAGAGAAAAATAACATAGTACTACACAATTTTTTTTTGTATGTTTGCTTGGCAGCTATTTCAGAGCATGTCTAACAGAACTAGAATAAGAATATCAAGATATTCCAATTGGGCTAAAGCGCAACTATTGGTTAGCTAATCGATTTCATTACGCCACGGTTATAATATTGTTAGAGCGGAAGGCAATACAACATGCGAAACGGAAGATACAACCTTTACTAGTTGATTTAATGACATGTCCTTACGTTCAGTATCGTATCAGTTATCAGTAGTTGTTTACCGTGGCGTAGCTCATTAAGCGTTAACGTTATTGTTTCAGGAGCAACCACCTAAGATTCGGTGGTGTGCACTTAAGCGGGCAGACTATCCCTAAATGTATTCAAGTCGTATCCCTATATGTGCAGGTCAATACATTCACCGAAATGACGATATGATATGCCCACCACCTCCCACCACGTCCTTGCGTCTGGTATTAGAATTCGTTTCCCGTCGCGCAAAACGTGACAGTCACATAAATGCAAACCACCGAAAGTTGGTTGCATTCGTTGCTCCCGAGACAATCACAGAACTTAAATAATGTAAACGCTTTACGAAAGTAACAAAACCTTAATACGTAATAAAATATACAATATTAAAAACATTGTATTAACGTTAAAATATAGAATTATTTTAATTTTACAAAATATTTCGAATAATTTAATATAACGCCTTTTCTGCCATTACATTTATTTTCTTTGTTTTTTTGACGTGTTTACGGTGTAATGTATATTTAATCATATTTTTGTTCATACAGTAAAAGTTTCAAATTCATTCATGAAATTTTCCGGCATTATTTTATGTATAGAATCATAACATTACCAAGGATTTTCTTTGTTAAAACCTTTGTATACAAAACGCCGTACGAAAATAATCTAATGCTATACAATTTACCATTTCTTTTGTTGAGAATAATTAACTTTTTTCTTTTTAAACCTACAAAATTTGTCCGTAAAGTATTATAATGTCTATAAATATTCCTTTGTAAAAATGTGGTTTTGTGACTTTTTTCACTTAGAGCGCAGTGAAAGTGATAGATTCTTTCGATTAAAGAAAATGTTTTTATTTTCACTATTTTTGGAAAATTAGTTTAAAAATAAGCGATTACCATGTATATACATCTATTTAGAATACAGTATTTATTTATATATATGTTTTTCCCAACGTGGATTAATTAATTTATTAATTTATTTATATAATATTTTAGTTATAATTCGATATTTCGCCATCGTATAAAAATCACTAGAAGCAAAACCAAAAAGCAAAGATAACTTCTAAAGTAATAAAAAAATTACGGCGCATGTCATATATTCATTTACGAAAACAATTTATTTTTCGATAACTATCAGGAAAAAATATTTGTTTATAAAATAATCAAGGTTATTACGAAGGTAAAAAATATATTGTATTTAAAGTATTTTTTACAAGTAAAAAGACACGTGTTGAATTATCTAATCTTGAAATTGTGTTGAAAACAAAAAAAAATGTATATATTGCACGATCTATTTTTTTACTAAATCACCCAAAACGTATATCGCAAGGTTTTCCGACTGATTCTTTCAATAATTTATTGCGTGTACTATTTTAGAGTTCAGTGACATTTTAAAATATAGTATAGCATATGTATAAGGAAATAGTAGCTTGGCATAGTGGGAAATTATTGTAGAAGACTGCGAGCCTCATTTTGAGAAGTGTATGCCAAGTGTCAGAACCTGTGAGAACCCTGTCGTCGAATACATTCCTCCTGCCACCTCACCACTTCAGACTTCCTCTCCTCCATTAAGTTTAGATGGAATAACGTCAAGTCGCCCGCGGCGAGAGCGCATGTCCACTGACTTCATCGAAGATCCAAGCAAGTCGTCGCCGATCAGTTGATTGGTGCTTACTGCCAATTGTTAGCTGAAACCATCTTTAATAATTACGAAAAATAAAAACAAGTGCATTTGTTACTTAATCAGTAATATTTATTAGACGATCACGACTGTTTCCGCTTAGCTTGTGAATATTTCCAACTGATCAGTCACTGAGCAACTGAGAAACCGGTAAGGAGTTTATTTAAAAAATTAACCATGAGAACCCAATTTACCACTCGTTTAGAATATTTAAGATTTCAAGCCACTTGTTACTAAATCTAAATATAATTTTCGAAATAATAAAGCTTAATGTTTGTTTAAATCAAAAAAAAAATATCATCAATTCATTTGTTTTCGTTATGTATTTATTATGTAATTGTAATCAAAATAGTATCGTTTTACTGTCATTGTCGTAAACCAAGCGAAAAGATTTTATATGACTAAAAAATTTTTTTTTTGTAAGACATCGTAATAATACTAAAACATGGCAATTAATACTTAATTACTATGGCTGTATTGTTATACAATATTCCTCTATACACAATGCAGTACACACACATAATATTTATTTTGGCCTGTGCACCGTTCGCATAGAATATCTAAAAATATTAAATTTTAAAAAATTATAAATCATACATTTTTTCACTCTATGATCAATACGTTTTTGACTGATTTCGTGAAAAATATGGTTTTATTTTGTATAAATCTAAATAATAGTGTTTCATTAGAAATTTTCTAATCCAGTTTTAAATTTGCATTTGGCGCGTGTCGTGGAATAATATTCCTTAAACAGATTAATATATTACTTTTTAGATAAAAAACTAAAATTTGTTTAGTACTGTGCCCACATTTTATTTTACAATGATTAGGACCAGTTTCGGCAAACACGAAAATTTTCACGAAACCAGTCCCGGTTATTACAACATATAATGTTATAGTCGTACCAATAAATTGTGTTTTATTAACTAAAATATTAATATATTGTACAGCAACGACGAACAGTTAAGGAACTGTTGGTAAAAACCGAATGGAACAAGGAAATAGGAAGTAATTTTTAAACTCTCGTCCAGTAATCCATCATCATCATCATCAAGTGATGTTCCAAGGGTGGTCTCTTTATATTGAGTGGTATTCCATGGACCTGTGTAATCTTCGTACGTTTAACTAAGCAAACATCATAAATAATCATCCTTCAGAGAGGTGAATTTGTTAAAATATACTCGATTTAACGTAATATGTACCACAAAATGATTTGAAAATACGGTGTTCATTGAACGGTATTGAAACCGTATTTATCTATAAAAGTTTGTAAAAATATGAAATTATATATATTTAAATCAATGTCCTATTAAAGAGAGGTATTTTATACGAGAACTGACGGCTATTCAGTTTCTCAACGTTTTTAGATACACAGTAGGCGACACGGCTAGGACAGGTCTATAAGTAAGCTAACTTCTTTCGCTGCGACCTGTATTTTAGGACCGCAAGAATTTGAATTACACGCATTCGAACAAAATATGAAAAAAAAAAAATATGTGCATCGGCTATGAGTTCGAATCATGATTGCCCTAATTAAAATGTGTAACAAATGGGTTTTTTCATTCACAGAGATAAAAATTCAAAAGTTTAAGTAATGTGAAAATAACACTTCGGTTCTGTATATCCATTGTCAATTTATCAACATGATTGTAAGTTGACGGCGTCAAGTTGCCAACTGAATTTTTTTTATCAATTATTTTCAATAATTTTATGGAATCAGATATGGATCAATAAAATCACGGCTTGGAGAGAACTTTCTATCTCCTTTCCGTGCTGTATAATACTTTATACATAAAGTGACCATACGTCCCGTTTTTAGGTAGCCTGTCCCGTTGTCCCCAAGTACAGCTTCGGGACGTCGAAATGTCCCGTTTTCAAAAAGAGGGCAACACACGGTAACAATTGAAAAAAATGCAAAAATCCTGCCAAGAATTCCATTCTTATTTAATTCTTCTTTTCTTTTTATTAATACACCCAGTTCTTTTTTTACGCGAATTCGATTATACGCGATTTTTTTGGACGGCAGCGCTACATTATTTTAGGCGCTTCACTCGTTTTTACGCGATTTTTTCCACAAATTTGTTTTAAAGAAGACATTTATATATGATGCTAGGCATGTAAGTTTCATTTTTTTTTAATAAAAAAAAAATATGTATGTTTTTAAAACTTAATTTTGTAAAGTATTCCATTTTTTTAAATACACAGACAATTGCTAAATGTTGACAAGTGTATCGGATATTATGCGAATTTATGTTTTAGGGTGTGAAAAGAAATATAATGCAATTGCGTGAAATCATTTTTTTACGCGCCTTTTTCTGGAACCAATGTATCGCGTAAAAAAAGGACTGGGTGTACATAAAAACTATGAAAAAATACGTGTTTTCTTGAATATACATACTATTACGTAAAAATTGGTAGATGTCCCGTTTTGAGGACAAAAATAAATGGTCACATTATTCATACACCACTTCAGAATACAGGTTGGGCGACTTAAGTCAATCTTCGTAAATATTTATTTTGCAGAGATGTATTAAAATGAATTATCATCGAAAATGCTAATGGTTGACTGTGGAGTCATAAATTATTGAAAAACTGACATTTGTTTCTTTATGTTTGCAGGTGAATATGTAATTGATATTCAATTAGTCTTTTTTTTTTTAAATCATACAATATTGATACAAATAAAGTAAATTAGTATAAAAATTAAATGTTCACAATCACTTATTAAGAATTACAATTACAATTATGGTAAATCAATAATCCATTAGGAGCTCTGAACAATCAATAAGGAAGTAAGGAGTGGGAAATTTTTTTAATGACGAAAATAACCCACACTCACTACTTAATTGTTTCCTAGTTCTTGTACCCATGGTTTTGTACACCTGCTACCTTTAACTCAAATTAATTTTTTGTTTTGTATAAATAGACTTGTTTGTAAATTGTATTCTATCAGTTGATAATGCTCGCGATGAGCGAAACCGGTCCTGATCAAAAAATATATTGTGGAAATAAGTACTAAAATATGTGTTTTTATTATTTAAAATATCATGCCTTTCCATCAAGAAGTGACAGTTAACACCTTAAAAGTGATTAGTCTTTTATTGTTTTCAGTTAACATTCTTTTCACATACCGGTTGTATTGTCTCCTTATGCAGGTTGTAATTACACTGCTTTTTGAGCAATAAATTTATTTTGTAAATTGAGGTATAAGTTGCATAAAAATTCTGAAAACCATAACTCAAAAAGTTTGCACCTAACGTTCCTCGGGCCGTTATTGACTCGGCCCAGTGGCGTAGCCAATTTTATAGCAGATACATTACTAAAAAGTTTCAACTGTGAAATATTATTTGCGAGGCGATAAAATATTATTTTAAAGCGTTGCCAATTCGCTCGGTGTTCAGCTCGTTTGTGGCGCTGCGGTATGTTCATTTTTTAACATTCTTATTTCCCCTCTCGCAGTTATTACGTGTGTGCAAGTTTCTCGAATAAAGGATTTCACGGATGGTAACGATCGGTGGCTCATTGTTTCGAAAAATTATTCGATTCATTGTTGGTATTTTTACCGTGTGGTAATTTGGCTCCGAATAATTTATTTTTTTTAGCTGTAAGATACACATTATTTGGCTTGAACTCAGTCAAAAACAAGTGCCAAAAAATCAATGGTAATATTTTAACGTATACTCACATTCAGATTGCAAATAAAGTTTTTTTAATAAATGATCAAATTTTCATTAAAATGTTGAAAAAATTATAAACTTTTATACGTTTTCGATTTTCAGATATGTAAAAATTATATATGTATTTATTCAGCGTCGTTTACGGTTAAAAAATATACCGTGTTATTAAAATTCGTGTAGTAAATAAAAAGCATAAAATTAAACTTTTTTTTTTTTTTTACTAAAAAAGAGTTTTGAATTTAAGGTAAACTTGAAAAAAAGTTAATTAAACCATTAAGATGACAAGTAGCAAAATGCTTTGGTATTTATTTTTTCAATGTTTGTGCTGTATATCGATAGTTATTTTTCACGAATCTTGTGGAATTAAATTCGTTGCTATTTAATAATCTTTTATAATAAAGTTCTTCAAGTATATTAGAATATATTAAAACGACTTTATATGACGATTTGGGATAAGCATTTAGATTTTTTTTTAACGTTCTTGAAAATTAGGCAAATTTACTATTTAGGCTAAGACTATTTAGATTAAAAAAGTTACTTGAACATTTAAGGCTGTCACACGATCTCATGTTTTGTTGTTAACAACGGTTATGTTTAATTGATTTACTTTTTACTTTTTACAACTCTTTTTTCATTATATCTTAGATTATTTGGCACAAAACGATGCGCGCGCTGCCAGGCTACCATCTCTTCATCAGAACTGGTGATGAGAGCCAGAGACCTGGTCTTCCACGTTCACTGTTTTTGTTGCGCGCTCTGCAACACTCCGTTAACCAAGGGGGACCACTTTGGCATGAGAGATTCAACAGTTTACTGCAGGTAAATCTCAAAATATTAGTTGTTGAACTATCAAAGTATATTATTTGAAAGTATGGTGAAGCTCATAGATGGCGTAACTTTACATTTTATGAAATAATCATTAATTTATAGAAGGTGGGTTATTTTATAACGGCATTTGTCTGAGTAGACACCTATTCTTCCAAATTGAAATAAATTAAGCTTATTATTGTATACATTTTCATATTCTTAATTTTAAAAAAATAACCCTTAAACTGTTTGGAATTAAATAAAAATATGGCTCGGTTGCCGCTTTTTAGGGCGGCTTAAATAATTTCTAAATTGAAATTTTATGTTAATTATTTTAAAAGATTACATTATGAAACAATCACCGATTGCGGAGGAGCCGGAAGACCTCCTCCTGATCTCCTGACACCGCCTTTCTTCAACGGATCCTCAACTCCTGCTCCGGCCGGTCCTCCCAGACAAAAAGGTCGACCCAGAAAGCGGAAGCCCAAAGATCTCGAGGCGATGACAGCGAACCTTGGTAAGAAAATTGTACTTCGTCCGATATGATTTCAATGTCTCGGTTTTTATTTTTCTCGCAGTGCTCTTCAATAATGTCACAATTAAATGGTACGTCGACAATATTATCAATTTTAGAGCTATGTCATGAATGTTATATCTGACTCTTTGCTGGCAAACAAATTACTTATTCGCGAATAACTCAAATGGATTTAAAAAAAGCAATATCAGGTTCTTTAAACTTATTGGCGCGATGTTTTATATTGTATTCACTCAATAAAAAAATAATTAACACGTTTCGCATTAATTCTATAGTTGGTAAATGTATTTAAAATTTTGTTTTTCATGTTATTTAGTTACACGTAGGCGTTTCGAACATATTAATTTGAATAAATTTTCGTCGGCTACAGTGCAGAGCTGATAATTCTTCAAACATTTTTTTTTATAAATGATTTAAAAACGGCACGCTGTTATGGTGCGTGAATTAGTAATTATCTTAAAATATACTATCGATCACCCTGTGGAAATTCATTTTGACAATTTGGACAATGTCATTTTTTAGTAATGTTTTTAAAAGAAAACGGATTTTAATGCAATCAGTATTCGAAATATATAAATGTGGATATGTAATTCTTATGAAAATTTCAATGAATTTTCAGCTTTGCACTCTGGGCTATGTAATCTTTTAATTCAAATAATATAAATTTAGTTCATATATTAAATGAACTTACACTTAATTCTAATTGAAAATAATTTCATTTAAATCAATACATTCTACTGCAGTAATTATTTTGAACTGATTAAGGAATTTTTATCAAAAATAATTCTTTTGAATCTGTAATACTTTAGCGCTCGCGAATTTTTGAATACATTTTTGCTACCATTATTGAAAATATTATTGTGTTTATGTTTATTTAAGCCTCTTTTTTGATAACAATCGATATATCAGCTAATGTTACTCTAGCGAAAATTATCGATTCCGTCAGATCTAATGTTATCGTTTCAACAGTTTGTACGTATTTTTATAAGATACAATGTTTACATTTTAAAACAATTTTTGCAATTTTTTTTTCTATGTTCGAATTGCGGCATTTCTTGCATTGTAATTCCGAAAACGCCCGACAATCAGAGGTTTCGTATAACTTTATTATAGTTAACCCCCCTGTAGCGTCCGTTCCAACATTAAGAGGAGTTTTCTATGGCGTAGCTTTTTTGCAAAACGCTAAATTTTCAAGGTCAAATCGGTCAAATTATTATACATTGTTTTTTTTCAATAGCTGTTTGTTCCTTGCAACAAACTTAATTTCAAGTCATTTAAATTACCGTAAAAATCGGAAAATATTCAATTAATTTAATTATGGTATTTCACAAAATACAATAACTCAAATATAATTTTTTATATGGTTACCTAATCCCTTATAACGTAGTGTTCCTATAGCGTCGTCCAAATCTCTACATTCTGAGCAAGGTTAATTATCACGTAATATTATATATGAGTGGATGAGAAAAATCAGATTCTTTAATTTCTAGCCGCAAATTCAGTCTAAGAGCTGCTATGAGATTTGATTTAATGAATCAAGCGATTTTGAAATTAAAAACAAAAACAGGAAGCTAACAGCATCCATCACTAAAATATAAAAATTTCAGATTGACGACAGTGTATTGATTTGCGATATAACAAATACATTGTCAAATGCATGTATTATGCACGGAATGATTAAATATAATAATTTATGTACACTATTTTTTTCTGCTCTTAGAACTTCCTCTTTTGATTGATACTGAAATCCTGTGTGTAATAAATGATAAGGATTTCATTATGGCCAGTTTGATTCGATAGCCACATCGGGTCAGCAATTATGCACCATAAAATAAAATAATATTTTCCCCAACTCAGAAACGTTTTGATTTTATTGCGCTTAGACTTTGCTGCGGAATCAAGTTGTCGGTTCTTTGGATAGGATATAAAAGTATCGTGTAGAATAAAAAAATATATAAATACCGATCGAGGTGCAAACAATGTTTTTTATCGTACTATACAACGCATAATTGAAGGGGTCAATAGGAAACTATTACTACACATAAAATATACAATTATTCGGGATTTTTTTTTTGTTTTTTGGACTGATAAATTTATTAAGTATTCCTGCTTTTTTGTTGGACCTGCATTAATTAAATGGATGTTTTTGGGCGTTGGTTAAACTGCGCTGTTCTTACAACGAATACGTTTGAACAATAATTTTTATATAATCCATCCATAACACTCTTTTGATGATATGTTTGATAAATCAATTCATGGAGTGTATGTAGTTAACCATTTAAAAAAGTAAAAACGAGAAATGATTTAAATATACAATATGTATTTATTAGCAGTAGTTTACAATGAGCGAAACTGGCTTTGATTTGATTTTACTTAATAAAGTTGATTTATTATTCAAGATACACATGATATTTTATTTATTTAAATATGTCTTTACACAAGGAAAACACATTGAAGGTCTTATGTGACTAAATCGAAAATGATGCATTTTCACTAAAAACTAAAGTGTCCACAAAAATAGATAAGATAAAAGCCAAATTGTTACATTTTTAATCCTTCGTCCATCATTTATCGAATTGCAGGATATATCTCTATTCTGAAACAGCTTCTTAGATCGACAATATATAGTGTTGAGAAAACAAGTGTGTGGCTAAGACTGGAAAAGTAGTTAGTTAATCGCATTCGATTCGAACCGTTTCAAACATCAGGCGGGTATCTTTAGACATCCATTTGTTCAAATATGAGTCCATAAATCGATTAAAAACAAATTATAAAAAAGAGAGACTTAAGCTCCACAGCTGTAGGCCTACACTCTATCAAAACATATTTTACTTTGAATGTTTGCATTTATGTTTAATAGAAAAAATATTTTTTTTTACGTTATACTCTTACGCTTTTAAGCCTAGTTGTAATATTTTTCATCAGTCTACATTTATGGACGATCTTTTTGATTTTATATATTATACAACAATAAAAACGATCGTTCATAAATTTACCGAGTATTGAATTTCGTTTAATGCATCGATAGATAGCGGCCGGACGTCTGAAAAAAACCATTTAAATAAAAAAATTCAAACAGACGTGATAAAGCTCAGATGAATCCAGTCCACGGGCTCTGGTTTTCGTATTGGTATTATTTTGATGCGTTTCGTTTTTGCGGCCGACTCAATTGACGCACGCCTCTGTGCGGCTGACCGCACCCCGCGACCGGAAGTCTGCCTCTAAGATTTTTTGTATTTGGGGAACCTATGGTTTTTTACCACGGTTTTACTGTCGCATGCAGAATCTCATGCTTCAATTATTGAGGATAAGAAGAGGCGTACAATGCGGTTATTTTTTTATTGTTTAATGTCCAGATAAGAGTGGTTCATTACTCTAGTGCAAGCTTTGCACTAGGGTAATGAACCACTTCATCTTTGCATATAAATACAGCAAAATTTTTCCGATAACCTCCTTATGTATGTTCGACAACTACACTACTGAAAGATTTTTTTAAATATTCTGCGTTCAATTATTCTTCTTAGCGGTTCTGCAACAGATGGGCTTAACCTTAATCTGTGTGGCGCAATGTCTTTCTCTACCAACACCGTATGACTTAATTGACTGGGTCGTAAAATATTTACAATATATTGAAGAATATTCCTTACTATTATGAGTTGTTGCCTAAAGTGGGTTTCGAGTAATAATAATGGTATTTGTCTATTGGTTACTTTGGAATGTTCAATCTAATACTTTGATTTAAGTAGCGGTAAACCGTACCCAGACAAACCATAAGTTCGTCTAACCACGACTACTGTCAACCGCAAAGTATTTCCTCAAAGTTGATCGAAACCTCTAAAACACCATTTCCGATTCACAAACAGCTATTAAAATATCGGTAAACCAATAGCAAAACAAAACCGTTTTAGATTCACAATTGTCATCATTTTCGTGCTTTTAAAATGTACAATATTTAAATCGTTTAAAATCTGTTCATTTGTAATGAGTCAATGATTTAGATAACTTAAAATCTTTACGAAGAACGAATATATTGTAGTGATTGGTAACTGTAAGCGAAGTAAAATTGGTCAGCGAAAATACCTTAAGTAATTTAATTACATACATAATAATTATTACTGGTCTTATAAATATTTGTAGATTGTATTAATAAATAGCTGATGAACATGTGACCGTCAAGACGTAAAAAAATGTGTTATTACATTATTTTTCATTCATTCCAGGGATGTCTAAAACGAGACCCTCAAAATATTTTCAAAAGATTAACCTTTGATATGACTCGAGGGCGAAATGACTTTAAAAAATCTAATACAATATTTACAAATCCAAATTGCAATCAGAACGGATATTTCCAACCATTTAAAGAAATGAATAACAATGGAGAAATGTTAAAGTAGCCGTAGTTGAGAATTTTACAAAATGGTCAGTCCTGTTTTGCTTTATCATTTTTTTAAAAACATTATTACATCTTTGTATTTGAAAAGTACGTATTTGTTCTTTTTCCCCACATGAAATTTTGTATTATTAGAATATAAAATGAGCTCCGAACCGGTATAGATTGAAATATTTAAAGTGAAATTGCAATTTTATCAAAATTTACGTGAACAGAGAAGCATTGTTTGCTTATGGTTAAATAGTTGAAAAAAACTTAAAGTATAAAATGTATAATAATATTGCGGTGGGAAATCCTCTCGCCCATGGCTGATTGCGACTGTGTGGTTCGGCACGAGCTTCTTTCTCGCAGGCCTAGCCATTCATGACGAGGGTACTTACCGATTCAATAAAAAGTGACTTTTTACTACTCCACCAAAAAACCTATCCACGCGTACTCAGTTAGGTGGTTATTTGATTTCGTATTGAATCGATTGTTTTTGAGCAAATACGTGACTGCCCGTATTTATATAATATTTTCGTAAAGTGAATAATGACATTTGCGTTCGTGTCTGTAGTCATGCGTTTCAATTTAAAATTGATCATTTTCAGCATTTCTACATTGGTTATTTTTACGATATCGTGTCTATCTTTACGATAACAAATCGGTCGATGGGTGTGAACAATCACATAAGCATTTACTTATCCCCGCACATTTCACCTGTCAAAAAGATAGTAGACTAAAATTACCAAAAATGATGCTCATCAAATACAGACGTACATTACGTATTTTCTATTCAAGAAATTTTGATTGAAAGCTCAATTCTGAAATTATGTGTTGAAATTAGATACAGAATTTCACTGGATTTATAATTCTCCTAAAAACCTCGCACAATTGATTTATATTTATAATGTTAGAATTATACCCGGCCCATTGTTATATTGTTAGAATTTCATCGAATTTTATCGACAATATGTTAAGATATATATCTGATTTATTTTTAACAAGATTTCATTATAATATAACATAAGAAATTTAAGTAAAGTAAACAAATGCTCTGCGTTAATAATTGTGTTTGTTCATTCATTTGGTTTTTAATAAAACGTAAAAATTTTAAGGAAAACGGAACGTTTTTTTTCCACATGCTTAATTTGACTCCAAGAATCACATGTATTAATTAATTTTGTTTATCTTCATTTACCAAACACAAATGTTTTCATTTTATTCAACTATATTCACCGAACGATCAACGCGATTATTTCATTTGAAACATTGTCGCATGATCTTTATAAATGTTAGTGACTCTTAGACTTCCGTTTATTTTGAATTTCATTTAAAATTTGACTAATGTGTTATTTCTTTGATTTTTATATAATTTTCTGTAAGTTAAAATAATACCACTAAGAAAGGTGTAAAAAAAAATGTAACAGGCATCCGCTCCTGTTAGCGCCATCTTAAGAAAACAAAAGTGACTAACTGACGATAGAAGGACCTTTGCCAGATATGTACTGGTAAAGAAATATTTTCTCTATATAGACCAACTACAGAATAAAGTTTTCGAAAATTGCTAACATATTTAATTAAAATTTATTATACATACTTATTGCTTAAAAAATATTCACGTTCTAAAAATCAAACTAGTATTATTGAGTGTATGGCTACGTTTGTAATTTTTATTTATCCTTTTGCACAAGCTCCGCAGAATGAACGAAGCGGTCTGAGAATAGCGGTGTTAAACACTTTTGAATGATTGAATCTTTTTCCTGCTTATATTTTAACGATACTTGAACTTCTGTATGTCTTTTTAGTGACCATAAAATAAAATGTATCGGTTATTTTTATTATATTTAATACTATTTTTTTAAATTTAGAAAGCATTAAAATTCCATTAAATTAAGAAGATGTAAATTTTTATATTGAACTAGTATTAAAATGAATTACTTTGGAATATTCACGATATATTTGATACCATGGCATAAATACATTAACATGTCGAGGAATTCTCGGAAAATATGAATCATACAGTGTACTTATATGCAATAAGAAATTTTCTAAAATTTTGTAGGTATTTCGTTTGAATGATTAAAATATATGCTACTACTACTAGACTAATCTAATTAATGCTAAAGCCTATTTTCAGGTTTTCAGGTAGGCTGATATTTTAGCTGCATCCCAGCCAGTTTATTATTATCACGTAATTTCGTATTTAAAATTAAACACAGTTGGCTAACGAGCTTGTAATAATTTTTCGAAACTGATCAAATTTGATGAATTATTTTTTACCTAGTCCGTACCTATTCACGAGGCTGTCAATCAAAATTTGAACTGACATCGCACAAAGGTTTCCACTCCGCATTCATCCTCTTCAATTTCAAGAGGAGTTCTTCGTCTTTTTTTACCAAATCTTTTCAAGTCGCTTTCAATAGAAAATTTCTCAAAATTATTTATCTAAAAGGTATACCTACACTCAACTCAACAATACAAATTAATGTAAACATGTTGAAATAAAGATTGAGCTAACAATTTTTGAGTGGCAAGTTTTTGGTAAAATTTTATGGAAAATCTGTATTAATACACGTTATAAAAATATACTATACATGGATGGCACCTTCTGTTAGTCTGTATTAAAATTAATCATTTTGGTAAGTTAATCAAGGCTGTGTAAACTTCTTTGTTTCTATCGAATTCTATCGAATTTGACACCATCTTTGATATGGGTAATTGTATTAACAAAGTGAAAGACTAAAACGACAAACACGAAGAAAATATTGTAGATTTAAAAACATATGTTTTCTGACCTTAGGAAAATTGATCACCTGCAGTTACTTGCTATCACCACACCAATTAATCTCAGAAACAATTTATATTCTGCTAATGTAAACCAATCTGTAATAAGATAAAATTTAGTCAGTCTTAAGTGAAAATCTTAACCAAACATAATATCTGCGTGAATGCCAGCATGTGATATTTGAATATTTGCTCGGTAATAACATGAATATTTATAATTATAAATTTTGCTCCTCAAAAAATATTGATTTTTAAATAATTATATTTGTATCAAAGAAATAGTTTTGGTTAAAAATTATACTCACCTTACCTAGACATAAATAATATATAATACAGAATTAAGCGTTCAACCTTCAGTCAATCATTGAATCAGATACATTCAACCGGCTTAGTTACGTTTCTTATTTTATTGCATTTTAGTTAAGTGTATTTGAATCAGAAAAATTAAGTTACTTTCCAGATTTTCATTTATTATATAAAATTGATGTCTTTGATATTCCACTTGGTTTATTATCAAAGGTGACAAGTGATTCGATTCTTTGAATAGTATCTTCAGACTGGATAATTAATTTATTACTAAAAAAACAGATACTTGTATATACTTTGTAATTGGTCGTATTATTGTGATTAGTACTAAAAAGAAATGGAAATTATAAATAAACTTGCGATACAGTTAGTCTGTCGAGGCTTCTCGTCGAAACGGAACACGTGTCAATTTAGTAACACACTATATAATAAATTCATCAATTTCATTTTTATTTTAAAATACTTGGTAGTTTTTTTAACATATTTGTTTTTTATATCGATTGGAAATATTGACTTTCAGTCATATTAACATAAAAAAACATTAAAGAATTAATTGTCAAAAAATTTTGATACCAATTAGCACCTAATATTCATTGGTTTTAAATAAATATTGGCATATGAACCGTTATCGAAATTTTGTCTAATAAAGCATCCTTCAAAAAATTTTCCTGTAGCCATAGTTGTATTATATATAAATATATCGTTTAAGCTGCGTTCGAAAGTATGTCGCAGAAACGGATCCCACAAAAGTGTACCAATGCATGTGTCCACATGCTATAAAAGGACATCGAAGGGACACCGCCAGACAATTTAATGTCCCCTGCCTACTGTCCCAGTCTTACGTATGGCGCCAGGTTATCTGGTTGGTTTCCACGCCGCATCGAAGCCTGTTGACGCTACCTACCAATACATAGGCACACTACCCAATTGCTAAGTTGCCCGTGCAACCTGTATTATACAGTGTCCTGCGCAGAACCGTATCTGTCACATTTATAGCCAATGTAAGCAAAACAGTTTTGGAATCGGTTTAAGCACTTTTTTTAAAGCTTAAAAGCTCCGTGTCGGAAATATGCATATTCCAATTATTGTCATATTAATCTCAGTCACTAGTAATTATGAGAGCAAAGCAAGCATAGCTGTCAATCAAAATCATCAATGTTATTTTGCTTAATATTTTCGATGATTTTAAGTTGAGTGTTTTTAGTAGTACAATAAAAAAACATCGGGTTGTTAAGCAATTTACGACACGTGTTTCGTCTCTTTGAGAAGAATTTTAGACTTAACTGTAAGCAAGTTTGTGGTTATAAAACTATACACGCTCTATTTTCCATCTGTGCTAATCCTTGATCTTTAATAATTAAAAGGAATGGTGGAATCGTTACTTTCCTTTTTTTCTACAATCGTTCAACCAAATTTTTGACATTCCTCAAAATCTAATTGCGTAAGAAAAACTTTACAAAAATCTTCTTTTGACCATTTAGAATTTAAACAATTGTTTATTTGCTTAAAAACACCAAAATTTTATATTTGTCTTTTTTGTTTTTCAATAGGCCAAATATGTAACAAATTCGTCTCTTGAAATGCAGCCTACGTAAAGCTAAACAAGCTTGAATCAATTGATTGTATCGACCCGACATATAAGTACATTGTGGCACAAAATTTCCCAGATTTTTTTTTTTGATTTAATTTATTATTACTTAATGGACTCAGTTGAAAGAAAATAAAGAGAAAATAAATTTATAATAGTATTTTTAATGAAATTAAAGCATGTTTGATGTACAGTGTTATACGTTACCAACTATATATTCTTTTACGTCACTTACGTCTTGTTTCATTTTCAATCCAATTTCGTACGTAATGTGAAGCGTAGTCGTAGTAATCTCACTCTTTTTCTTATAATTGCAATTTATGACTTTTATATTAATGTCTGAATTTATCACAAAGAAGAATATTTTATGACGTCATGTTTTGTGAACATTATTAGTCTAGCTCGGCTTGGTTATGTTATGTTTTTTCATTTTAACCCATTTGCGTACGCAATTTGAAGCGTAGAACCTTACTTTATTGCTTATTTTTTCTTATTGAAAAATAGAAATAGGCGTCTCAATTTTATTTAAGAGTCTTAATTCATCACGCAAACATCATTATTGTAACTTAGGTAAAAATTTGAAGACGCTAAATTTATTGAAAATATTAAAAAGGAAATAATTTATAATTTCATGCGTTCTCAAAATTATATACGATTTATAAAGGTTGATATCAGAAGCATTTTTTAAAAATTTATTTCTTTTCCCATTGATTCATATTATAGCTTATCTGTGCAAATCTTTTTTATAGCTATTTATATAATTTTCATAGCCACATAAATGGTGATATTTTTAGGGCATTCTGTTCATTGTTTCTGTTGCTTGCGTGTATATACGTTTCCGATTCCAGTATTATTTACCTATATATGGAACTGGAAAATCTCGTATCTCAAACTGAGGATTCAAACTACTTACAATACTCCCTACAGCGTACACTAATAAAACGAAGATATACTAATACTATCAAACTTGATTCATTGATGTGGGGATCACTGGCGAAAACTCTACGCTAAACGATAGCATATCGACGATACTTGCTTTCTTTTATAAAAATATATAATTAATACATATTTACCTCAATTTAATATTATATATTTGATGCTGCTTTAATAGAGTCGATTAGATACCTTTTCAAGCATAATTTGATTTTCGAGCACAAATGCGAATTTAGATAAAAAATTAAAAACTGGAAAACTTTGCTGGCAATTTTTTCCAGGTCAATTGGTGGAAAGATATTTCAGCATGTTTATACGCCGAACCTACCCGAATGTCCAAATAAGGACAGCGAACAGGTAAAACTGTTAATGACTACATTAATATAAGTCGGATCTCTCGGTCATTCCGATTTTATTGAATCTCTGGCATATAAGAAGACTTTCAAACATTTCGTTGCATCATGTGGGGAGCGAGTAAAATTTTGCATATTAAATGCCTCTCCTACGTGTTTTACTTTAAGTACAATGTTTCAGGAATTTTCCTCATATTAAATATTTGAGACACATAGTTATAACGGAAACCATGCAATAGGATGTGAAGCCGTATTGGATATGGGTAAAGATCTTTATCATATTAAAATATTAACAGTTTACGGTCCGCGGACGTCACATTGGCGTCATTTTTGAAAGAAACGTAACGCACAATGTAGCGTCTTCGGATACGCGCAGCTATACTACAAAAAATTAGTATGCATTTTAATTCTTACTTTCGAAATTTATCGATAAATGTATAAAGAAACGAGGTCTAAAATTAAAATAGAAAAAAACTTTTTCGGTGTAGTTATTTATCGAAAATGTGCGGACCGTAAAGTGTTAATATTGTGATGACTTTTTATTTATAAAAAGTCTCATATATTGTGTATTTTTAAAATTCATAATATATAAAGTTTTTTTCATTTTCACGCAACAACATAAAATAGAATGTTTTATTTTCAATACATGTAAATGTAACAAATGTTTTAGAAGTATTCATTTATCTGAATGTAAGTAGGTAGCCGATTTAAGCGCACTGGAATTTGTTATTAATGACGTCATCAACAGGTAGCATTGCTACTCGATTTTTCTCTTAATAAAATCAAAAAAATCACATTTCTTAATAAACGGGGTAATTTGTTACTATCTAGACGACTTTTGGGTCTCGGATTATATAGTACTTATTTATTTTTTGTTAAGCCTTAATAAAATGCATTTTTTTATTCAGTGTGTCATTTAATTAGATATTGACAATTTTATTTAACGCCACTATATACAGTGATTATTTATAACGGAAAATTTTATCTTTATACTAGAATAATATAATAATACTTTCAATTTAATTTTATGAAAAATGATATTGCTTCTTACAATGTCAATAGTCCGTCTACTAATCTACATTATTTAAATGTCGTTCTAACAATTAGATGCCAATCCAAATAATAAAACAATTAATTTATCGATACATGTTATTTGTTAACTAAAACTTATTAGATTTCGTTTATCAGATTTCATGCACAACATAAATGAGAAAAAATAAACTTTTTTAGTTTTATTCACTTCGAATTTATGATACGTTTTGAATAAACTTTTTTCCTGGTGAATTAAGGTTTACCAAGAGTTGATAACTATTTGCTATTTCAAGAAGTTCTCTCATTCCTATCAAACTTTTATGACCATAGTGATATACAGTAAGGAATATAAAATAATGTGTGTAATTCACACGCTCATCAAAGACACCGGATCTAGATACGGGTAGAATAACCGTTTTAAATTTTGATGGGCAAAGTGACGCACGAATTGTGTTGTTAAACTATTTCAATTCACAAAATAAAATGAAAAGTGGTATCAACAGTCTGACGTGATGCTGATATGTTATAATTATAGAATCACCAAAGCTCTTACTTTAATTTACTAAAATTTTATTTAATTATGTTGGTACTGTGATTATTCAGAAATATACATGTAGTATTTTTCCCAGTATATGTTTCAAATTTTACACTGTTCAAATATTATAACTCCAACATTGTTATTGGTTAGAAAATTGTGAAGAATATCACATATTATTATTTGACTTGATAAACTGATTTCAAAAGTAAAATATTGTTTTATAACTGTTGTTATTTTGAATCATTTATAGCCATTACCCATTACATTACCGAAATTGTAAGTATCGAAAAACGAAGAGAGATTAAAAAGGATTTAGTATATCATACGAAGAAATGGCTTCATTTCTTAACATTCAAGCAGTCGGCGATAAAGCGTTGAATCATCATGCAGGATCCGGTTATATTACCAATTCAATTCCGAGATTTATATTTTCATTGTATTAGCGAATTCTGTTGAATTTTCCCGCGATGTTGGTCGGTGCTGCGCGGTTAGAATTTCTCATACGCGTATGAAAAATAAAGGTATTAATAGAAAGAAAAAACTCGTATATAAGCTATTGGAAGACAGGCACATAAGGTGGCATGGGAATCGGTTGGAGAGTGAGGCTTAACTGTCGACATAAGAGCTACTATAAGCCAAATATTTGAAAAAATTAAGAAAAAAAAAATCATCGACCCATCACTAATCACTAGTCAATAATCAGGCTAAAATGATGTACATAATATGTTAGTCAAACATACTATTAGGTATTTTTCATAAAATTATATTTAATTAACTTTTGTGTCTGTCCACTCAAATATAGGGCTAGTATAAATTGTTAACACCATGCGTTTTGAGAAAGTGAAATAAAAAACAAGTTTAATGATGCTAATTTGAAATAGATTTGATTTTTTAAAAGAGTAATTAGAATTCAAAAGTTATGAATTTTCTATTACTCTGTATTACGTGATATATGTTGACGCAGTGAATCAGTCTGAACCTGAAAATGCTTCATAAAGACACAAAGCATCGGTCACAAAACGTTAAAAAAACAGCGGAAAATTCACGGTTTCCGTACTACACTTACCATAGTGATTTTGATTATTAGATTATTTTATTGAATAAGTAGTATAGATGGAACATTTCCGTTGACTTGAATTGCTCCTCAATTAACTATTGCATACAATAAAATCAACATAAACAATAGTATTTATGGCACCCTATAACACATCAAATGATTTGAATGAAGTATGGACGCAAAAAATATTTAGATATTGAATTAAAACAATGTTAAATAAAAAAATCCATATTGATCAAAACCATAACGGCTATAGTATTTCTTATCTTCAAACTCGAATACGTCGTCAAGAACTTATTATAAAAGTATACGATTATATAACCTTACTTTTATTGAACTGTGATAAATAACATACTATTATATATATATATATTGCGGTTGTGGTAATTGAGACAATTTGCGGTTTTATTTTTATTGATGATTGTAACTGACCTTTCTCTATCTGGTAAAAATTAGCAAAGCATTTCTTCACGGTAATTATTCTTATTAAAACGTTTTCATTTTTTTCGTGTGCTTTGATCCTTGAAAAAAACCAGCGAGTTAGTTACGCAATTTTTAAGGAGCGAATAGTTTCATGCTTAAAAAATAAAAATATAACGTCTTGGCACTTTATTTCCTTCAATATCGACTCTCAGTATCAAGCACTTCGACACCTAGCGTACTATATCTCATAAAAAAATTATTCAATGAGAACCGCTTGTTACTCGAGTGGTTCAGCCTCTCTTTTTTGAAGAAAGAAAACAAAGAAGTCCGTTTTCGGTACGCTAAATTTTATAAATCAATCTCAGCATCTTCTTTTGAAAAAAACATTTGTTGAGATATTTGATTTTAACTACTTAATAAATGCAATAATGATCAATCAATTCGTTTCTTATTGTATTCTAGTAATATTCGTGCCTTTTGGGAAAAACTTTATAACTGATTTTTGGAATACAGTTTATTACATAATTAATAATATATAATAAACTATAGATTTCAATAAATATTTGAATAACTGAAAACTGATATTAATTTAATAATATTCGTAAATCTGACAAGTAATATATTCGTTTCATTTTAGATATAATTACGTAGTTTGATTGTTTTTTAAATTACCCTTCTGTAAATTCAATATTCTGCTGTAAACAACTTACGCTTAAATACTACCGATATATAATCATAAGTTTTAATATTTGAATATTCAATTATGGAATACTTATTTTAATTTTATTTAATAACATAGTTCAAAAAAATAATTTTCCAAAAATATTAATATAATATTATTATGTGAGCGTACATTACACAATGATATCATTTCAAATTATGATTGGCATACATAATTATTTTCGATGGATTTAGCGGTGGGTTTGTAGGTCAGTTTTGAATGAAACTAAAATTCATTATTTCATTTGGTGTTTACTCCTATTCCACTTAAGTATCTTTAATTCCACTTCTATCATAATTTTCATTTGTAGGTTAAATAATTATTTCTTCGTAAAGGCATATTTATATTTGAATGGTTATTTTAAAGTGTATTATTTTGAATGTTCTGGATCACTGTTAGTCGGTAGCATCAAGTCTCGCAGTAACTGGCAAGTGTAAAAAACGGCAAAAAAACAAAATCTGAAGGCATTGTTTGGAAATTGTTGTTTTTGCCCGGTTCTTGCTGGAGATGGCTGCTTCTGCGATGGGAGGAGATCGCAGCCGCTCTGCAACAGTATTGGGCACCGCGTCTTGCGGGTTATTTATTTTCGAAAATAAATATTTTATCGTCGGATGCCATTGTGTTTTATAAATTCGAATCGTGGTCGGATACTACAGTTGGACCTTCGCATGGTTTCGTTAAATAATCAAAGAAAACTAAAGCTTTTCCCATTACTTCTGACAAATAAAACCAAAAGAAAAACCTTGTAAATGTAATATTACACTCATAATACAACAAGCTTTATAAATGAACTACAAGGTATGACAAATTATTTTTTATTATAAAATTTTTTTACTAGGTGATTTTACATTATAATTAAGCAAATTTAATAAATGTGTAATGAAAAGTATAATATTATTTTGAACGCGAAACATTAAAATGAAATAAAATAACAGAGCGATCAAAATTATCAACATTAAATGTTTTTGACTTATCGAAAAAAGAAAAAAAACACATTTATCTCACTGTTAATGTATCTAAATATATAAAAAAACTTTTTAAATACAGTACGAGCATTTTTTCAATAAAATTAATTACACCTGAATCGTTTTTGCACGGATTCTTTTTTTATGGCATTTTGAAAAAAAACTGTATTAAAATTATTAACGGAATCTTTTTTATCTTAAGTCGTGATTAAATGCAAGAAAAATTCTATATGAAATGATATAAACGCAATATTAATGTTAACAAGTTATCATATTTCATGCATGCTATTATATCATATTTAACTTATAAACTTATAAATAAAGGAAAGGTTGAACCTATATTATCTCACATTTTTCATTACTCGCTCATTCTTTTTTATGTACTGGTCAAACATGAGAATGCGTTGTAATATTTAACTGTTTAACTCAGTGAACGTTGAATTTTTTGTTAATATGATTTTTTTTTTATTTCAATTGTAAATTTTTCGATATTGTGAGTAATACTAGTTTGCTACTCCGGGTTGACGATTTTTTGTCATTGAAATATTCGATAAATTCCAGTAGGCTATTGTTTTTCGGTACCCTACATTTTTCAGCTCAAATCGAATTTAAAATGGAAAATCACCTTCATTAAAAAAACCTGTATTTTCCGACATGTCATTATAAAAAGGCAGCTCCAGTTTTTTGTAAAATATTTGTCTTGTGAGAAATCGTCTACACGAATTGTTCTAAAATAAAATAACGACCTGTGTTCAGCTTAGAGTTTTTTTTGTCTCTTTGGTCTTTATCAGCCGGCCCGATTATTATGTCTCCGCAGTATGTAAGAACAAATAGCTCCGAGCCCTATTTATAGTAAAATACTAACTATGTTAGATTTATTATTTTACAACAAATATAGGCGATGCAAATACAAACTTTATTCATCTAAATGAAAGGAATACTTCATCTAAATGAAAGGAATGATATTGGTGGTTTACTAACAAAATATTAAAACGCTGTTCGCCCGTTCTACCGCAGGCGTGTAGATTTTCACTACACAATAAAACACGAGTCATCAATTTATACATGGAAGTCTACATATATATTAATTTAAAATAAATAAAACATAGTATTATTACTTTTTCCACAATATAATAATATAATGATTACAACTGGTTCCGTTCATCGTAACACATTAAAAGTGATTTATAAACAAATATTTTAAATTATGATACCGTATTATAAGAGTTGCAGGGTCGTATCACGTTTTTTAAATAATTATTAAAAAATACTTACTATTTCAAAGAATATGTCTAGTGAATAGCAATAATCCCAAAGTTTGAAGAATCTCGCATCTATTAGCACAACATGTGAAGTAGCAAAGCTATCAATTTTAATTTAAGATATACTTAATTTACCGTTTATCAAAAAATATTCAGTGTCAGTTTTTAGTTCAGTTGAATTTAAGTTTTACCAAGGAGCACCGGTCCACGCGCCAGTGGTGTTATAATAATATATTTTTAGTGTTGTTTGCACCTGTTTTACGGAGAGCAGCGATATAAGTGTTGGAATAAAATAAAATTGTGAGCCGGAGCGGTCACCTATCTGTCCACATGATCTCTGAGTGGGCGACTTCTTAACCTTTTGCGGCCGACGCGGCTGTCTCTTGCATCGAAACTTTTAATTTTGATACCAACCGAAAGACTCTAAAACTTGAAAAATATCCAAATGCCATGAATAAAGTGTCCATCGATTTCTTACAAAGGATTGCTCAATACGGTGTCAGATAATTGAAATACCAAGCGAATTATTTAGTACATATAGTTCATTCGAATATTTTTGCTGTTTCCCATTTATTGTTCTTTTATAACAAAAACACTTTTAAAATTTTAGAAAATAGCAAATTCGCTGTTTCGCTTATGAATTGGATCACTTAAAGATTGGTCAAAAGTATCAGCTTATTCAATTGTCTGTTAACTGTTTTTTTAGGGGCCTTACTTACTTACTTGACCGACAGGTAAAAGAAAATTATTGATTGAATTGGCATTTACTTGGTAGAACTCCATTATAAGACGGAGAAAAAATAGTAATGTATTTTTTCGGTCATTTAAAAGAAGAGAAGATGTATTGTGTACCTTTTCTACACAGCTATATATAGATAGGCAAATTTTCGTTTAAACATAGTTCTGACGATGGCGTGAGCCGAAATAGCTATCAATTATATCTCATAAAAAAATTTGTAGAACTAAAAAAAAATACTCAAAAAATATGGAAACTTTTTTCAAGGATATGAAATATTCAATGCAAAAAAAAACATGGAATTACGTGTCATCTTCTGCAGGACGCTAAAGACGATATCTGTGACGGGCTTGAAACTTCAATTGAATACAAAAACATGACACGATGTCTTCCCGTGTTACTATAATAACAAGACGCAAAGCGTTAAGAATACGTAGTATTAATTGTGCTTGATTACGCCTTACTATATATTTCAAAATCAATATAATAAATATTTAATTATACCATTTTTTAAAAAGACATTGATGATTTTTGCTTGTTATACAGTGGAACCTCGATCAACCGTTCTCGCATAATACGTTTTCCCGGCTGGAACGCTTATTTTTTATAGTCCTATCAAACTCCCATAAGAACAATGTTAAATAATCCCGCATTGATCGTTTCCCGATTCCCCGATTTCCTCGATAAACCGTCTAAATATTTTGGTCCCGTCACAAATATTATCCCGATTGACCGTTTTTATTGCATATTTCTCCGTGTCTCGGCAAGCAAGTTTGACACAGCCGAGTGCAGGTGTTATGTTTAGACACATTGGAATCCGCTGTACATGTTAGATGTAACGAATTGGATGCATGTGCTATTTTTTGGGTTGAAATCCACCACACGCGTATTATTGTTTACGATGCAAATATAGAGCTCTTTAAAATTCATGGTTATAATGATTCCTGTACATACAAACTTTTAGCCACAAGTTTAGTAACAAGTCTTTGTTCCGATTAAAGTGCCAAATAACAAAGATGCAAACTAACATAAAGACTTTTTTAAAAAATAAATTTTTATATACAGTATGTACAAGTAACTAATAAATAAATGTTTTTTACGATTTTACTTGTTTATTGTTATTTGAAGCTTTCCCGCATTCGCCGTTTCCCGAAATTACCGTTATTTTTTCAGGGTCCCTTGGAAAACGTAAAATCGAGGTTTCACTGTATCATAATTCACTTTTGGACTAAAAGCCAATAATTTTGTTTGACTAAATTTTCGATTCCTAATCAATTATTGCAATGAAAGTTGTTCGCAAAGAAACAGAAATGAATCACTTTTCAAATGAACAAAAATATTTAATTATGATTAATTTAAATTTATGTACTACGAGTCGTTTCCGTTAATAGGTTAAAAGTAGTTTTTATGTGTCCACGTTTTTTTTCAGTGACGTTACGTTCCTTCAATAAAATATGGCACCCAGATACACTTAGTGTGATGTCTTCTTTTCACATTGCCCCAAGTCTATCACTCCCGGATATACTCCGTTCGGATACATTATACGAGTAATACGAGAGAGCGGATAACGATTATTCTCTTTTAATTACTAAAACACTGTAATATTCTATTTTAGTCGTCATAACTTTGCGACAGTAAAGAGATTTGACACTAACCGTAAACCACTAAATTGTTCACTCTTTAATTGTAAATATAATCATTTTGTTACTTTTCAGTTTTTAACATTTCAGTACAGTCACTTCTCGACTTACGACGGGGTGTCGTATCCCCACTTAGGTAGTATTATTTAATATTTATTTATAATATTTATAGAATTTTGGAAACATTATCTTAAACAATCGTACTAATATTTCATTACGGAATGTTTACCTCGCTTTCAAATCAAGTAACACCATAAAAACATGCCAATAGCAAAGCGTAAAAAAACACGTTTGTGTGCGTTTTTTGTATGAAATATTTGTATAATGCAGAATGATGTCTTCTAAATTTAAATTATCAACATGATCATCGATGAAAATATTTCATATTAACAAAGAACGTAGCAATTAAAGTAATCAAACAAACGTATCTAAACAAATACATACTTCTGATGGGCTTGTTGCGGAGTTGTTAAGGTCACTATTGTTTTTAACTGTGATAAACAACTGGTACAAGTAGAATAATTTCACAAATTTATTTTCAAATTGATCGAAGTTTACCTCCTAATCCATCTTCTTTTTCCTACCCTTATGAGTATAAAACATCAGGTTAAACGAATAAATTGTGACAAGCAGTTTTCGTAGAACAAATTCCGTTGATATTTTCACTTCGAAAATGATTTGCGTTGCGTTATATAAAATAAACCAAAACAATGATTTTATTTTGGTTTGTTCAAAATTTAATTAATGTGAACATAGTTTAACAAGTGTCGTTGCATGTATGCGCCTACTTTAAATCTCTTTGGCATCAGTGAAACATTGCAGTGGATTTGTAGAATGATGAATTAAAGTGATAGACAGAAAAATGTTTACCTGTATACATATATTTAGACATTAGTATAATAAATTCGAAAATTTTCTTGTATAACGGATGCGATAATATTTTATGATAGCGCTAAGTATTTATTTTAGCCTAACCTTCTCAAAAACATATTTATTTACAAAATCAAATTTTTGGCTTTTGAAGTATTTTATTAACTACTGTTAAGCGCGATAATTTCATATATGGCAAACTTTTTTGTGTTTCTTCGTATTTATTTTACAAAATTATTGGTTTTTTTTAATACAGTAATAATTACTTTATCGACTGAGGGTGCTTGATCAAATTTTGAATTTTTTAAACTTTGTAAAATGTCAGATGTTTTGCAACTTACGATCCGGATTTCGCCTTAGGCATCATCGGAAATTCTGTAATACGGATCCAATAGAACCGACACTATAAAAAAATTATCATGGTTTAAGTTCACGTCGAATTACACAGGAGTTATAGCCGATGCAAACTATTTAGTGTGTCAGTTATATTAGATGCGTGCTATAGAATGCTTTATGATATCGAATGGCGAAACTCGGGTCGTGAGTGACGTTTATTATTTTTTGTATTATTTAATAAGACGACCATGAACGAAAATGTGAAAAAAATATATGTAATTTTCTTCCTTAGTACTGTTGGTAAAAAGTGTTACGAACTACTTTGCTTTACTCGTCAAAGAATTTTTACAGATCGGCCCTTTATACCAAAATGTATAGTTTTCAATGAAAGTTCTCTTTTTTATTATATTGATTAGTATAATATATGTACATATTATGTAACTGTAGTAAGCAATGCGTTTATTTATTTCTTGTTTGCAAACATCATTCATATTCTTTATATGTAATACGACTATCTATATAAGAACATTGTATGTATGATGCTAATCATTACAACGTTAACATGACTTGAATCAATAAAATAACCAATCAATACACTTATAAACGCCCGTGCAACTAATCTCAATTATAATTCAGATCATATACGAAAGCAATACGTACATATTGCAATTAATATATTGTTTATATAATACTTTGAGATCATTTACCTGTAATAATTTAATATACCTAAAATATTCCGCAAAAAATAAAATGTAAAGCTAGCAAAAATCTTTGCATTGATATCTTTTAAAGTTTGTTGAAATACATTAATTTTCCATGTCAGATCTGAACACCGAATACCTGGATATGGGCTTCAGTAGACCAGGATCTGGTCTCGGTGGATCCTCAAGGACGAAGAGAATGCGGACCAGCTTTAAGCACCACCAGCTCAGAACAATGAAGTCCTACTTTGCCATCAACCACAACCCTGATGCTAAAGATCTGAAGCAGCTGTCACAGAAAACTGGTCTTCCGAAAAGAGTTTTGCAGGTGAATCAATATAAACATATTATTTTTTTTATAAAATGTTTGAATACCGCTATACATTTAAGGCTTTTACTAAAAAAAGGGTTTAGGTGATTTTGAATGCGTCAGCAATTGCTTGCAATATATTTTTCACACAAAGTACATTATTCTGATAAAGGGTTTTATTTAAATTGAATCTTTTTTTCATGGTGGTAGTGTCAAAAAATATTGATCTACTATATATTTTTTTTGTATGAATAATTTGATATATACTTCTTTATTATTATCATATTGATAGTATTTCATATGCACAATACAATATTAAAAATATAAATAAATAATTTATATTTTTTACAGACTTAACTCATATAATTAATGTGAACTATAATTGTATTTTTTAGTATTATATTGTTCATATATTTTTTAAGGTAAATAAATGCTTCAGAGTAGAAGTATGAAAGAATTTTAAGAATGATTGTAGGATAAAACAATCAATTTTAAAACTATTTTACATAATCTCTTCGACATTTTGATTCTATAAATAAAACGTGTAAATCGAGACGTAGTTTTTAACATAAGGTAGGGGTATAAATGAAAGCTCAGTGACTTACGTATATAATACTACCGAGAATCTGCTACAAAGTTTACGTCTAATTTGGTTGATGGTAAAATTATTTATCGCGAATCGTTGATCAAAATATTTTCGTCTTCAAAAAAAGTAAGAAAGATTCATATAAAAAGCATAGAAATTTTTTACGTGAAAACTTTTAATTTTATACTGCTTTTTCATAGGCATATTTGTAATATCTGACTGAGCAATTGCGTTTGTTTATTGCATATTTAAGGAAATGCACAATTCTTTTCGTTGAATTTATTATTAAGCTACGCAAGGATCAAAAACTCAGTTATGACAGATGAGATATTTTAATACTTGAGTGAGTTAGTTCGTCCCTTTTAATGTTACTTAACGAGTTATTACCTTTTTATGACTTGAAAAAACAAGCGGAAGTTGGATGACAAGTCATTTTCAGCGAAATCAGAATCGTAGTAACATATTTAATTTACATTATACGGAGAATAGTATAAATATATTAAGATGCTAAAGCTTTTTAGAATATTATGAAAAAGTTAAATGCAATGATACAAATATGCCCATAATTAGGTTATTTATTTCGAGACTAATAAATAGTATTTGTCGAAATGACTGATTTTAACGTCTTTCTTTTCACCCATTCATATCAAGAATCAAGTTTTTTTTTACTCATATTTTATTGGTTTATTGAGGTTACTGTTCCCCTTTGATGTCATATTTTATCATTCTACAGGACTCTTTTCTAAATTGGGATATATGATCAAAAATATATATTATATTTTACTTTATATATTATTGGTAGGTAAGGATGACTAAGGAATCTTGTACACCTTTAAAATATAATACCAATGAGATAATTATGAATGAATATACAGTTGCAATGCGGTTGGGGTGATATTTTTAACAGTAGAGGTGAATCTAAATGACATATTTTTCACGCAACGTGTGCTCTGTTTTCATTGCTTTTTTTCAAATGTATGCGGACTGATAATTTAGTTCGCAGTCAAATATAATTTCCCAATTTGGCTATAGTAAAAGAAATATGTTTATGCTTAACTTCATAGAATCAGAGCATACCTAAGTCACCAGTATCACTATCTTCCTATTATCTCGGTAGTCTAAGATTCCTTGAAATATATTTCGTAAATGAAGAATCAACAACTACGATAAATACATTAATTTCAATAGTAATAAAATAATTAAAAATCGGGCTTATTAACGATATCATAGAATTTTTTATTGCTTTTTTAATTTCGTTTGGATAATGGCGTCAATTGTCGCTATTATATTGTTTATTGAAATATTTATGAGTAGTTGACGCAAGATGTATATTACAATCTTCAATAGTTTTTTTTTAATGTAATTTTGATCGTTTATGAATATTGTACATATATAAAAAGAAACCATAGTTTTTAGAGTTTTTTTAGCAATAGAAGTCGAATATTAGAAATATAAATCGTTTACATTATTAAATATGTTCTGATTTAGATATGTTTTTTCTTTAATGGACGCCCTGTAATGATCGTGTTCTTACGGGTGCAGAGTTGGGGTCCTGGTATATATTTTTTTTATAGATCAAATAATAGGAGTCCACGTGCATAATATTACAAACGAGTACGGTAAACTATATGCTTAATATAATAATAAAATTGATGGCAGTTTTTTATGGAATGGCCTTTTAAGTCGCTTAAAATGTTGTCTCATATCATTGATTGAATAGTAAGAGTCATATATTAAAATTGTAGTATTGTTGTGTGTGATTAAGGGTCTTCCAAGAGATTGGCATGTCTGCGTTAAGTTGAATATATTGTAAGTATCTTTAGTGTGATTCGTCCATCGGGCACGGGGTAATAAATTAAAGATACTTTTACAATACTGACTTGCTCAGCGAATGATTTAATATTGTTGTTTGCGCTGATTTTTATTATGTTTAAGTAGCAATAATTCAATCAGGTTTCAATTAAATTTATTTTGTTTTCTGTCACTTACCTATCGTATCAATTGAGCAGTTATACAGGGAGAAACCAGTCACAAATTTTAAATTATGTTATCATAAAGAAAACACAGACGAACATGTTTTAGTAACGTAATAGTTT
Organism: Himalopsyche japonica; assembly: GCA_028555115.1. NCBI lineage: Eukaryota > Metazoa > Arthropoda > Insecta > Trichoptera > Rhyacophilidae > Himalopsyche > Himalopsyche japonica. The sequence continues at coordinate 314,848 of JAHFWJ010000213.1, read as the reverse complement.
TAAAGAAGATTTTATGGTTCTTTTTTTTATCCGATGTTGCTACCAAATCATCGTGAATAAGTAAGTTTTTATTAGGAAACACAACGATAGCGACTAAATTAAACCAGTCTTGCCTGCTATTTTGTTTTTTTTTACATATCTTGTATGATGCCATAATTATATTAAAATTGATTAGTAGAGGAAATATTGTGTTTGAATTTAATATCGTATTTTAAGATGTTCAAATCTTGTAACTGCATTAGGGCAAATGAAAAGAGTATAGTCTTTGACTTTATAGTGACAATGTTAGTGTGATTTTAATTGCTATGAGCTTTGCACATTCGGACATCGCATATTTATTGTAAGGCGTGATGCTATGAATTACATGTAAAAAATAGTCATAAACACTACCAGGTTATCTTATGTTTGAGCTGATCGCTGTCCACACAACTACGATAAAAAAAAACTGAGGTGTTACTTGCCAATGACATTAATTTGTATTTAAAATGTTTTATTAATTTGACTTTTTGTTTTCAAACATATTGAAGTACTACATTACAACTTTTTTCTTGTGTATAAATGCAATAAATTAATATGGGCTGTTGCCATGAAAATTTTATGATTATTATACGCATTATATTAATACGTCAATATAATGAAAACTTACATCATAAGGCTAATTAGTTTTTCTGTACAGTATAGAAAGACCAGTAACTTATGTCGGGAGTGATTATATAATTAATTAAAGGATTAGAATCACTTCAGTTGGATGAGTAAATATTTTCAATGTGATACATCACATGCTACAGCATTTAAAAAATATTTAATTGAATGAAAGCAAGGAATTGTTTTTCATATATATATTATTATGGCGCATGCGTCTGGTGAAAATTTTTCTCTAAAATAAATATTTCAGTCGAAATTGGACACGAACAAGACAAATTGATCGTTCCTTAGCGTATTATATTCTTGCATCGTGTGAATTGTGTTGTGAAAAAATACTCTACTCTTTGTCTTATAATTATGTTTATTCATTGCTATAAATAATTGATGACAAAATGAAGTGTGCTATTCACAGATAATTTGGTGGTAGATTTATGGTTTTTATGAAATTTTGTTTACTTTTCATGTATGATAGAGCAGTGTTTATAATATATTTACCAATTGGTGTCGCTTGATTTACTAGCATTTTTAATATGTTTGTAAAATGTTTAAATAAATTTACATGCCTTCCATAGAAAGAAAAATCTCTTTGATGTCACAATATCATACAAACATTTGCTGTCTCATGTGATTTTTTAAATTAAATAATAATAGCTTTCACGGTGTATATCATTTTTCAAAAGCAATATGATAAACTAACTACCAAGAGACTGAATCGGGATTTGGTAAGTGACTTTCCAATTTTTGTAATAAATGCTTACATTGTTTTATAAAAATATTTTAATATCCACAAAAAAGTACTACCTAACTGCCAGACTCGAGAAACAGTCGATGAAATGAAGTCTTAAAAGTTTCAATTAATATTATTCCTATTTTATATACATTCATGTCATGTCCAGTTTTGACTTTTAAGAACCGAATAGAAAAGTTTTATTCAATTTTCTTAAGATATCTGTATACTGTATTTACAACACACACACACACTCCTGCGCATTGTGTGCAATACCTCTAAGTGAATACAGAGTTTTAAAATTGCTCAATTGTAATTATAAAATAACGTTATAATATCTGTACGCTAAAAGCTACATTCTTTTCTAATCCTTTAATATTCGAATGGAATGTAGATCAGTATAAATTGAAACCGACCCTGATTCAGTGTACAAAATAATTTGTGTTTTGTTTTAACTAATATGATTTCATATATTCAATATTTTTGAGAAACGTTTTCTTTGGCTGTTTTTTAAAATTAAATGGTTATTTATAAAGAACACAATATATTTACAACATGTAAATTAATTTTCATTATTGAACCGAACATTTAAACGATAGTACATGTAAAACTTACATCTCAGCACTATTATATAATTTGAAAAATTTTTGTAACCCTAGGTGTGGATTCAGCTGACGGTTTCTTTCACATACACATTTTAAAGTAAAAAGCTGAATGTTCAAATTATGTATTTATGAATAAGACGTTATTTCAAGGTTATTAGACGTTGTTACAAACCCTTGTTAAAAATGCATTATGACTTGAATCATTCCAATGGTTAGTATTTTGATAATCAATCGAATATTGTAGGTATATATAATATATAGCCACTGTGTGTGAATAATCCTAGCCTTGGCTCACAATTCACGTTGCGGGCTACAGCGCAATACTCACGATGACGGGGCAAAAGTCTTTGTGTTCTTTTTTTCGACCAACCTTCGTCCCCGGAATCCTTCAGCACAGCAGCTAGAGGAGAAGCTCTCACAGTTGATGATTATTATGATGACTCGAACGAATTCCTGTCAAATTGTCTTGCGGCATTTGTTACTTGTGTATATCGTGTAGTAGTGTGTGGTTTGGCAGAGGGATTTAATCAGAGGACATGATTCAATTCAACAAGAGTATATTTAGATCGCAATGAGATGACAATACACTCACTGTAATAGTTTAGAGGGATAGGCTTTTAAATGTTGCCGTCATTTTACTATTTGGAACTACGACAATTGGTTGATGACATCCCCTCTTTTTCATAAAGAATGAGCTTATTAAATCAGATATTTCCTTTTATAGGATAAGTTATCAGTGCAAAAAAGTAAGGTTTTGTTTTGAAAACATCAATACGTCATATATCAATATTTTAGTGATGCTTTACATAGTTGAAATTACAATTTTTTTTAACAATAGTACGCACGTAAAAAGGAAAAAAGTTAGTAGAAAATATCACGCAGTTTTCTAAAAACAACAATTGAAATAAAATTAATATAATGAAAATACATATTAGGAATACATTAATGTATATATTTAAATATGTATGAATTAATTCTACTAGAGTGCGTGCCCTCTCATCGACAAGAGGAAGAGCCTTCGGTTAGGGTGGAACAGCTTTGTAAAAGCCATAAAAAATTATGCATTTATGATGTGATTTGATTGAAAAGTCAATTTTTGAAGTATCCTAATAGGACCGGCTCGACGCTAAAAATCCTTTCTTTTAATTATTACCATCATAGTCGCATTTTATTTTCCACAATAATATAAACATTTATGGTATTGAGTTATAAACTATCGATTGTTAATTATTTGGAAAGTGGGAAATTATTTTTCTGAATTGTAAATTGAATTTAATAAAATTAAAAATTTAAATATTATATATAAAGATACAAGGCTCTTTGGCTTCACCTATTATAACCTTTTAGCATCCGTATTTATATATATTATATTATAGCTTGAAAATTGTAATTACCACAAGTACTTTGTAGATTATCAATTTATTATATATCGCTATGCGTTTAGCTAATGCAAGTGGAAGATCTCTACTAATTTTTACACGTAAGGCTTACTACATATATTGTGTATAAATCGGTTCCACTAGATTAGACTGACGTACATACAATAATGTCTTTACGGCAAAACTAATTGTTGCGAATATCTTCATTCTAAGCTAATCGCACGTTTGCCCTAAGATTCGCCGTATCAATTGCCATGTTTTGAAGAAAACTTTAGAGCACTGTTTAATAGTGCTTTTCCAACTATTGGTGATACAGCGGTATTTGTTCATATAACATTCACGTTCAATTAATCGATTAGAAAAGGTTATAATACTGTTTCATAGCGTTATTAATGAGTTTTAATTGCGTGCAAAAACACTTCGTAGCAATGCTGTTTATGGTTCCAGATATTTTCGACTCGCATGACGCACAAAACGTGTCAGAATCTATCAAAATCTTCGCTTGTGAGTCGGTCCCAAAAGTCGTTGAAGAGCTCAGTAGATAAAGACAGCGTTACAGGTTTTTATTCTTTGTGGAAAAAACATTTCTCACATATGTATTCGTATAGGGTATAATTTAATTATTATCTAAAAAGAAAGAATTCAGATGAAATTTTTTTTTTATATTTACGAGAATGAATGTTATAAAAATGTATTCAACTGTTAATACTGGTAAGCTGAATTATTCAATACGAACGAAGAGGTAAAAGAAAATATGTCAACCCTTATAAACTACAACTTGTACTCAGTTGAGAGTTTTTATAGGGACCGAGAAACAGTTGCGGGGTAAACATTGACGACGAATGCACTATGGCTTGAATAATATGAGAGCAAATTTGTATTTTCCTAGAAGAGGAATATGCGAAGATTATATTGTACGGATGCAAAAATATATTGAATATGCAACCATACGATTGTGGTCGGCCGGCGGCTCGCGTGACTTCCACCGACTCCCGTGCATTTTCATTCCGAGATTTGCAATAATAATACATCGGCATGTCCTTTGGCCGTCATCAGGGAAAGTAAATGACATGCTATGTATTTATATATATATATATCATGCATTTAATCGCATTTACCCAAAAAAATGCGACTAAAAAAATGGGAATTGTATATTTTTAAAATATATGCTTATAAATAAAAATTGCCTTAAAATTAAAAATTGGCTTTTCAAGTAGAAAGCGATATATTTTTATTATGATAATTGTACAATCAATATATCAAAGCGAGTTTATAAGGTTTTAACCCTTATCAACCTTGTTCTTTGATAAAAGTCTAAATCAAACATTTTTAGTTCGTAAAAGTTCACTGAAGTGAAAAAGTTCACTGAAAATGCTATAGTGAAAACTCATTACAACAGTTTTTTTTTGATTAGTGATTTTGTTTCATACATGCAATCTTCTGTTGTGTAACCAAGAATATTTTTGGTTCCTAAGCGCATCCCGTTGACTTAAAACATCTTATAATTGCATTTCAATAATAAATCGTAATGAATTAGAAACACAATAATGCATCCTTCCGATTAAAAATCGGTTTCCCATTCCATGATTAGAAAAATATCAAAAAAAGTATGTTTTTCACTGAAAGACATATCTTATTAAAACACGCGTTGTATGACACAGCTCCAAAGCGCAATGAATTATTTCCGAAATGATAAATTATTTTTATTAATACTCTTTTACCTGACAAAGTAGCGCCACCTCGTGACAGTTTTTGAAAATAAGTGTCGCCGTTTTTTACGCAACAAATAAAGACAGACAATTAATTAACGCCGGCCTGAGAATATGTCATTCTGTTAGAGAGCGGGGGTGAAGCCAAATTAACGAACTCAGTATGTTTATGTCGTACCTGTAAATATAAAAAAGTTGTCCAAAACTAATATAAAATAATATAATTTATAAAATAAATAAAATAGATTTTTATTTTTAATCAATTGACGACGCTCAAAATGAGCGAAACCCGCGTAAAAAGTTAAAATAGTGTGGGAGAAGTACATTTTTTATTTTAATCTATTTAAACGGCATGGATATTTACAATATACATCCATTTTTTATTATTAACATTAATTGTATTTTGGGCCACGCTACATAATAATTCAATGCAATTACGACATAAAAAGACACAGAAAAGCTTAACCAAAAACAAAGATGAACAATTAAATTATAAAATTCGGAATTTCCAATTGACTCGTCACCATTCTTCGTTAGTAAATTCAAGATTAAGAAAACGATATGAAATATTTCATATATCAATATTATACTCATTTTCTTAGAGAGTGAAACAGATTAACTTGATTTAAAAAAAAAAATATTATTGTACATGTAACAAAGTCTAAATAACATTTTTAAAGTTACCATGGAGCAAGGTCTCGCATTGAGAGCCCGGTGTTAAAATATCGTTGTCCTGTTTATTTATACCCGGTATACACTAATGTGACTTTCTTTCTACGAACTTGTCAGTTAGTGGAGAGATGCGAGTTGTGGGTTGTCCATATGCGACACGCAATGACAGCCACTCGATAAATTATCTCCCGCAGCATTTTTTTCTGACATCTCATGTGATTTTCGATAAGCGCTTCTGAAACCACACATTATTTTTACCTAAAATTTCTAAGTTTTTCTTATTTTATTCATGACATATTCTTATAAATATAAGTTTAGGGAGGGTTATATTATACTTGTTTTTTTTTAAGTTCGCTGGCCATGTTCTTTATATCCCACCATTTGATTTAAAAAAACGATATTGTCAAATAAGTAAATACAAATAACAATGTTTTCAAAAATTTCAACGGATACACCCAGTCCTTTTTTTACGCGATACATTGGTTCCAGAAAACGGCGCGTAAAAAAAATCACAACTTTCATATAATTTGATAAATTGGTTCCAAAAATTAAAAGATCGCGTGAAAAAGTACCAGAAACGTATGAAAAACCAAAATTTGCTCTTCAAAATTCGTGCAAAAAAAAATACATATTTCAAGTCTTTATTGCTTATAAAATATAATGAGACTAACAATATAATTTTTTCACTTATATGAATTAAGTTTTAAAAACACATATTTTTTTTATTTAAAAAAATAATGAAACGTACATGCCTAGCATCATATATATATTTCTTCCTTAAAACAAAATTGGGGAAAAAATCGCGTATAATCTAATTCGTGTAAAAAAAGGACTGGGTGTACATATATTGGGTTGCTACAAGTTAAAAAAAAAATGCAAAGATATGTCTTTATAAGTGATTGAAACGTTCTTGTAAAAACACACACGTTTAGGCGAAGTCTATTCTGCTTCCACATTTAGAAAATACATAAATACAAGAAGTCTTAATAAACATGTTACATATGAAATGCTTTGATTGCTGTATTGTCAAAATTACAAATAGAATATTTAAGCTTCAATTCATGCAACAATAATAGTAAATTAACATTGTACCAATCTTAGAATAAGTTGTTCAACTCGTGAGACTTGGATTAAGCTGCCTTATTTTAAAATCGTTTATCAAAAATATGTAATGAATTTTATTCTATTTTAGTTTTTACTACTCGAAGCTTTCAGACAGGCGATTCCATTGTAATTGTTATTGAGAATTCAAAAAGTTTTAGTTTAATTTTTTTGTTATGTGTCACAATATAAACAATTTTTCAAATGCTTTGACGTACCCTTCTTTCATATTTGTGGCTTGTTTGTGGTTCATAAGTTATTCGGAATACATTTTTAGTATATTTATTGAAAAATAATTGATACAATAAATTTAATAATTCTTAATGAATTATATAATGAAATTTTTTATTTTCCATTGATAAAATTATCATTTCTTGGCTCCTTTATTCAGCGTACACTTTGTAAAATTAGGTTGATAGCTTACCTGAGTTGGGAATTTTGAATACACTATTTTGGTTTTCCGTTATTTGTAAATTTCAATACATAATATTTCTTTCTTAAAATCTATAACGACAGATTTTTCAGTATTATTTATTGATTAAATTATACCCCGTATTAATTATTAAATAATGTTGGTATTAGAAAATGTAAATTATTTAATACATTGTTTCATAATCAATAAAGCAAAATCGATGTGGAGGTTTTTTTATTGATTCTCTTTTCTTGCATTGTTGTTGTCTAGGAAAGAATAGTACAACACAATAAATTATTGATAGGAAACGGTGCAAAAATGACAAAAGTCGACGAAAAAAAAAGAGAGGAGCATGCGCCGGATACATCTCGCGGACGAATAATCACCGAGGGAGCGAGATGAAAAAACACTCGAGATTTTTTTCGTTTTAGTTTGTTTGTTCGGCAGCCACAAACGAATAAATCCCGGGAGCAAATAAATCCACGCCAGACCAATTATACGGAAAAGTGAGCGCGGTTATGGGACGGGATGGGAGCTGGTTCCGACGGCCGCGGAGGGAAATAGCTGCAACAAATAATCAAACTCAATTTCTTGATTGAATAAAAAATTCATATGAAATGCGATTGGATAACAATAGTGCAATGCAAAATTTGATTTTCGTACTGTCGTATTAAGGGAAATTGAAATGTTTACGCTTTTAATAAATAACTATAATATTTATACATGTCACATTTCCATAGTAAACAGTATATCAGCGTGATTATATGGAGATGTCTCGTGGTCGCACTTGGACAAATTAATTTGAAATAAAGTACATTTTTAATAAATGAAATAACTATCATAAATTCTAGACATTCATTCATTTCAATCTTCTTGACTAAAGATTTTGTTTTCCTAATTAAATGATATATCCGAAATATTCAGCGCATAATTATTATCATTTTAAATTGAAGTAATTTCAGTCAACTTAATTTTGCTCAGAAAGCCAGACATCCCGCAAAATTCGGAACATCCCTCAGCTATTAAAACAAAACCATTTATCGATTTAAATGTCAATAGTTCATTCAGGGTTTCGAGCCGTAGCCAACTAAATGGAATATGATGGACGGTTGAACGTTGACAATTTGGCTACAGGACTAGTTTTAGATGTAAATTATAATAAAATTGTTTATATCATCGAGAGTAAAATTTCCGCTAAAAGTATCAAATATGTTGAGAAATAAAATCCTTAAAGAAATTATTATTCTTCCACTGCTAGCACTACTAATCGATTTTTGTTTTCGCTTTGAATTTAAAACTAGAAATCGTATTGCTTAGTTAACAGTTTAATAAATTCATTCACTCATTATTCAAAAGCAATAAATATCTACGTACTGTATTAAAATATACCATGTAAACATTAAATTAATGTAATACACTATGGTGAATAGCATTTCAAGCTTAAGGATTATTACAAGTGAACTTTATATTATGCATGTTATTTTCAATAAAGCGTATTTTATTGAAGTAAATTAATGATTGAACTTATAAATAATGATAAAATTTAATTGATTAGATTGCAAGTATAAATACATATGTATTTGATTGTATCGATATCGAAGCTAATTTGTATATATTAATTTGTTTTGATTAACTATAAGTTATTAATTGATTAATAGTAATTGATATTAACTATGCAAATTTTATTCTTGAATGCACTTTATTTGTAAACATCATGATAAATATTACATTTTGGTATTGTACCTTTGTAATTGTTTATAAGGGAAAGAGAATTTACAACTGAATGTTTATTTCTTATACAGTATACGCACGGCGTTCATATATTTACATATTTTAAAAAATTTACCAAACTTATGTTATGAAAATCTAATAACGTTCTGCTCTGTAGACGAACAATTAAACTTATCGGAAGTTCACCTTTGAATAGTGGTGTCCAATGATTCAAATCATCCAAAACAATTAAATGAACTGTTTTTTTCGGTTTGTGGAATCGTTTGTTGACTTATTTGTTTGTGAAACATTTTCGAGTTACGGAAACGGAAGTGAGTATTTTAAATGCTCCATCCTCATATCTTTAAAAAAAGAATTTTGAGAAATTGAATAACTAGTTCTTATAATAATATATCTGGTATAATACGATACATTTTTGTTATTTTTCTTAAAAATACATTTTTTTACTTAAATTATAAATACAGTAATGAGAAAAATACGACAAAGACAACTTTGGGTTTGAAGTAATATTGCTATTGTTAATAACACATCATTTTACAACGTAGTGTTAGAATTCTAATGTATGAATACGAAACACTTTTACCACCAAACCTAATAAAATTCCAAAACATTTTCATTGAAATACGTGGAATACCTATTTACCAGCACCATATCAGCAATCTTAAAAGCTGAATTGAAAAAATCGATGATATATTTATTTTGGATTTTAGTCTGGATTGTTTTTCTTGCTAAGAGATAATGCAACCTTATTATAATTACCGACTTATGGTGGATATATATTTTGCTAGTACTACTTCTAATCTTATACACAATACATTTTAATGGCATTAACTTATTAATATAGAAGTTCATTAAAGAATATTAAACTTTGGAATTAAGATAACACTATCAAGAAACTGTTTACTTATTAAGAGTTTCATGAGCAAAACAAATAAATAAAATAGCGTAGAAAATGCATTTTACTACTGTTTTTATTGAATATGCTCGAGACGGTGTAAAATAACATAAAATAATAATTATCACAAAATAATAATACAAAGCTACACTTTAATTTAATTACGATACAATTGAAGTGTTCATAATTGTCACAAGAAGTGATAATTTATAATAATGGAAAATTTATGTTGCTTGGGTTAACGCTGCAGTAGTTAGCCAGTAAGTAGTTGTGATGCGTTAAATATCGATAGCAATAACTTTCTTTCGATGATCACGATAATAATTTTATATTGCTTCAAGTATATTATATCCTTATTGCAACCATGAATTTGAAGATTGGAATATTGCTGAGAAAATAGTATATACGCAATCTCTCGCGTATAGGTGAATCTTCATATGTGGCACTCACTCTGTTCCTAAACAAATGGCATAAAAAATAAAATAAATTTTAAATATAAACAAAAGCTAATGTATAAAAAATATTTGGAATATTATAGTTTTGTCAGTTTTCAAAACATGAACAAGGATTTTTTAAATGTTATATATATAATTATTATTTGGCTAAGAACAACAATGTTAAGCCTGGTTTATCTCTGTAAGTCTTTAGATATGAATTTAACCTCACTAACCATATTTGATCACCAGATAAATACATTGAGTCACTTACTGCCTTCGGAAGAAAATTTCTATATATTTACACGTCCGCTTAGTGGTCGAAGATCTAAAATAGTCCACAAAACACTTTCTGTTACTCTTTTAAACGAGTATCGACCCTTTTCTGTATTGAGTTGATGATCTGTTCAACATTCGAAATTCAAAAATTAAAAGAGCGAGTACTCTAGTAAAACTTTACAGAACATATTCTTTTTACGAAAAAAGTATTCCTTCTATTTATTTACTTTTCCGAGAATAATAATTGCCAGTGAAAGACACGAATGGTGTGAATTAAGTTAAAAGGTATTATTAACGATAAGATAAAAAGTAAACAGTAAACAAAATGGAATTAAAGCTTTTGTAAAAATCTAACGATAAAATTTTAAATATATGTAATGGATATTTTATAACTTCAAAAATGAATAGACTTGATGCTCATAAATAAACATAAGGAATTCTAATAACGATTGTATAAATGGTACAGCATGAAAAGAAGGTCTTTGAGGTGATATTGATTTATAAGTTTATATTTATTTTCATGTTAACGCATGGAAAAATGTGTAGAGTAAAACGTTTGAAGAACCGAAATGAATTCATTTAACTGTTGAAAATGATACCGAACCTGTTGAAAAATGCTTACACTGGTTACAAAATCAAAGGCGAAACAAAAATATAAGTAATGTTTAAAAATTTGTCTTTCCCGTTTAAAGGTTAAGTATTCCAATAAAGCTGATCCGAACTACGGTCGACATCGTTCCTTTTGCCGGCGTCGGGCGTAGAAGCGTCGCGGCGTCTTCGTCGGCATCCATCTTATTTATAATGTTTACTCCCGAACACTAATTGCTTCTTCATTCGATGCAGGGACATTCCCGCGATGATTAATATCCCGCGCTGTCAGCCGTTAGCCGCCTAGCCCCATTTTTCTCTCGCTATTTTTTCCCGCTGCCTGCTTCGGTCTTATGCGACTTGTTGTCTACTTACATTCGTGTCTTCCTTGTAACTTTTAAAGGTGGTCCTGGGTGCACTTTAATGATGAGTTTATCGCATGTGTCAGCATTTGCTTATGCACTTTTTATGCTGATTAAACGCAACGCTTTAGGTATTTGTTAATCAATAATTATTAATCAAGTAACAAAAAATATCAAGATTTTTTTTCCTTTTGCGATATGGTTAAAGATAAAAAACTAAGTAAACATTTGGCAATTAAAACTTAATTTAAAACACAAAAAAATCTCCACCTACGTGGAAAAGATGATCTTTTAAAGCGATAAATTTTATGATTGGCATGACCATTGGCAGATTGGTAATAAATTGATATTTTTTTTTATCTATTATGAGTATTAAATAAATTGACAGTAAATAATACTCATTTGTAACCATTTCTACATGAATATAAAATTTGTTACAATGCGTTAGCACAAACTTTATTTCACAACATGTTTAATTGTTTTGTATAATATTTGAATAATTTGTTTATGCATTTTGTCTAACCTTTCACAATAATAACACTTCATCCAAAAGTAGTATCATTAAAACAAATTTATATTTGAAAGGTTTCGGGTGGGTAAAACAAACAGTAATTTTACTATTTTGCCACAATAATATTTATAAATAATTATGTGAATTGATAAAATATTTTATATTGCGTTGCGTTTTATTGATGTATTTGAAATTATTTTAAGGAATAGCCATAGATTTTTTTAGGCTTAAAAAACTTTTTTCAGTCCATATTGACAAGAATGTGAAATAGCTAAAGAAAAAAATAATATTTTACAATTGTAATAATTATAGCATTTCACTGGGTACTATCTCTAGACTGTGTGTTTGTGGGTTTAGCTTAATTTTTTTATTTGTTGCAGGTCTGGTTCCAAAACGCTCGAGCAAAATGGAGACGGATGATGACAAAACAGGAGGGCAAAATGTCATCGGAGAAGCTGTCACCAGAAGGCGGCCTGGAGATGGACGGCCTATACTCCGGAAGCGGCGGGAGCAGCCTTCGGATACCTCCTCTCAGCCCCGCCTTAGACTGCCCATAACAGAAAAACATCAAAGTAAAAATAACCGAAATAAAAATATCCATTACAGTGCTAAATTTAATCGACGGAAAAAAGTTAAAAAGCATAAAAATAACTCAATATCCGATCATAATGAAAGTTTACAAATAAATTATTGTAATAATATTTTTTGGGTATCTGTCCTTAATTCATCTAAACAAAAAAACCGTTCAAAACAAAATCTAAGCGCTAGTTTGTGCAAAATTTTATGTGTACTTAAAAAGTTTTTATTCAGGTACACATAATTAAAAATATGTATTCAAAAGCGCTTTCAGTGATTCAATGAAATAAATCTCCACCCGAAATCGTATCAATGTATGAGTTTTCTAAAATATATTATTGAATTCACGTATTAATTTTTTTATCGTTATTCCATAAAAAGCTCTTCGTACATTGCTTACATTAAAACATCATAAACCAAGTGAAAATGCTAACTTACAAAAATTACTCTTTACAAGATTCTTATAAATATTTATGTTTTGGAAGAAGATTATATCAATCGGGATTTTTTGAGAAATATTTACGATTTTTTATTGGAGTGTATTATTGTATTTTTGTGATTTATTATTAAAATCATTCTTGCTAATAAATTCTCATTGTAAAATAATATATGAGTCATAGAATTGATACAGTTGTCAAACAAAATCGGTAATTGTTCGAATTGTAAAAATATCTGTCAGGCATAAATTAATCCGTGATGTCTGGCTTTTCACTCTATTTTTGTGAGCGCGAGAGTTATTGTTACTTCTGTATTTATTACACGCTAGAATTGTTAGTCAAACATGAACTCGAACTGCCAGTTTTATGTTATTTGCCATAAAAATCTCAAAGTTTATTTACGATAACGTCAATATAAGAAATAAATCCTAATTTCAAAGCGATTAAACACTAGGACTGATGTGTATCTCAATAGAGGCGGAGTTTTATAGACCCTGCAGAATTTTTGGCAGGCGGTAAAATGTGGTTGAATCATAATGTAAATCAGTGTTTCCCATCGTAAGAAACACATCCGTGTCAGAATAAAACATAGTCTGGAGACACACATTTTTTGAGTAGTAAAGCCACAGAGTGTATAATATGTACTTCTGGTTTACAGTTAAATACGAGTGTATTATGCACAAAGCAGAATTTCGTACTTAACACAATTTAACACATTATTTGCAATAACGTCTTTAAATGTTATGAAAATTTTACAAATTGTCAAATACGATATCTTTGATTTGTAATAAAACGGAAACGTTTTGGTACACCACAATTATTAATGTTGAGTTTATTTTTCAACGAGAATGCAGCTATTTACAATAGAATCATGAATATTTTATTAATTACACTTATCATTAAAAAATAAAGTCGTTTAAAATAATCAAACATAATACAGAAGTATCTACAAAGTTATGCTTCTATTATCTGTTTGTGTGGACTGTCTACTTTCTTCGTAAATGTAAATGCACTCATATAATTCCATAACTAATCTCTCTCGCTCTTTCCTACATTCATTGATTTAATAAAAATAATCGGATTTTATAAAAAAAGTTTTATGAATGTGCCTTATCTCACTATATATTTTTAATGTGATGATATAAACTACTTCATAATTTTAAAAATGTTGCCCGTTTTAAAGGTTTTTGTAAGCAATGTATTACAGATATGCAAATTCAACAAAAAAAAAATCAATCATACTTATTTCATATATCCTTCCCAAAATAACTTTTATATCGATTTTATACTTGATGCACAAAAAAATGCAATATTTAAATTTATTATCATTGAAGATTTTAAATTATGATTTTATGCGAACTTTCAAATTTAAATGAATCGGGATATTGTTATTTATGTGCGATGAAACATTCGATGGTGTATGGTACACCTACGCGAATAATAAGAAAATAAATAAAAGTAATCATTAATGATATACACCGAATTTAAATGAAGAAAAATGCTCAAATACTGAAAAAATATTGTTAAAAAATAATTCGCATTTGTAATAATCAAAGGCAATAAATTAATATATAAACATTAACGTTAAGACGAGACTATTTCGTGATTGGATATGATAATAAAATACATGCAAATATTTGTTTGTATCATATTTAGCGAAGCGACAAATCATTAACCGCTAAAAAACATTGAACGAAATAATTTAAGTGTTGTTCCCAAACATAAAACACGTGATTTAAATCTACTCAATGGGTTATTGACAAAGAACGATATATAATATTAAAATGACATTTATGTGAATTAAAAATAGTTTACAGTGATTGCCAAATAAAGCAATAATATTAAACGCAGTTTAGAGATTGCATATAGTGTTTTAATTGATAATTTATTTCATTTGAAATAAGTAATAAATCAATGCTCTGAGTTTTTGGCATAATTATAAACTGTTTGAATGATGTTTTTAATATAATAAACGTGACAGTTATAATGTATATTGAAGTGAAAAAAAACTATGTAAATTACATCACAATATAATGTTTGATGCTTAAATTTGTTGTAAATAATTACTCGTAATAATAATCATAATGAAACGATTCATAGTTTTATAGTAAAGTTAAAGTTAACTATTTATTTTTAAAATGATTTTTTATTCAAAGTTCATAGTAAATAGTACATTTAAATATGATTTTGCAATAAAAAGCGTTAAATTATTTCAATAAATAAATGTGGAATGCTTGTGTATGAATTCAAAATTTACCATTTATTTATGATTTAAATACCGTAAAAAATATTACTGCCGATTGCTCAATCAGAACAAAAAATATTACAGATGTACAATTTGGCGCGTATTTTATTAAATGTATTTTAATTTCGAAAAATGTTTGCTGTTTTAAACGATAAATTCTCAATAAATGGAATATATTGGTGTAACAAAGATGAAAAAGAACTATTCACTTCGCCAAAACACTTTTTTGCCAAAATGGTAATTATATAAGCATTTATATATACTCATTTACAAATTATCGATAAATATGATGAACCTTTCTCTACCATTTACTTAAATCAATTCACGATACGATCAGTTATTTTTATCACATACTTGAATATGTGAAGATTTTTTTCTTGTTTATCAATTACATTAAACGCTTTAGTTAACATGCATATATTTTATTAGAATCTATTCATTGCAAATTTATATAAAGATTATTTGCAATATATTTACAAATAAACACATTTATGAAAAATATAATTCGCCGAACGTTTTGTTCATTTCACCAACGCACGTAGGTTTGTTAATGATTTTTTATAATATGGATACGTCATTAGTGTATGTAAATTTTGTCACACACTAAGAATGAATTTAATTATTTTCAATTGAACGTAAGTCTCTTTCTTAGCATTATAAAAAAAATATTAACGGGGTATCACATGACGTATTTGAATCTTCTGCTATTTACTGTGAACTTGATTATATTTTAACAATGCGTACTGCTTACTTTATTTTAGATTTAATTTTGAGTGTATTGTCCGATTGAAAATTATTTGGTCACCCATTAAGCCTGTACCTTGGATTTGTTGTAGAATTCATTTTTTATATGTTCCTTACATCATTGTGATTAAAATCAGAACATTTGGTGCTGGTTGTTAGCATTTATTTTATTATAAGTACTGAGCTATATTTAAAGAAATGAGCAACCTGAATTGTGGCCAATAACGAACACTCCACTCCTATTATATTCAACATCAATAATTAAAATATTTGACGATTGGATAATAACTCCAAGCAAACGGGTTTACGAAAAATTTATCGGTTGATTGATCTATTTATTTGGAAAAAAACTCAATTAAATAATTGTGTTTAAATATCATTTCCCTATAAAACACTGGTGAATTTTTTTTTTGCCAACGTTAAATACATTGGATTACCAAAAACACAGATGATATTTTTACTAAATTACATATACTAGTTTTCAGAAACATTTTTAAAATAACAAATTAAATGTAATTCGATGTAAAAATAAGCTCAAAAGATTTCAATATTTTATTTTGCTACTAGGCACATTTGTGCAAGCAAGAATTGTAGGAACACTAATCAATAGATAAAAAAAAATGTTTGAATATCATTTAATATTTGTACTCAGAACAAAAGCTAGACTGCAGGTTTTTGGTTGAAAGAAAGAAGAGTTACTTAGTAAATGACATTATCATAATAAAAATTACGACCGTTACGCTAGATATTTAATATACTAATTATTTGTGGCTGTTCGTCTTAGCATGTAGCTTAGTAAAACGAAATTTACTTTTATCTATCTGAAAAACATTTTATTACTTTTTATTTCAATACCCTTCAGGCTCTTTATTGCGTTCAATGGCTAAGTTGCTAAGAATGAAATGAATTTAATTCACTACAGTACATTTTCGACATTCAATGGAATTTGCTAAAATGACATTAGGTTGATTATTAATTAGTGGTTAATTTCTTGATATTTTTTGAAATACTGATTAAAGATAATTTATGTTACTGTCCTGCGTCCAACTCTTGTTCTAAGATTATCAATATATTATAATAAATGTTGCATGTATACATCGTAATTTTATCCATGTATGTTATTTTTAAAATGATCACCAGAAATAATCAATACATAAACAATAAAATAGCAACCTTTGTTATTGATAATATACAAAAATGGCTAAAAATACATTGTTAATTTGACTAAATATAAAAATTACTACCAAAATTTAGCTGGCTTCAATATTTATTCTTTCGTAATTTAAATATCGATATTATGATTTAAAACAAACTGCCATTTTGAAATATTATTCAGGTTCCTATTCAAATAGCATTTCAATATGCAAAGCAATAATATATTTTGAGGTTAAGTAAAAAATGTTTTTTTTTTTTTTTTACATTGATGTGTTTTTTTAAAAAGGATCATTGGTAATAAACAAAGGGTAAATCGAGTATGTAATTAAATAATTAAATCGAATAAAAACTAAGCAATGTAAAATGATTCATGTGTTTTTATTTTATTTCTCTCTCTAGTCTCAAAATAGTGCAAAACATTCATTCGACTTCAATTATCGATATTTCCAAGTGGCAGCTGGACATGATTAAATCATCAAATCGTCATCTTAGACAAGCTTAAACTTACTACTTTTTAATTACGATTGAACATTAACTATTGATCTGGCATTTAACAATTTATGAAACCTCAATTGCAGATTTATTAAAAAAAATAACGTTAGCGAAATCCACACTGTAGATTTTTTTATAAGAGGTGAATCTTATAAATAAGTTCTGACAAGTCTACCATGTGATAGAGCATGAAAAAAATATTCCTGGGTAAGTGACAAGAGATAATTCAAAGGATCTACTGGAGATGGCTAGATATCTGGAGGAGGTCAGATTCATTGATTCATTCTTTAAGCTGTGAGTGCTTTCAACTGACTTGGTTGCTTTATATCTAGATCTAGTTGTTTTTCAGTTAATCAATAAAAAATGAATATAAACAACTTGAATACTTTAACAAACATTCATAAGAATAAATATAAAAATAGCAGACACTCACTAGAATATAAATGAAATGAAATACGATCAATGAAAGCAGGAAAGTCATTTGGGGATTTGAATTAGAACTACACGAATTTATGCAATTTTGCGCTAGCTTGCCCATATAGACGAAACAAAAAAAAAATCAACGCTTAAAATCCGCTCTTACCCTGAAAAAATATGTTTAATTGTCCTGTATGAATGCGGGTTTTTAAGAGAATTCTATTTTATTTTGAGCTAACATGTTTTTGACATGAACCTGCGGAATAATCAACTATATAAATAAACGCATTCGAGTGATTTGAATTATAGTTTCAACTTTTTTTTTCGTTGTCCCTTTGTGTTGAATTGATAAAAAATAATTTCTTTCCCATCCGAATCCTTTCCAACCAGCAATTTGCTTCGCATTAGGAGTGGGATTGAATAAAAAATGTTTCAAAAGCATCACATGAAAAAAAATGAATAGCCTATCCAGGAGCCGAGTGGTTAACGCTGTGCCATTTATGGTTTAGTGTTCAAAAGAAATGTCTTTCCAACAAACATTAACTGATTCTGTAAACATCCTTATACAGTTTCCCATTTAAAATACATAGTTTTTACAGCGAAGAATCACGCAGTTTTCTTTAAAAAACTTTAGCTGAGATGCTTGATTGTGAACCGAATTCTAGAATCAAATCAAGAATTTGTCTATTATATTTTATTCATCACTTGTTTATGTTAGACTTTAAAAATGTATCACAAACATTTCAATCAATTTTAAGCTGTTATTATTTTTTTGTTATCTGAAGTGTCATGTTTCATATTTTTACTGATTAATAAACAAGGGAAGAAAAATATATTCTACCGCTTTTTGAATGGAACCCTATGTTTCCTTCTTATCTAGGGGTTTAACGAATTAGCTAAATTAGTGCAAAATGTCTACCGGCTCCGTTGGGGGAATCGGTCTGGGGGAATTTTATAAAGAGGAATGAGGAGTAGGGGATGAGCGGAGATAAATGTATTTCATTGGCTTTCGGTAGCTGTTGTATCAACCTGCCACTTTGATTTGCACTGCCTTCTTTGTCATTCCACTTAAGTACTGAAATATACAATCGGAGTTATTCGAAAGCAGTTATCCATACACTCGATTGTGATTTTTTTAAAGTTTTCGTATTCTTCATTTCGATAAAATTCCAAAAAATGGTGTTTATACAATTTCCTGAGATATAGATCCGATGCACGTAAATATTTTTCAAAATTTGGCAAAAGATTGCAGATTCAAATTATGAATGATGTTATAGATTTGTAGGTTTAAAATTTTTTCCTAATGCGTATTTCACCTGAAATCACAATCATTATGATTATCTTTATTCAAGACATTAACATATAAAGTACTTGCCATATTCAAAGCTTATATTAACTGAATACTATTTGTTTTTAAGCTTTAGGAGTTAACTTTGAATAATCCAGAACCCTACTGTCTATTTTTTTATATTAATAGTTTATTTGATTAGCCTGGTAGTAACTCTAAGCTGTCGCCTCAGAAGAAAAAATCTAACAACGAAAAAGTTGAGGATGTTAGAGTAATTGGTGAATTTTTGTTGCCAATTGAAAAAATCTGAATCTTATTTTCTTATTGTAACCCTTCATGTATTTCTTATAATAATTACCAATAGTATTCTCAGTGTATACGACAATTACTTCACGAATAATATAAAGTATGAAAAATGTTGTCTTTTACTGATTTTGTACAGAATATTTTAGCGTTGTTATATTCCCGCTAACAAGGTGCAAGAGGCGTGTGTCTGTGTGTGTGTGTCGTTCACGAAATCCTTTGTGTCAGTTATTCTCAATACTTTACTGATAAAAGAATTTCATGCAAAAATCTCTTAACTTACTGATGTTAGATCATCTTCAATGTTTCAAAGTCATACGATATACAAAATAAGGTGTTAATAGGAAACGGCTTTTTTCTTTCGAGTTATATTAAGTACGTAATTTAAAAAATATTCCCAGTTATATTCGTATTAGATTCTAATTGATTAAATTGATTCGATTTTTAACTCTGCATAGTAGATTCAAAAATTTTCGGACATTAGATTTGGATTTATTCCCCAATCTATCTGTTGAATGCTTGAAATATGATAGCTTTCTCCCTAAATAAATTTTTATATAAAACATTTAAATGAGATGTTGGATGTGCAAAAATTTAAACATAAAAACACTAAACATTTTTTTAAATGCAAAACAAAAACAAGTACTTTATGTAACGTCAATTTGCTTATTCGTTGTATTTCAATATTGTAAGCATTGGTTAGTACATTACTATTAATTTTGAGTGGCGAATTCGAGTAATGATTAGTGAGTGTTTCTGAAGTTTAAACTTCTATCTGACCAAAATATACTTCAACGACGATCACTTTGTTATGTTTATATACCTCCTATAAACGTCCTATTTTAATTATTGTTTTAAAATATGAACGAATAGTAAAATTTAAGATTAGTATTTTATGATAAAAATAATAGCAGCTCGAAAAGTTTTCAAGTATATTTTTTTATATATTCTAAAATATATTCATTTGAATAGGTCATTTTATATTGGATTTTACAGTCACAAGAAATCTTGATTTTGGAAATTTCAGTTTTATTATTTTTGTATAATAAAAACTACACATCATATCTTTATTTTCAGCGTAATCTATCTTTAAGAGAATGACATTTGTTATTAATTCAATATTAATCATAAAACCAACACTTTGTGAAATACTGATGCTTGCCCAAACTTCAGACACCGGTCTCCCTCTATAGCCTACCCTCTTTCTATAGCATTTTATATACAATCTTTCCCTCGGAGGTTGCGAAATGCGAAACCTACTTTTTTCTCCCCTCTTTATCGCAAAAAGTGTTGCATTCCACGATCAACCTTTTTCGATACATATATATTGTATAGTCAGCCATTGTATATGTTTTAGCTTTATTTTTTTACATTATTTGTAATTTAGGTTAAGCTTAAACATAAGTCGTTGAGTTAAGGTTAGGTAAGTTAAACTATACTCCGTTAAATTTAGTTACATTAAATAAATAATTTAAATGTTTCAGCACAGTGTTTTTATAATCGATTCAACTATCTATATATATATTTATTTTCAGAATAACGTGTAAAATTAGTCTAATTAGTAAATGCGTTTATCGGGAATTGACTGTCGATTAAATACCAATCTATGAAAAAACGGTATAAAATAAAACAGAAGACTTCAATCAAATCATCATCAAGACATCAAAACGGCGTAAAGTAGTGACGCATTCTCATTAATAGGTCAACTGTACCATTTTCAACATCCATCTAGACGATAGAAACTTGTATAGTATAAATACTTGAAATTATAGTTAAAAAGTTATCATCGAAGAAAAAAAAGGTAAAACAAAATATCAACGAATAACCTCTTTCAACTTCTAACAATGATTACATATAAAAAGGCTTACCAAATGTTGAAAAAATCCTGGAAATTATCTGGAACACGTTAATTATATTATTGGTAAGGTACTAAAATTTAAAAAATGTATGTATGTATTTGTTAATTTTTAAAGGGTTTTTTGGAACACAATTATTTTCGATCCGCAAAACATACATAGCTTAGGAAACCTTGATATTAAATAAAGAGAATTTCTTTACTCAATTAGCAAGTAGAGGTTATTAAAAGTAAGTAATGCAGAAATAATTTAGTGAGATATTTTGATAGGACAATGAATTTTTTTATGTATAGTGTATCTGACATTCAATCATTTCTTAACACATAACAGTAAAATTTATCTGATATAATTGTCAAGCCACTGTCATTGTTCCTTTTTTAAAAGATATTCAAGTAATAGTTTTAATAAAGAGAATTTCACGGAATGTGACTAGTAACACATTAAGAAATATCAATGAACTCTCGACATGCCTACATATTATTGGTTATTTTCTAGATTCATTAATTTGTCGACAAATTAATGTATCCAATAGTCATTCCTTTGGTCATATTTCAATTGGCACGTCATTATTCATCCAATGCTTGTGGTAAATATGATTTACGCTTACTATTCATAATAATACTGCATATTTCAAATATGAAAGTAGGTTTATTAATATATGACATTTTCATTGCACAGCTTCACCCGTACCAGGGGTAGAGAGCGCTAACATTTATGTGTTATTTTGGTGAATGCTAATGTTGTGTGTTGTGGGGTCAAATAAGAATTTTCTTAAATAAATATATTTTACTTATATTTTTTTTGGTGATCATGTGAACGGGTTTCTCTGTGGATTGATTACCTCTACAGAAACTGTATCATTCTGACGGAAATAATAAGAAAGGAATGCGACCAAACGAAAATCTTAGGGATGAAATAACCCCGAGGAACTCTGACAATAACGTATCATAAGCAGAAATATTTTTTAAATGTAACAAGATAATTAAATCTTAACTTAACATTGCTGTGTATGTGATGAATGTATTTTAAAGATTCGCCTTTATACAGTCATTTTTGACATGCAAAAATGCTTATTTTCAATGTATCTATATATTTTTTCACAAACGTTATCTTTAAAAACTACATATTAGATATAACTTCCCATAATAGGCTGGATGAGATTGATTTAAGCCATCAGATTTTTAATGTGAATCACTCGAGGAGTTTTGATAGCATACAGACCTATTCATAACATCTAAAATGTAATATGTTTGTTTCTGAAAGGTCCTATTTTTATAAATTTGTATATATTTCTGCATGAAAGAGCTTAATTAAAATAGTTTGAAAATTAGTGGAACTACATCATGATAATGTCAAAAATTGTGAATGATTTATTCTCAAAAGATGTGGTATTAATATATTTGTTATATTATGTAAATCATTATTTTCTATCTGTAATCAAATAGTATTTATTGGCAGTTTGTTTAAGTTATCTAGTAGAAACGACAGTTTCCCAATTCTGTGATTTTCGATTTTCCGCTATATATGTAGTTTGGTGTGCATTTTCGCGACGCCACTTGGCCCCCCAATAATTTCAGGCGTCGTTGCCGTGGCAACGAGACGTCGTGTTACGTCATTGGCCAGAAGGTGGGGGTAGGAGGAGCGCTGTCACGTTTTCCAATCGACGAGTGCTAACCTTAGGTATCTATAATGCATTCTGATCATTTTTGATACACCTCTTAAAGTGTATTAAAATTTTATTACAAACCATTGTGATTGGCTTGAATCAATATCAAAATATTTGAAATAGTTTTATTCCGGTGCAAACAAAGCAGCGTAGCTGCAGAGCTTTTATGTTAACAAAAAATTATTGGCAAAATCTATTTGTTAAGAAGTTAACATAAAAATAATATTTTTGTTGTGCGTTGTATATAGCTTCATTCGTCCTGCACATTTCCCCGTTTTCAATATAATGGCAACCATACTGTCAAAGAAAAATAGCCTGAAATTGAGTTTTGCTTAATAAATTATCAATTGAAGTTAATATTTAATGGTTGATCAGAATTTGTAACGCCACTGTGCATTCTCATGTTGAAACATTGTTTGAAAAGCAGAAGCGAGCGGAGAACGACTAGTTCATATTTTACAAACAAATAGAATTTCCGCGGTATCATTTATTAATCAAATATTGTGCAACAAAACTACTCCGGCGTGAATGTTCCTTATACATAAACATAATTAACGAAAAGATTATTAAAGGTTAAAAATAATATGCTAAATAATAATTATATTTATTTATAAAGGAATAATAATCATACTGTCCATATTTTATTTTATATCAGAGAACAATAAATATCTCGAAAGTCAATAATTATAATTAAATGCTTTATAAATTAAACACAATTAATGGATGAAGTGCAAATAATTATATTTCATAATTATATATAATTAAGCACTTTGATAAGCTAATTGACATAATTGTGCTTATAAACTATCACTATTCAACTGTAAAATAAAAAGGATTAAAATATATTATGTATCTCATTTCTAGGAACGCAATTTCAGTTTCATATTCTTTCAGAATTACTTATGCAAAACAGTGTTGTGAGATAGTACGTTCACATTAAGAAACTGTGTTATCAAGGACCAATTAAAACTCCGTGTTTCAAAATTTGATTTTAATGATTCACAGTAGAATCAATGCTATGAAAAATTTTGAGATTGTAAACTCGAAATCAAGAATCTGTGCATCGTCGTGCTTTACTAAAACTGATCACTCAATTTCTCATTTGTTATTGGTAAATATTGTCCTTCTTTGTTTAATCACTGCAAAGCTCTATAAAATTATAAGAAAAATCTATGCAAGAAATTTTTTGCGACTGGATTCGAGTCGGCGTCGCCAGAAGCAATGATGAAAGTCTAAACCCTTGACCACAAAATTACTCGACCGATTTTATCATACTAGCAATAGCCATATTTAAAGCGAATGCGGTATGAAAACAAAACAATTCATGTTAACGTCTTGATTTGAGCGCTCGATAATGCCAAGTGTTAAATACTCTGTCTCACCGTAATGACCAAATCGCAAACATCCTGGTATCATATACCCCGTTTTGTTTGTCTCAGTTTTTATTTTATTGTTGTTTTTTAGTTTATTTTGCCGTTGGAGCAGCGGCAATTATGAACGGTGGTGCGTCGGTAATGTGGCGTGAACTACCTCACTATATGTGCGAGAGAAAAATGTGTAGCCAACTTTATTGCGACTGAAAAGCTTTACTCACAAATCAGGGCTACGCACTAAATAAATAATTGTATCAAAATTTAAGCAATATAACAAGAGAGTGATTCTCTGGCTTAAATCTTCATTGCAATGAGACACCATAAATCAATATATTTAGTCCACAAATGTTTCTTCCTTTTGCTGAACTATCGAATTTATGAAATTGGGCTCATGGATAAAAGCGGACCTAGATATTAATATCAAATATGAATAATAAATGTTAATGTTCGATGGATAATAGTCGTTTTGTAAATATTGCTCCGTCTACGTCATCATTAAAACTCATATAAAGGGAGTTTATCTACCTTTCTTATATAGATTTTTTTTTTTTTGATTTAATAATTGAGTTTGAATAAAATATGTTTTTATAATTTAAAGTCGTTGTTTTGTCTAAGCTACTACTTTTGATATTTCCATGAAGCTTCAGCTATGAAAACCTCGATTTCCGATTTTAGGAATTTTAGTGTTCTTAAGAATTTTCCTATACCATCTTTTCATGGAGTGTATTCGGCCAAACTATTATATAATGCTAGCGGGCTATACGAGCAAACACAGGGTAATTTGAGGTTGGTCAAAGTTTTTAATTATTCAAGCAATAAAAACATCATATATACGGATAGACGGAGTGTTAAGACGAGTGGTAAATGTTATTTATTGGGAGCGTTGTATACGGTTTTGAATCTGAGTATATACGCTAAAATATAATAAATCTTTCAGCAGGTGTTGATTTTTTTTGAAGACATTGATGTATGCGATGCTTGAATCTCTTCCAAACATCTATATAGTCCATAAAACACGGTGTGGCGTGATCGATTTAGCAAACCACGTATCCTTACCTAGTCCAACTTTTTTTATATGAGGAAACTACTACTACAGTTATTCAAGGATTATTGAATCTTTTCGAAATCGATTGAATTCTCTCACTGAAGTGGTTAAGATTGTAAAAAAATTACTTAAATCAGAAACATTGGCTCGTGCATTGGATGGGCTAACCCTGGACGCGATGTGTCGGCTGACGTAAGTTGGGGCGGGCGAGACGCGATGACTAGCGCGGCAGTCAGGCCGTCCCAGCGCGAGCGCGTCGCGGTAATGCGATATTTTTACACATCAAAGCGTGTCAAATAATTATTTATTGCTACTTCATCTTTGTAGCGGCGACGTCATTAGGTACTCTTCCTTCTTAGACAAGGGGACCGGGATTCTAATTGGCTCGCCCTGTTTAGGAAGCGTTCGGCGGTAGAGGATGCCGTCGCTGACGGCGAGGGCGTGCGGGTCAGATCCGGGATCACACAAATCTACTTGAATTACAAACGAATGCTGATTTATTTGAAAATTTGTGTCATAAAAGAAGACTTTATGTCACGGTTATAACGGTAGTGTCGGTGTAAGCGACTTAACGAACTATCGGTGGCTTTATGATGTTATGTTATTAATTTAGCTTTTGAAACTTTTAAGAAGCCTGCAAACTTCAGAAGTATCCACTTCTGAAGTTTCAAATTAAATTACCTAAATTAGGTAAGTTAAATACAGAAAGTAAATCATGAACATGAAATGAATTCTTCGTAAAGAGCTATTAAACTTTCCACCTGAAATATAAGTATTGTTTTCTCAATTAATTCATAACTCCTCTTCCATTTAAACTACCACAAAAATCATATAAATAGTTAGATATCAATTTTGGAGCAAAACGAGCCTACTAAAAGACTTTTAAAGAACACTTTGAAATTATTTTATTTAAAAAAATCGTTTTACTTTACCACTTTAACCAAAGCTTCATTAAAAATGAGTGATTGGCTAAATAAGAGATATTTATATAATATTTTTAGTAAGGGATACATTTTTATGAATAAAATAAAATTAATAATATATATGTATCGAAAGATTTCTGCGTAGTAATTGAGTCAGAAACAAATGTAGAAATGAAGAAACTATACTACAATGTGTTTATATAACACTATAATTCATTGATTTATTTGGCGGTCTTTTTTACCACAACTTTCTCTTTTTTGCATAATTTGTAAATTAAACGCATTGAATAAACATTGAAAAGTAGCTCTGCCTATAGGAGATTTGATGTAAATATATCAATATGTTATCATATGATTAGTTTTTATTTCTTTGGTAAGAAAAATCTATACAATGACAATATATATTACAATATTGCTGTAGCAAAACAATATTAAATGATACATTCAAAATATTTAACAGTAAAGAATAATTTTTTCTTTTTATTTATTTTGTACAAGGTCCGCGCAGGGTACATTGCGCAGCTTTCGCAATTTATGGTGTCGCGCGCTGCGTCAATTAACGAACTCACGTGCATCGGAGAATTTGCACTTGGCCCTTTTTTGCACGAGATGCGACTTTATTTTTAAAGCTCCATAACTTTTTTTTTGCTGCCTGTTGCGAGAATTCACTCTTTTTGTCCTGAGACAATTGCTTTGCATTTGCATTGGAGCAGCGGCAGAAAACATTGAAATTTTCGAAAAGTTTTTTCTTTACTCATAGTAATTTCCTAACCACACTTATATTAAGTAAGCTTTTAGCAAAAATAGCATATTATAAAATCATTTAAATTCTAAATTAGGTTTACAAATTCAAGAGAGTTCAATAGGAATCAACTAGATATGAATTGATACTATAGCAATTTATATCGAAGGTCAGGAGTCAGCAAACATAATTCAATGAATATGTTAGTTAGGCCCGTACCCAGAAAGTTGTAACAATTCAATCTGAAAGCATCGTACTTAAATTCATTTTTAGCTTCCGATGTGGAAAAGCGAGGGCAATTCTTATAATTATTTACTATTAGAACTTTTCTTACTCCATTCGTTTTCATTGTAGCTGCTAATTTTTTTCCAACCGTGTCCGAGAACTGACTGTTAAACAGTTGCTCGACGAAGAGAGTGGGACATATTGTATATACGGAGCAAGAACGGGATTTATAAATCGCTGCTGTTACTCTTCGTTGTAATAATCGCATGGATTGCTGGAAGATATGAGTCATTAGGGATTGTTTATTTACTTATTATCCGTACTAGTACGATAAACTTAATGTTACGCTTTTTAAGCTTGAAGAAATACTTGACGCCGACCAACTTAGACCAACGCTTTTTTGTTGGAATTTGAATAATGCATCAGAATTTTTCAAAGAATTAATCATTGTTATCAAAAAAAATATATAATTAATGTGAAATTCGAAATATTTATAGGTTAATTAACAACAATTTTTGTCATTTATTTAGTTCTATAAACGACTGTTATTAACAATTTAACTGAACTTAATTCATATAGATTTCTGGTTTTCCCATTATTTCCGGTAGAAATTCCTTTTCTATGTCAGTATTAAATAAATTTTGCAGAAACAAAATATAAGTTGTGAAGTGAATGTGATGTGAAGTATATTCACCAATGTTTAAGTGTGTAATAGCATTAGAATTCCCCAGAACCGAAACCGAAGCCAATGAATCTTAAAAAAATGCTTAGGGATTATGTATCAATCATTTTTCAAAAAAATAAAACGCACTTTTCATTGATTAGAACACCACTGTTCGAGAACAAACATTTATTTAAAAATGGAAGCAGTCTTTTTGAACGCGGTTGAAAGAGAAGAACATATTTGTCTAAAACTATAACCAAATCAATGTGGCAATATTGATGGGTCCCTGAATATTATGCGACTTCACTAATCAACCATTGGAATACCCTGAAGAAACAATTTAAGACATTCTCCGTTCGTTTCGCTTTACTTGAAGTTTTGCCCACACGCTAGATACAGTTTGATTCCCTAACGTTTGACTAAACTACACAGCTAGGGATGGTAAAGAGGACAATTTTTAATGGTAGACAAAATGATTGACGTAAATGTAAAAAAAATATGTAACGATGTTTATATCATAGTATTATATCTGTGTGCGAAACAAAAGGCATGCTTGAAAAAGTCTTAAATTGCTATTTTTTAGGGCATCCAATATAAATTTTCAGTTTTCTATCAATGGGAATTTGGCACTAATATTTTTTTATTATAAAAAATAATTTAAAAAACATATTGCTTTCTTGTTTCCTCTGAAAGTTTTGGAGGTCTATATGGAGGTTTATATATTAATTAATAGCAAAAAATATTTTATGATGGGAAAAAATTTTATGCACCAAATTTATTAAATATTGTTATTATTATAGTTATTCTGAGATTAATTATAAGTACAGCTTTAAAAGAAGAAAAATTGTGGCTCCTTTTTAAATGGATATTAATTAATTTTATGTGAAATAGAATAACATTTCTGTTACTTTTGGTTACCCTTAACAAAGCAAGAATATCTTTCGAGGTAAATCTATTTCATGAACATGAGTTTGTTTACTTTGTGTCTCTGTGTGAAAAACATTTAAGGATACAATAATAAATATTTTTGTTAAATAGGAGCCCACTTTTATTTTAATTTCAGAATTATTGCGAAATATATACAGTAAATCAATGCAGCAATAATTAAGGATTATGACGTTTTGTGAAATAGTTTACAAGTTTTTGTAAGAAATTTGAAGCGAATAAACTTATAGGGTAAATTGATGAATATATCAAAAATAATACGTGTTGTTGCGATATTTATGCTGCATTTTTTTGTATGATAAAAGGTACTCGTTGGAAGGTTTATTGCTTTGTTAGGTCGCCATTTTGGTAAACATGAATTTTGAGAGTTCATATTTGACAAACGTGACTTGTGAAATATGAGTATTTTTAAATGAAATCATTTATTAATAATTTCAAATAATTATTTTATTTATAAGCTACTGTGCATCTATATGAAGGTCGTACAGATACCTCACCAAGCTGGATAATAAATATTTTTCATTTTCACGATGTGAAATAAATCGTGAATTATTCTGATCTGCTAGTAAAATGGCCTCTATATAGAACGAGAACACTCAATTTAAGAAAATCTTAAGATTTTGTCACATTCTTCGTTTTTCCGCGTTTATAGCTTTTTTTAGATTTCATTGAAATACGAAGAATCGGTTCCAATGTATCGTATTTTTATCTTGATAGTTTTGTAGAAATATAAAGATTTTGAATAATCCAGACTGGCAAGTCAAAAACATTTATGTATATTATTTAAGATATCATATGAATTCTGTTTGGTTATCAAATATATTATAGAAATGATGATTTTGCTGTGCGCGGCCGAATTGATGGAGTAAATGAAAAATGTAACGCCGGAGGTTAAAATAGTACATTGGTTTTAAAGACGATTAAAAATTTTGATGAAGTTTCATGATAAAGCCGAAATGAAAAATAAGTAGAAGCCGGCGGTTTGATTTGGTTGACTGCGCATGTCACGTTTTTCGGGATCATCCCCCACTCTGCGATGCCTCGTTTAATTTCGCCCTACATTTCCGTCCTAAGGGGTCTACGTAAAAAAACAGTGGCGTCATAAAGGATTTAGATCGTAGAATCAACAAAGAATGCAATTTATAAACTGTATATATCATTGAACATTCTATTACTATTGTCGGCTTTATTATGTTTTTAATTAATAACAAAAATAACTGTAATTTTCACTAAGGTTTCTTTGGGACAATGTTGATCAATGTGCGTTAAGTGGAATAAGAATTAAATACATTCAAAAGATGAAAAATGAGTTTCCAGATTAAAATTATCGATTAATTTAACCAAATATTATATTTTAAATTAAAATCGTTGTGTTTTTATATAATGGTTTTGTTACTATACACGACTCATGTTTCACCCTTTAAATCAATATAAGAAATGAATTTTAATAAAAGATTGAGTTCCAAGAGGCGATAAAGCTTTGAAATTTATTTTTATCAGGTACTATTGAATTCGCTAAACACGTTGTATAAGTGCATGTATTTCGCAATATCTCAACCCACAATTTAAAGGTAACGCCACTGCAAACTACTACACGCTCCATGAATCGGATCCGCATATCTGCCTTCAGGATATGATAGATGGAATAATGCGTGACTGCTACTCCGAGCTCCGTTTCCTTCAAAATATTTCTTCTTAGTTCTTCACCCTTGCAAAAAAAAAATATTTTTTGTCAGGAGTATTATAATTTCGGCATGTGGCGCTTCTTTCAATGGAACGTCTGGTGTAGGGCATGCAAACGAATTTATCAATTGAGGTATTTCGATATCTCATATAAAAAAACCGATATCGCAAATATCAAAACCGGTATAGCAAAAAAATATAAAAATAACTAAAGTAACACCAAATTTTTAAATTATGTAAATCCAGTTAAATACAATATAAAAATTAGCCTTATCATAAGAATACAAACTACCGATTTTTATAGATGTCTTATATTCAAAAAATATTACTCACTGTGTAACTAACGACAATATTAACCCTTTGCATTCGTATTTTTTTTTGGGTAAGGGTAGCCTCAACTCATAATTAATTTCAAGCATTTTCCAGGATTCATAATCATAACTTAAAATGAAAATAAATCGTATTTTCAACGGATTTTTGTTCAAGAAAAAAATTACGCAGCGTGCATAAGACTGTTTTTTAGTATTTTTATAGAAATACAGTCGTAAAAAGTTTTTAATTTCTATTTTACGAAAGATTTAATCCGAGTATATGAATTTTAAACATGATATTTTTAAAAGCTTTAAAAACATTCACACATATACAAACATCACATAAATCGTTTATTTTCATAACGATTATTTATAAAACTCATATTTTTAAAGTCAAAACAGACATTTGAAATACATAAACTTGAAATTCTTTAATAATAATAATTATAAGGTACGATCAAATTCGAAACGAAAAGCGAACCTCGACTTTTGCTTTAAAATATCTATTCAAATTAAA
Organism: Himalopsyche japonica; assembly: GCA_028555115.1. Taxonomy (NCBI): domain Eukaryota; kingdom Metazoa; phylum Arthropoda; class Insecta; order Trichoptera; family Rhyacophilidae; genus Himalopsyche; species Himalopsyche japonica. The sequence continues at coordinate 283,191 of JAHFWJ010000213.1, read as the reverse complement.
CATTTTCATATGAATTTTAATCATATGATAGAGAAAATATTTTCTGCACGATATATATAATATGATAAACAGTAATTAAAATCAATAAAATGTGGTACATAGAAAATATTCAAGCTTAAAGTTTTGGTTCCCCAGTGGGGCCATAGGAGTAGAACGCTTTTCTTGTTTGGTTCCCCAGAGGGGACACACGAGTGGAAAGGGTTAAGATTGGGATCGTTTTAGCACAACGCGAGAATCATCGATTCATCAGCTGATAATACTCGCTTAGTAATGATATAAAAATGTAGAAATTGTACTAAAAATTGTTTTATATAATTCCTTTTCACCAAGAATTAACAGTATAAACCCTAAAAATATTTTGTGATAGATTCTTCAATAAATTGTTCCTATGAAACTTCAGATATAAGCATGTCAGAAGAAAATATCCTCAAGTTAAAGACTATATGCCCAGCATTAACATCTAAAATTGTTAATAAACTTTTAATTTTCCAAATGTATTTTTTTTTGGTAAGATAATAATGACAGTGGTTATAAATTTGAAATGTGTTTTTTTTATTTATGCTGTATTTTAATAGGTAATTGAAATTTCACGACATAAGTAAATAAATATGTTTTAGAAAGTTTTCGAATAAAGCTTAACAGAACATAAAGACAGCTAAGAATGTTTTTATTTGCTGAATCAGTCGCTTATATTAATTAATTAATCAATAAATATTAACCAATTAAATATTTTAAGAAATCGATTATTAATTTTAAATGTTTTATGAGCTTAGAGACAGTTACCACCTAAAGCATATGTTTTTTATATTCATACACATTTATTAATTTTTTAAGCCATAATTCTCTTTTGTATTATAAATCCACTATTTTAGTCAAACAAATTCTATTTAAAGCGTTGTAATAACTTTTGATTAAAAAGTCATTAACACCACCAAAAAAGCAATCAGAACAAAACAAATAAATAATGTCCGCCGTTAATTGTGTTTTATGAACAATCAATTAGTTATTCAAGCTGGCCATAGATGGTGTTGATTGTAAACATTATTCAATATTCGTTTGATTGTTTATCACCCTTAAGGCGGAGGTCTCACCTACTCACACTAAATCAAGTGCAACGGCGAGAGGCGAGAGGCGCCGAAATCTGCCGGAGGCTAGGACATCAACCGATAAATAATCCCCCATATAAATAATACATAATAATTCAATACAAATACCACGATACCCCGTGGAGAAACACTTGTTTTTTGGTCGTTATGGTTCTTATTACATGATTAATTAAAACTTTGACAATCCATTAGCACTGAAGGCGCGCGACTCAAATTATTTACATTATTGACCAATTCATGTTTCAGTCTTCAAAATATAACCATGTCTCTTGTAGAAATTGAACCATCGAATTGCTAAACATACAGTACCTTGGTGGTGTTACATATTTACTGTACCAATTAAAACGAGTAAACATTTTTCTATTATCAATTCGATGCTCTTACAAGATTACTGTATAATATTATACATATTTATAATTTATTTTGTACCAACGAATCATTTTTTGACTCTGAAATTTATGTGCGCGAATCAGTTTTCATCTACTTGAACGCATAAGGATGATAAAAAGCGATTTCAATCATTTGAATTTTCCCAAAATTCAATTTGAAAATAATTCAAATGATTGAAATCGTGATAGTTTCTTTACTTTTCCACATGCATTATGTGAAACTTCTATGGCCAGAATATCGCTTTTTAGTAAAGCTAGAGTGCCTGAAAATGCTTTAAACTTCGAAATTCTTCTTTAGAGCTTAAATACCGTTCAATATTTAACACTGTTTAATTCAATATAATATCTGCCAATGTGCCCAAATAGTATTAACATGTTTTGTGAATCTTTTTTGCAAAAAGAAATATGAATTAACAAGTGTGTCTAATATAAAAAAAAAAATATTCATAATAGTGAATTCAGACTACTTTTGGAAAAAGACATTATATTTTATTATTATTTTACTGTCCAATCTGTATAAATATAAAATCGATGGGCTATAATTTATACAATCGGTAATAATGAAATAACCCTATTCCACACTCGACATGAAAGATTTGTTCAATATTCATGATGCCGCCTTTGTTTTTATATCGAAGCAATAATAACACATTCTTAAAAGCGATGTTTACAAGGCAAACAAGCTGTTTCCGATTATTTATTACATTATAAATAATATTCGATAGAAAACGCATCAGGGATCCTCTGGTAACACGATCTGCGTATGGTAAAATCCACAGGAATCACCGTGTTAACCGCACGATCAACTTTATCAACAAAATAACATTTTCTCGAACTGGTTTCAAATATTTTTAAAGACTTAAAACACGTGAGATCAATAAATGAAAAACGGATATTATAATGAAAAAATATCAACTTCATTTATTGAAATTAAGGGACAAACGTCTTATAAGCAGCAATTGTTTATATTGAAAACGTCGGCGATATACGATTAAAAACCAACGCGTCCACTTTTGGATATGAATGATAATATATTCTTTTATCGAATGGTTATTTCAACAAGTGAATGAATATTTTTGTATCTCGTTAACCATTAATTGCCATTTATATAAGGGATGTAAAATTAGACATAGAAGTCGAAATTTGATTATGGATATTTAGCTTATTGGTTTCTATATTTGAAAACATTTCGCTTTGCTTTATATGGTTTGCAATTCATATGTCTCATAAATATTTTGTCTGTTTTTTAAAATTCATATTATCTTGTTTAAACTTACATTGGGGCATCACAACACAAGTTTTTTTTATATATGAATTAGTTGTTATTTAATCGCTGTGCAGATATGTCCCCTAAATAAATTTGGTTTTCTAGGGTAATATTCTTGGTAGGAAATTATGATTGATCATTTGTTTGTTTGTAGGTTTCGGTTCATTCAGAATTGGTGTCTACTACGGCGAAATTTAGTGCATTGTGCGTACTGATCTGCACAAATAGACATACGACTTTAAATAAATTTATAGACACTCTGTATGCTTAAGTGTAAGTCAACAAGTCTTAGACGATTGTTCCCGAGACAATCTCAGTATTTAAATAATGTAATCGATCAATGTGTTACGCTACCTGAAACGACTGCTCATACCACATGTAAGGACGTGGCAGGCCGTGTTGGGCATATAATTTTAGTGGATATGATTACGTATATATATATATATATATTGTTGGCTTAAATTTTACGATTGTTTGTGATGATTTTGATTAGTTTCGTATTTTAAGTCATCTAACCATTAGTGTTTATTTAGTCATAACAGTTATTTACATTAAGTTACGGTTGATTTCATTTGAAAAGATCTTTTGTTTTTTTTTTAAATTTTAAGTTAACGCAAACCAATTGAATATCTGTTTACATCATCGATATTATATTTAAGGCGACTTACAAAAATTGTAGTACGTGTATACGTGTACCCAATTATTTTAAAAACTATTTATTTCACTTTAATAAAATTTCGATTCAGACAAATAAAATTATCACCGAATGATAACATTTCCAATCGACCTTGAAATTACGTAATCGGTCAGGAATCAGTCGGAAATCTGAATAATTTAATTCTTACAATGATAAGTCATCCGATATGTTATCCTACCAAAACCCACCCACACAAGGACATTAGACATTTTCCAAAATATATTTTAACGGTAGTTGATTTTGTGAAAATCTCCCATTACAAACTCATTAAATTGAAATGGTTAATTGTCAAAATCTGAAAATCATTATTCAAATATAAGAAAAAAAAATTGATCCATTGTTAAATTCATTAATTCATTAATTAACTGGTGTCCATTGTAAATATTATAAAATTACAATAACAATTTCGCATCTTATGTAATATTAATCAACAGTAGGGATCAAATTTAAAGTTAATGTTTTAAGTTTGTTAATGCAGAGCATGGGTTACTAAATCAGCCATAATCAATCTGTGGCCTGCGTCTCTGCGTGTAGCAATTATGATTATAATTTGTATATTTTAGAACAGTTTGTCACAACATTTATTTATCAGAAATAGCCTGTAAAATTTTTGTTGTAAGAAAGACAGAGTGAGAAAATGGTTGAGTATGACTGTACTAGGTGGATTTTTATAAATATAAATCTTGCCGCCGAGCTAATCTGAAGACGCGAAACACGTGCCACACTTCGCAATATAACCAGCGGAATAACAAAATTAATAAGGTTTTAGATTGAAAATGAATTATCTCAATGTTACCACCGAATTCATAGAAAATATTAGGCATTTGTATAAATTATAAGGGTATTAACTGAATGATATTTTTCCAATTTACGTTTTTATAAAATTCTTTTAACATTTTTGATTAAAAATTATTTTTAATAATTAATTTAGGTTTATTTTGAAAAAGTAATTTATTCATAGGACTTATAAACATTTCCATTATTTTTTGGCTCAGCAGAACATTTATTGAATTTTCAATGTAAAATACTGAATGATTTTATTACTAACAGAAATTGTGCGATGTAATTTCATATTTTAAAAAAGACACTTAGCTAAGCGTTTCTATTTGAATGCAGGAAATACAAAAATTAGATTTTTTGATATAATATTAATTACATGACATTATTTGAATTATCGTTTTAATTTTTTTAAATTGATACTGATAAACACGGCCGTCATAAGTTAATCGACAATTGACGGCACAGTTTCATAATATATCAGAAAATGGATGGAAATTTGTATGTTATAAATATATTTAATTTGAATTGATTAATGCCAAGTCAATGTTTTAAATCATATTATGTAAAAAAAATATTTACTGACCAAAATATAATGTGCTTTATTACTCTTATTCTGAATTGTTTTGCCCTTTTTATTTTTTTCGTGTATTGTTCGATTACGTTTAGTAGTTCTCTTTTTCATTTGTGATATCATGTTCTTTTTTGTTCGGCTAATATCAGTATTGAATACTAACATGATTTTAGCTGGATAATCAATTTAGATATGTTTTACAATCTAAACTCGCGTACCCAAAACTTTTCAAGCGACTCGCGAGTTGTGGATTGATAACCTGGTGTAGAGTACTTTATGTAATTTTTTGTTGAGATTATGAAGAGACGTCTCCTCCGGATTTCCGCTCCTATGAGGCTGTACGAGCGAAAAATGCAACGAACCGGCCTGTCACCAGGGTTGGAGTAGGGAGCGTTATGCCGTTGCTTTAATGAACCCATCAAGTGGTCCTAATGAGGCACACGCTCCCCGTAGGCTTGAGGAACGAATAGAAAGAGGGCTGTGCATATTTGTACAGAGCTGAATGAAGTAAGACTAAGTACACGTCAGAGTGCTTTAATTTTCTTTACTTCATTCATTCATTTAAAATATTTACAGATGTGGATATAATATACCGAAAAAAAAATGATAAATCAAATAAAGCCAAATATCACAAATCAACATATAAATTACACTGTCTTAGTGTTTATTTAAAACATTGCAGGTTATTTAATTTGTGATTCTAAAAAATGAAACAACATAACGAATTATTTGTTTATGAATTTATGCTCATATTTTACTCACAACAAATCATAAATAACTATGTCAGAGAACATATTATATCTTTAATGAAATATTTTTAAGTCTATATTCAACGCACAGCACAAAAATTCAGTTGCGCACGATACAAATATAGAACGAAATTTGTTAGGTTGCTTAAAATTTTATTATCAAAGAAAATTTCACATATAGAGTTCAGTTATTGTTAGTTTTTTAGTGTTATAAATCACGGAATGAACTAAGGTAAGTGTAAGGTCAATGTTATAATGAAAGATTACATAAAAAATGCTTGTTTCATAAACTGTAAAAAAGTGTATGTGAACAATGAAAAAATCGCAATCATATAGTTGAACAAAATATCAAAAAATGTGAAAATTTTTGTGTAAACAGAATTTGTAGTCTCAAATGAAACTTTGTTCACATAAAATAAACATGATTTGGTCGTAATATTAAATTGGCCTCCCCTTATTCATAAGTATTTTATAGAGAATACATATTACTTATTTGATAGGAAATCGGAAATAATTCTGTCACGGAACGTGGAAATGACGTGTGCCCAATTCGGTCCGTTATCGTCCGTCCGAAACGCTTGCCATGCTTTGCACATTGGAAATCGACTAACGAAATACGAAAATCGATGCCCAAGTTTTGAGCCGCGACTTGACAATCAAATCACATTTATTAATTTACACAATTATACTAGTTAATGTTTTTTTTTTATTGGAGAAGAATAGTAAATTTTTAATACTATAATAGTTCTGTAATAAATCATTGTCATCGTATTTTTGAAAATCGTACATATTTAGTTTTTTGAATATCACATTCAATTTAAAGTGATAACTGTCGTAGCATATTTTATACGATTATGCATAGCTATTGGTTCGAAATACAAGAAAAAGTATAAAATTTTGTATCTAATTAAAAAAAATAAACAACAATTAAATTTGTCTTTTCTCGCAATGTAAATATTAGATAACAAATGATTAATCCTTGAAATTAGCCAGAAATTCAATAGAATAAACTGAGACAAATTTTCATTGATGAAATCGATATAAAACAATTCTAGTGAAACTAAATACACCTTGCCTTTTCATACTGAATATCAGTCTAGTAAATTCAAAATCAATCCTAACATTTTTTATTTATTTAGGAAAATATCAATACAACGTAATTAGCAATCAAATGCTAGAATCTTCTACGCCTTGATTTTACAAATAAATATTGATTTGCAGGCAAAAAGATAGACAAGTGAAATTTGTACTTTATTATTCTCAATTAACTTATCGGTTAATGTGGGTACAAAAGGAAAAAAATGTTATTCGTTGTGCAGCATCATGTTTTAATTAATCATCTTACGTTTATTGATTAAAAAATCAGTTTTCTTCATAGTTCTCTGAGAAAAAGAGTGAAAAAATCTTTTCTTTGCAAATAAAGTATAGAATGACAGTAATTAAACCTAGGTTATAAATGCTCAATTCTTTAAGACGAAGAGATATCATTTTTGATTTCCTATGTGGTTTTTTTACATCTGAATAATTTCATTCCCTTAATGCCCGTCAAACCTGCCAGTTAGCACATTGACTCGTTTCTCATGCCTGTGATGTAGAGACGCGGAGTTCCCGAAAAGATTGTCGAATAAAAAGATTTCCGATAAAATACTTAAACATTCAACATTAAACAAACAACATTAATATTATTATAGATTACAATATTTATTTGATCTGATAATTCAAAGCTTTCAATAACCCCATCGAGAGGCTGAAGTTAGTGTTTTCATGCAGATTTTTACACGCTAAAATCAACAACCATCTAGGTGGTTAATAAAACACGCGCTTCGCATGAAAAGCGGCATAGGTCGGGAGTGCGTCCTTTCAAAATTATTTTCTCAATCCCCGAAAGAGTCCGGTTTCGAAAAAAGCTCACAATGGCGTCCTGACAAGATCCGCAGGTATCGGGCCCTTAAAAAGCGGACTGACACGTGTCGGGGCCCCCGGAGACACGTGGCTGTAACTTGTCCCCCTATTAACGGTTATTGTGCTCGGGGAAAAGGCCGTAAGGCCGGCGCAGCATTCAACGCGGGGCTCTCACGCATGTCGAATTGAGAAAAGTGGGCGCGCTTTTAACGAACGCTCGCAAAAAAGAAACGGTGAAATGGAATATATCTGACGAAACGGAATAAAAATTGACGTGCAAAATACATTGTGCGCGTGCGGTTGAATAATTCATGCGACGAACAAAATTCGGTGGCAGATGAGTAATAATAATGAAAGACTCTAATTTTTAAAAATATAATATCATAAAATTCTTTTCATTTTATTTCTGTGCGCGATTCCCGACATTAATCTAATTTACAGCCGATTATTGAATACGTTGTATAGTGCAGTCAACGTTTTTGAGTTTACTTCTCAATGGCCATTGATTATTATTTCCTAATAACATAAATTTCTGTAAAATGAAAACGGTAAGCATAGCGGACGATAAATTACTTACATTCCTTCATTGATCCTATCATATTTTCCTTTGATTCTCTGAAGAGGAGTTGAGTGACTGATTCTCAAATAAATCTTATGAAAATGTATTATTTTTAAATATTTTATAGATATTACGTACTATATACAGTGATATGGAGGTATGGAAACATTAAGGGCATACAATTTTTTTTTTCAAAAATAATTTTTTTATGTTATCTTTGAAGTAATTGTAACTGATTGGAATAGTGTGAGAACGAGCCGCACAGCTTCTGCTCATTCGGAATTAGTCTGTAAGAAGTTTTGTGCACGCCATAAAATGGCGGTTAAGTAGGTAATTGAAACCCTTTTGATATCTCAAAACTCCCCCCCGATTTTTCGCGCCAATGCACTCAATGCCTATCATTATAATGTTTAAGATAGTGTCTCCCTGCTAATAAAATAAACCACTCGATTTATAATAAATTTAACGAGAGAAGTATGGAAGTGCTATGGGGTGCACAGCACTTCTAACGTTAAATATTACAACATAGGCGTAGTTTATAGTTTTTGATTGTAACGATACAAAATATGTCTAATTTAAAGTAAATAAAAATAATAAAGTGAATAATATCTACGATGTCAGCACCTTCAGAAAAATTTATATAACACATATCTAAAACAAGTTCATCCCGTTGTTATTAAATATTATATATTAATTCGATGTATTGATTACTCAACGTCCAAAGTTATTCAGTCGCTCTTGATGCAGACGAAATAGTCGTTGTGATCATATAACATAAGAAGACTGCAAAATATATTGTAAATCTTGGAAGGTTGCTCGTCTCAGCTGACCGACCTTTTCAGACGGTGGTTGGTGGCTCACTAGTAATGGCACGAGGACCAAATTTATATTCTTATCGTGTAAGAGGGTTTTTGCAGATAATGCATAATCCGACAAGCGATCGAATTATATGTCGTATCACTACTTTGTACAATTTCAAGGATCATGTTGCTGTTTTAAAAAGGTAAAAAATAAGCACCACTGCAATATGAAGACTTATCTAATTTGTGCTTTACACCACCTGACAATAGGCTTATTTATTCTCATGGAGAGAAATATTGTATATTTACAGCGTGTAAAGACTCAAACGTTATATATATATATATTTTAATCCCACTGGTTTTTCAAGAGTTTTTTGTCGAATGAGCGAAAAAGAATTAATTAGTCTCAAACTGTAATTTTTCATCCAAATAATTCACGAAAAATGTAATAAGAAAAAAAATAGAATACTCTATAATATAACCCTATACGAAAAGGAAGTCAATTCAAAATTTCCGTGACAAACGACACCGGCGATTATCATCCGAGATTTGTTGTATTTGTGAGTATCAAATATTATATTTCTAATATTATGAGCAATGAAAATAGTTGACAATTAATACCATAAACGTGGTAAGGGACGTTACAATTATTTTATGTACTTAAAACGTTCTGTTCCCTAGATAAAAAAGATTATCTTCGATGGTAGAAGTGAGCGTAATTCATTAGTGGTAGTGAGTGAACGGTGTTATATTTCGTAATGCGAAATAGATTCGAATTGGTAATATGAGGGTATTGCACGTGCCGAGCTATTTTGTGAGTGCGTCGACGGAAATGTCACGCATGTATTTTCCTGATTGAACCGCTGCGATACTACTCGTCCCACGATAGGTCACTTTATTTACCTTTTAACAAATTTATAAGCCAACAGAAAAATATTATCGGCACGGTGAAAAAATAGCAATGTATTTTAGTTCTACAAAATTATTTTTAACAAATATAGTTAATAGCTATTTCGGCTCACGCCATCGTCAGAACTATGCTTAAACTAAAATAATTTTGAAGAACTAAAATACATTGCTATTTTTTCACCGTGTTATAATGGATTTCTACCAAGTGAATGCCAATTCAATCAATAAATATTATCAGGGTTCCAATAACGCCTTTATACTTACTTCCCGGTTGAGTGTGGATTTTGTCAAATGTTTTTAACACTTATAAATATTTGATTGACTATTCAATTATATTTTCAATTGATTGAATGAATCATTAATTCAAATTTTTCTTTGTTAAATTCCATCGATTCGGTTATAAAATTTAAAAGTACCTCTTTTATGTTTATTACTATGCCAAAGCTATCCCGCTTCCAAAAAGCGCGATGAATTTATAAAAAAGAACATGTTTTAAAATATATATATATAGAGTATCTATGTTTTTATTTATTCAATGTATAAAAGATATTCTTGCCGTCGACAGTCATGCTACATAAACCTAAACACACAATTAACGATTCCAAGAAAATTTTTCTTGAAAAATCTCAATTTTTTTACTAAACAATCATTATTGAACCACTTAAACTAAATTAATATTTACAAAATAACGAGCAGTAATTTCGAATTTGGAGCATATCGGTTCCTTGGCTAGAAAATTACTCGTAGTTAGTTTTTCAAATTCAATACATTTTCATGACCGTGTGAGAGGTATGTGTGATCGAATGAATACACCATCAACATGCAGAATATCAAATTGTTTTCTGAACTGTTTATATTCCGTGAAAACTATGTTTGTACGCTGTGGCGGTAGCAATTAATTTTAACATGTCGGACTGCGTATTGATAATACCAACCAAAAAATAAGCAAAGAATTCGAAAAAGAAGCAAAGAAAATTTCAGGAAATGTGTTTTATGAAAGTAGTCATTTGTAGATTTGAACCCTTTGCAGAGGAGTCATGTAAGACGGAAGCATTAGAGCGTTTACCACACGACTACGAGTCTGATTTTTTTTATTTTAACATTAGTATGTAAATATTGAGAATGCTACTCGTAGAAGCAAACATCGATATATTTTCATATACTGGTTTTTACTTTTTGCATACTTGCAGGATTGCCTACAGTGTAGGCCCTACACTATTGAATATACTAAATATTTAATAATATCTCCAGTATGAGATCTAAATACAGTCTAGTAAGACTTAACTATGGCTTGAAAACTCAAAGTGCTTACATTTAATACATATGCGTATTTTCAAAGAACCATAACAAAAAAAAAGCAGGAAAAACTGAGTTTTTCAATTTCATGCCAGCTTTTGGTTAATGAGTCTTATTATAGCCGAAAACCAATTTTTCAAAGTGTGAATTGGACCAAAGGCCTAACAAAATGAATATTATTTATCTAAGGAATGAAAGGGCAGGAAAAAATGTCACGTCAAACTGACAAGAGACAAATGAATCCCAAACGGTTCGCAACACAAATCTATTCGCTGTCAAGCGCCCGCTTATAATGTTATTTTATTTATATACGTACATCCTAGAGGTACATTGTCTACATAGTTTATAAGTAACAAAACAAAATGGGATATAAATGGTAATTTGAAGACTGTTCTGTGTTGTGTAATTTTATTTTATTCTTAAAATATTATTTCATCTTAAGCTTGGCAAAAGTCACTTCGACAAAAAAAGTGTAGCTCAAATTTTATAAAGATTATTTTATGAAAATTCAAGTAATGAATGTTTGTAGATTATCGAGTAACACGGTTGAATTTTAATCTGAATTATTTTCACTAAGTAAGACGGAATGACGAAATTTTAACAATGTATCTTATAAACAATTTAAAAAAACTAATTGCTGTAAACAGAAGATAATTAATAATAGAGGAATGAAATGTCACAGCTTCAAATTTTTTGGAAGATTTTTCTACAGTCGTACTGAAAAAGAATCTACTAAATTAATTGAATATCATTTATATAATTTTATTGTTGTATGGTGTATATGATAATAATGTGTATCGTATACTTCTGTATTTTTACTGTGTTATTTGGTCTAAATATTATATATCCAACTCTTTCTATATTTAAAAAGTGCGTAATCTTTGTAGGATAAGCAGCCAATCTTTCCAGTGACAAATTAAAGCCATTCACAGAAGATACAGCTAGCAATAAGAATTTTATTTTCAACATTTTTAGTGTTTGGTATATAATAATTATTTTTAAACATTTTTAGATCCACATAAAAAATAAATAATTTGTTTAGATATCTATTCGAAAGTATTTTCGTCTTTAATTATACCATAATAAATTTGAATCAAAAATACACAATTTTTTTAACTCGTCAAAATATTCTTTCCAAATATAAAGCAAGCAAAGAGCTCGTCATGCGTCTACAGTGCAGAAATCAAGCTTCAACATTTTTAAATTGAATAACTGAAGGACCGTAGGTTTATCGGTTGCTATAGTCAAATGAGTTTTCCTTAATGCAATAACTATAAGTTGTTATAAAACTGAAGTCAAAAGAGCAAATATAAATTTAGAAAAGTTTCGACATTAATTATAAGGTTGTCATTATCATCTTTGTGATGAGTTCGAGTGATGTAAGTATTTTATTTTATTTTTAAGAAATCAAAATATTTATTGTGTTACAATTTTTTAGTATTTTATACCAAAAGTATATCACATTCATACCGTATATTTTTAATTTGTATATCCAAGGAAATTTGTGAATAATTTCATTGAACATTTTAGGAGTAGCGATTAATTTTCGATTGTAGACCCATTGATTAGAACTCGCTAATCAAATTACCTTGGAACCCTAATAACTCATATCTCAAAAAAAGTTGGTGACTAAAAAATGGAACATTTAAAAACTGATCGATTCCTTTACTCTTCGTTTTAAGGAATGAATGAGTGGGAAATATCTTTTATATTTATGTTTTGATGATGAATAAGGGTACTATTGATTGACTCGAAATAACTAACAAAAATGATTATTAAATAATAGAAGAATTTTTATTAAATGTTAATTTGTGGAACCGAATAGAAAATTCAGAATTGTAAACAACACTAAGTCGGCTATGAGATTTTCAAAATATACGATCTATTTAAATGGAGCTTATATCTTTCTTCGGACAGAGCACTCTTTGTATTGACAAAACATTAAGCTTCGAAATGTGCCATAATTATTATGCGCATAGAATAAATATTTTTTTTACTGCACGATCGAAATCCGCACCTGTAGCAAAACTGAATGTTAAGGCAGGTTGATACTCTATTGATGTAGCGTTGAAGAGATCACAGTAATGAAGGGTTGTCGTGACAACCAGTAAAGCTCTACGTCGGGGGGAAATATTATTCACTCGCTACGGCTGGTGTAGCGACATATGGTTTTTGGCTCCAGCGATAAAAAAAATCATGTCTTTTAAATTTTGTGCGTATTTTCCGTACAATATATATTGAACATACAGATGGAATGAAAATGTTGTAAGGGATATTAGGGTATGTACACGTAATCATATTCTAATTAATGGGTTCCTCAAACCACGATCGAGCCATACATCATGCATTAAAACGAACGGTATTTCTTTTTAATGTAATCAATATTAGCGGCCTCCTATTGAAGTTTTTTTCTCCAGAAAATATTTTGTAAGAATTCAGAGAAAGCCTTGTTCAAATGAAAATGATTGCTAGTTGATCGAGTGTCTTATTATGATTTACCTAAAATTTATTGCTACGATAATATGCAATACAAACGTATTTACTTGAAAGATCTAGGTACTCGTTTTCCGTGTGACGACGCAAAGTTATTTGTTGTTATATAATTCGACAAAGCCAAAACAAGATTATCGCATGAAATAATCTCTATTTTCCATAGAAATCAACTTTGTGTCTACTACTCGTTGTGGATGTAAAACCCTATTTGTACGTATCCCATAACACATCGCCGCTGCGGTCTTTTAAATGACTGTCAAAAGTTCCTTATGTGCAGATAAACAAAAATAAGTTTCTATGCATTATGTAATTACTGATTACTATCAACTACTTGTGATTAAATTAATATAATTGAAATTCAATATTAATATAAAATATGTAATATAATAAATTGCTTAAATTATTTTCACAGCATTAATTATGTAAAAAGATAAAAATAAGAGAGATCTACAAATAATGTGGATTTACATTTGATTTTCTGAGCCATATATTGTATCACTGTTATATATGTTAATAATAAAATTTGAATAGAATATAGTTAACGGGAATAAGTTTCACATATATCATTTGCAAAATCTAGTGTAGTTTTCAAGAATTAAACATTTTTGCACACAGGGTAAAAAAGAGTCTTGCAAAACCACACCTTTCACCAAATTTTCAACAAAATGTTATTTTACATATTTGTTAAATAATGATTCATTTCCTTTACTTATGTTTTCAATTCGATGTATATAAATAGATAATGCATTTAAAATCTATCGAATTTGGTAATTTTTTATAACTGCGGTTTACTACTTGCAGTATACAAAACTGCACGAAGAAATCATTAATTTATTTGTAATGGTTTTTTTTTCAATCCAAAACATGTGGGAATATTTCAAAAACATTTTTAAGCAAAAGATAAAAAAATCGGGAATATCATTGCACATTTTTTTATGGGAAATAAAAGCTATGTAGAAAACGTGCCGGCAGATTTTTATGGTTGTTGTATGTATTGTTTTTTAGGTACGATTTTCTCTTTTATTATAGCAACGACGTCGAAACACCAAAGCCATGTCATACGGACATTGCACAAACCTATAAAGAGGTATTCGATTGCATACGAATGAGCGTGCGTAAGTTCCGCGGTATATTAAACCTGGGATAGTTTTTGTTTGCAGAAATCGGCTTCATTAGGCCGGCCCGATAATAGGGCCCACTATGGGAACACGTGCGAGACTCAGAGCGGCGGGGGCCCGCTAATCGCCACGTGCCGTATCACATCGCGAAATAATAACGCGCGCAACTCTCCACTGAAGAATTTATTATTGTGGATTTATAACAATGACGGAGCCCGCTCGGCCGCGTGCAGCGTCAGGTCAACTTGAACCGGGAACATATCGAACAGCGGCGTACGAAACTTTGTCTCTCAGAACACGCAGAGAAGTCTTTACGATTTTTTTTGAATACATATTGGCAAAATCTTGGCCACGAATACACTTCATAACTGGTCTGGATAAATAGCACTCTCGACGAGGATATTTTTTATATTTATAAGAAAATCATTCGTTCGTATTTTTATATTTTCAATTTTATTGTAAAGTGTATACATTAACAAAAAAGTATTTGATAAAACGTTTCACTTAAAACTTTTTCCAATGCCTGCTCTATAATATGGTGTTATATAATTTTCCAGCAATGGAAAACTAAGCTTATCTTTTTAGTTTGGGTAATTAATAATAATCGAATCAATTCAACCAATATACTACGAATTTAATTGTTAGAAACTCAGGCCAAGGACATATAATGTGGATTTAAAAAAATATTAAATTATTAATGATAAACCATGAAGAACTTAAGCTTTTATTTGAATGAAATTTTGACTTTTTCCGAACACTGTTACAGAATTTTAGTATTAGTAAGGTGTAACCTTGTTAAATATAAGTTGATTTATGTTGTTCCCGGACGCCCCTGAGGTGGACTATGTGTTTATTAATTGTGTAAACACGTTCAATGTTGCTGAAAAAAAATGTATGGATTAAGATCGAATCGGATAAAAGAAAGATAAGAATGTTAGTAAATAGTGCCAGAAAAATTACAACAATTTTACTTATTCCATCAAGTAAACACAAGACCCATTATTTTATTATATATTTAGTGAATGTATATGTAAATTGAATTCTTTATTTATTTATTTTCACTAAATCATAAATTGTTGTCCTAATTAAATCATTAATCGACCACATTTAAGCCGAGACGGAACCCATAATAACTTGCTTATGATAGAAATGTGAAATGTGATTTTTTCTGTGTGAGGCAATTGGGAGTTTAACGTAAAAATTTGTTTATCAAATTTATAAGTAAAGGCTTATGTGATACAATTTTAGCAAAAATAAAAAGAATTGGTTAAGTCAAAAAGCTAAAATTTATTTTTACATATTGAAACAATCCAAAAATCTTATATTGTAAGTTTTTTTTTGATGACTAGTTTCGTTAAGCTAATCCTCATTTCTAATGGCAAAATCTAACTCATTGCATGAAATAGGTTTTATTTTTGAATATGTCTTAATTTATTTTAAAAAACGATTGATACTAAAGTTATAATTGATATTTTTATTATGTTTGCTTAACGTCAACATCACGTGATTAAATATTTTTATACGACTTTCATAGCTTATCTAAATTGAAAATGTCTTTTTTTGAAGATAATTAATACTTTCGTTTGATGTGTCATAAATAGTCAAACATGATGAATACATCTTAAAGTATTCTTTAATTATAGGCTATAGATTTCAAATCTGCATTACGACTTTAGTGTGAAATTATAGAATTGCAATGACGTAAAAATGAATTCATTAAGTTCCGGTCGTTGGCCAAGCAATAAACCTAAAAAAATACGGCTGTGCAATTTTTTCTTTCCTATATTCACCGCCGCACGAAATCGGTTTTATGATTTATTACTCCCGCTAATGTTTGCCCATTTATTGACCGATTTTATTCTAATGCATTTTCTATAAAAACGCCAGTGCATGACGTTCTGCTCTTTTCGCGGTTGAACAAACTACAAAATGTTTGCTTTTCTTCAAGAAACAAAAATAAATATATAAATACATCACGGTCGGTCACGTTTAACTACGTTCTTGCTGTTAACTAAAGAATTCTAATAAATAAAGTTTTACAATATTTTATGAGAATATTATTCGGCGTCCCATATCATTTGTATTCCACAAGAAAGTATTATATATTACAGCCCTTAGTAGGTTTCATGTAATCGCGAAAATAGATTAAGATGTGCACAGTTAACCATACATGAAAATCCCATTTTATATGTTGACTAATACTTTATAAGAGAGTCATCATATCATATATGCATCGACAACTCGTACGTATTTTATAAATTTTGGCATGTGCTTAACATATTCAAAAATAATTCTTCATCATAGAAATAAGGTAAAAAGTTTTTGTATAATTGAACAACAATAATATATCACCTAGTAATTTTATACGAATCCTATTAGAAATGAAAATGCGCCAAGTACTAGTTGAACCGGTATCAAACTACTTGTGAAAAATAAATCCTATGCACACAGAGGGGGGAGAAAACTTAGGGGAAATTTGTAATGCATGCGTTACTGATAACAAGCCATTGAAAATCCCTTTAGATATTTTCTTCTGGACGGTAATACGCATGCACCTGTGATAATTATAAGTACTGTAAATACCATAGAATAATTATTAGCAACTAATTACACGGTGAAAAAAAAATAGCAATGTATTTTTGTTCTACAATTTTATAGAACTAAAATACATTGTTATTTTTTTCACCATGTTATAATGGAGTTCTACCAAGTGAATGCCAATTCAATCAAGCAACTAATTATTTTACTAAAAAAATATTACCTGTGCATTTTCAAAAAAATCTATTTATGAGTTTATATTCAATCTATTCAAGATATTATTTAAAGATATTGTGTATGTATTTATTTAAAAGCAATGTTTCTGATCTAGAGAACATCTCTGGCATAAACGCGAAAACTTTTTTTACTAATAATTGTTTCTTTTGAAACTTTTGTAAATTTCAATTACTTATTGCTATTTAACTTCAAGGTGTCCTAAAAATAATTACAGCATTTTTTTGGGCAGGGGAGATGTATCGTTATGTACCACCGTCAAAAAATCTGAATTTCCTATGGCACATTCATATAAAAAATGTAAATTCTGACAAAATGCTTAGATTAACAAATATAATTATATCCTTGTAGTCTAAATATGGTTCTGAACTAGGCAAAACGCTTGTCACTCAGTTTTATGTGTATTAAGCTACCAATTTGATAAAGAAACGGCTTTCGTGAATTCATCGATAAAATGAAATATTGTGTTGATGTGATCTCGCATTGTGAATATTAAATATAGAGGATGAGCACTGGTATTTATCTGCGTATTATTTAATCAGCAGTGGCACCACCAGTGCAGTGATGCACACACTTAATTATACCATGGCCCAAAAATTAAGTGGTGAATTTGTTGCGACCCCCCTTTTCATAATACCTACCAATGTTTGTTATTGTGTTTATGCGAGAGGGTGTCCACCCATGTGCATACATTTCCACAGATGCGCTAATTTTTATTTGAATTAAGGATTCTGTTCAGGTAATTCAGTGGACAAAATTATCGAGGGAAACATGTTTGATTAAAAATTAATTAGCATCCTGAAAACTCACATAATAATTCAATATTTATTCATCCGTGTAAGCTTTTTTTTTCAAGAAGTCTTTATTCATTTAAAAAATTGTTAATGTCCGTAGCAAAAAAGATATTAAAAATTGTTTAATAACAACTAGTCTTGAATATAGAGGTGATAGAACTTAGAAATATAGCATACCTTGTAAATGTGTATATATTGTACATTACATAAAATAATGAAAAAAAATGGATTCAGTCAATGGACTTATTCTCTATAAAACATATTTCAATAAGGATAAAAGGTTTATGACTTATATCTTAATTGTGGCTGAAAATTTAAAACTTTTCGATTTTTTTAAAGACAAATTGAATGAAATATTTATGATAAAATTTTCATTTCCACTTTCATCAGAACTAAGTTCTGAAGCATGGACTGAAATAGCTCTGAACTATATATTTTATAAATTTTGTAGAACTAAAAATACATTACTATTATTCCCACCGTGTTATAATGGAGTTCTACTAATTAAATGCTAATTCAATCAATAAAAATTTCATACTCAGTCATTTACAACAGAAAAATTATTTAAACGATTTATGGAAACAGAAAAACACTAGAATTATTTGAGAAACCTACTGAAATATTGAGATATAGTTCTTATCCTTTATTAAGATTTATTCGTTCTGTCAAATGATCTTGAATACTCTGCATATTGTCTCACACCTCAATTAGGGACGAATTATTTATGTACCTCAAACATATCAGGAGTATCCATTGACAGGGTTGATTTTCCAGCTCGCTCCACTAATTGGAAGAATCCTCTCGGAGAAGTCGAGAGGCAGTAGCGAAAGCCAAAGCAGAACCCCTCTCGCACCCTTTGACATCGCGCACCCTCGTGATATTTGAACCCCAAAAAGGAGCCGACCCTTCCGAGACAAATACTACACCATTGTGTGCACCAAATGTACATTCTGCACTGACATATGTTCTATGATATGAACCGGCTTAGAGTTTTTTATATCTCCACCCATGCAATTTAGGGTCTACCTGTGGGAGCGTTTACTACACTCGACTGGATATTTTGGAATCAGTGCGTGAAAATTGTCTTTTCGGCTTTTCTATTTCGTGAAAATTATAGAGCGCTTAATATTATATTCTTTGGTGTTCACAGTTTTTTTTATGCATAGTATTACGACTATTTGCTTGAAATACTATAAAATTTCATTTGAGATTTTTTCATTTTAAATGCCGCTGTTGGCTATGACGTTTTCTCCAAGGAAGAAATCTATAACACGGTGAAAAACAAATGTATTTTAGTTCTACAAAATTTATAAAATATATAGTTGATAGCTATTTCAGTCCACGCTTTCATCAGAACAGAACAGAACAAAGGTGTTATGAAAATTTTAACACAAATATTTCGTTCAATTTGTTTTTATAAAAATCGAAAACTTTTAAATTTTCAGCCACAATTAAGAAATAAGTCATAATCCTTTGACCACATAGTTGATGCATATGTAGTAGTTAGCTCACTAGTAGTTCTGACGATGGCGTGAGCTGAAAAAGCTATCAATTATATCTTAAAAAATAATAATTTTACAGAACTAAAATACATTGCTATTTTTTTCACCGTGTTATAATGGAGTTCTACCAAGTGAATGCCAATTCAATCAAGAAATCTATAAGATTTTTCTATGGTTAAGAAAAGAGAAAAATTACATAGTTTTGAATTGTCTTTCGATGATATTCAATAATTTTAGTGGAACACCTTGACATTTTATTTATATGATGTTATATCAACTAATTACCGTTTTTTTTTAATAATATTTATTTAAAAAAAAACAATTCATGGACTACCGGCGATATTCATGTGTTATGCATTGGATAATTATGGTACTTCAATGCACTTAAACGTTTATATATTTGAATATATTTCAAATAAAGAAAAGAACTATAGAAAAAGTTTTTATTATTTTGTACTGGGTTGAAATTTTTGAATCTATAGTACAAATTTGTTTCAAATGAATTAAATGATTTTAGCTCTCAATTTTCATGGGAAAATAGTAAAATAAAAATAAATGAGACAAGTCATCAAAGTCAGCAAAATTTTTGTATTCGACTTTGATGTCTGATTGTATTTTTGGAAATTTTGGATTCTAGTCAATCTTGCCATATACTATAGTTGCTATGCAGTATTTTTTGAGACCTTCAATTACGCAACAAAACAATCGTAAATCTATTCCATGCCAAAAAGAGAATATAAAGTAAAGAAACAAATGAATGCTTTCTACTGAAAATTTGTCAAATCATTGAAATCTAAAATAAATGAGAAATCAAGCATTAATAACAAATAATATTGTAATCCGACCGCTCAATCCAAATTTATTTGAAATTTATCTTGTATTATCTTTTTATTACTTGATTTTTTATGGGTGTTTTCTATGAAATACCTTTGCATGTTTAATTATAAAAGAAATGTACGTTTGTCTATATTCAAATATGTATACATATAAATGTTGAAGTGGAATGAACTTGAAACTATTAAATTGATTCATTTGAAGTGCTGTGATATTTTTTTGGTGTAGAATTCAACATAAAATACCACGGCATAAAAAACATACGATGAAAATTCTTGTTCAAATCTTTTGTTAATTGGTATCCAAGAAAACCGCTTTTACGCATCACTATAAAAATATGCGAAACCAGCCCTCGTCTTTTTATTCGACTAGATTTCGTCGGTTCGATAAAATAACTCATCTTTCGATTATTTTTTTAATTGCAACCGGTTTTGATTGTGCACTTACGAGGCATGCGGTAAGGGCCTTGGCCCGAGTCCATAAAAACAACCTTTTAATGTTATTTTTAAGTGAAACCCAGATAAAGATAGAAATATCAAAATTTAGTAGGAGATGGAGGGAAAGATACAAAGTTGGTGTAGCAAAGTCACTTATGTGACTTGCGGTGGGACCCCAAATTAAATGATAAAGAAACAAAGAAGAGAAGTAGCGTTGGGGGACCTAAAAGGATCGAACTAAGGAATTGGTTAAAAGATTATTTTGCTAAATTAAAATTTAACAAACTGCCAATCTCGGGCTACATCAAATATCTGTTTTGACGGCTGAGTAGGTATGTTTGTAGATATTTTTTTATCAAAAGGTAATTATTATGTAAAGTGTGCATTTTTTCAGTTATGTCCATTCCCAACGAGGAATTTATATAGAAGAATATTAATACAAATGATAACACCACCAAATAGAATATTTCCTATTATATTTATAAAACGGTATTTTTTACAGTATTGTTGATGCCACGGTAAGCCATAAAATCAGACATATTGAATGGCATGCTCGATAATAATAATTTAAAAAAAATTGATCTCTTTATTATCGAAGGTCATTAGAAGTTTTTAATATTGAATCTTTTACGTTGAAAGTGAAGAAATAAGTTGAAAAAAGATGATTTTAATATCCATTTTTATTACATTTAATAAAATGTTTAAAATTTATATTTTTGAAAAGGCGGCTTACATTTAATGCTTTAAGATCACAATCAAAGCATTACACGTACTAGTTCCAAATGTTCGTGAATAATATTTTTAACACACTTATGTAGATATATGATAGTATTGTATTTTTATACTAAAAGTTAAATACAAATTATTGCAAATTATTATACATTTAATCATGACATTGATATTTTTTTACAAAATTTACAAATATTACAAAGATATTGCAATTTTTCAATATGGAATAGTACGCAACAGCAAGTATTTGTTTATTATTTACTTCGCACAAACTTTCAAAGTTAGAAGCTATTCCTAGCCCTTTAACTTCACCGAAACACCATTTTTGATTTGGGTGATAAATGTTTATAAACACAAACGGATATAATAAAAATAATATAAAATACTGAGCGCGGCCCTTTCAGTGTGCTAGTAGTGTATCAGGACGGTGGAGTTAAATTCCCCGTTTAGAAATATTTTTTCAGTCGTTTCGTTATCTGTGACCCATCTCAGGTAATTTATGAGCACTCATCGTTATGTTGGTATGACTTTTATCCTTTGTCGAAAACTGTTTCATTCATAAAATCCTAGTACACAAACGCTTAGTTAATAAATTTCATTTTTTTCTGTTTCGTCGTCGCTGGCATATTTGTGAGATTCAACAAATCAATTTGGAAAACGACTTTATTGCGAGGCGACAAAAGGTACGAGGGAAACATTTTGTTTTAATCAATACCCTCGTCCGTTTTTTTCAATATTTATCGTTTTTTTCTCTTCGTAATAGCTTCCTTTCAAAAAAACAGTGTGTTCAAATAGGTGTATATTTAAATGCGGTGAAGAAATAATATAAATGTTTTTAAATATGCCTCGATTTTGTAAAAAATGCGTTTAACAAATAAAAGTAGTACCTGTGCTCTGAACAAAAATACTGAACCATTGCAGGCACAAAAATTTATAATATGATAATATTTTAATTGACAAATACAATTTCTTTATTTTGTGTACTTTGAATGAATAGAAAAGTAATAAGCCACGAATTGTATAGAACTGTAAACATCTATAAAATGATTTTTTTCAACACTTTTCTGTATTATAGATAGATTGACAGTATTCATTCATGAAAAAAAAATGTATATTTAATTATTTGTGTGTGAAATCGAAAGCATAGTATAAGCCAGTGCATCCTAAAATATTTCATGATTTTTTTTTTTTAAATTAAAATGATGAATATCTCCAGTTTAAGAGACTCGGACTTGTCATTAACCTATTATGGTGTATTGGCAAATATTTGACTCAAGGGAGTAGAGGATTGGTGCCTTCTTCGCTGAAAATCATTATTATCATACCCATCTGGTCTCAACATAAAAAATCCTAGAAGGCCTGCTTGCTATTCAGTGGCTCAGCTTTAATTTATTGAGAGTTGGGATATGAAGACATAGTTAGAACAGGAGTTGTGATTAGATTATTGCTTTCAATACGTTCCGATTTTAGTATTGGAGGGTGTTGAAGAAATTTTTAAGGTAAAATACATTTATGATCGAAGAAAATTCCGTTTTTAAACTTTCTGCGATGAGAGCCGAGCACATATGAATTGTTACCTCGGCTACGGTCATACGTCGTTGGTATACCAGACATAAATAATGAAACATTTTTTTATAACAATTCATACAATATAACGTCAAATTTGAATTGTTGAAATTCCATCCAACACCTTGGGTCGATATCATAAATTTTAAAAATAATGTATTTCACTGCACACTCCTGTATACTCCGAATGACCATTCAGTTATGCTTAGCATAAAAGCATTCTCTACCAAATAAAGAAAATTATGTTATTTTTTATACAGCTTTTTATAATTTTTCACTTTTATAGAAAACTATATCTATTTTTTAAGAGTCTATGTATTTAATAATATATGAACGAATATCGTGTTTCCAGCAAAATAAAAAAATCGTAAATACAGTTTCAAATCATACGACATTTATATTATATAACCAAAACACATTCAGACCAACAAGCAGTTAACCTACACACTGCCATGAGCCATGTCTGACCGTTGCATTGATTGTCCACTGTATGAGAGAAACTGTTAAAAACTAATGAGAAAAAGAATAGAAAAATTACCGATACGTCCGATCTCGATACTATACTTATCGGATATTTGTCACAATTAATATTTTTAGAAGATCTTTTCCGTTCTAATGAAAATATTTATATATTCAATTTTATACGAAGAGTTAATATAATTCCTACTGCTCTATAAGGGTTAAGACGTTTTAAATGGTGGTTGCCAACCTGTGGTTTGAGGAATTGTGGCCATGGATAAAACAACTTAATTCGAACAGAGCAATGTCATCATTTTTTATTTTTGAGACTTAACACAAGTAATTTTGATTTGACGTTAAACTCATTACAGTGATATTTAAGATTATTAGCTTAGTATTCCGTGAAGTTAGTTGACGAGGTTGGCGATCGCTGTTACTAAACATACTGACAAAGCTAATTAGTTATAAAACTGTACAAAAGGCGCTATTAACGATCTGCCGTACACGATTATATCAAAACGTTAATTTTTAATACAATGTCTTTTTTTCAATGCCAGTGGCGCATATATCGAGGCACAATAAAAATAAATCCAGTCAACCGCGTGCTAAAATATGATTCCTCTTTTGTCATATCTAACAAAGACACTTAATTCGCTACTCGATGTTGTCACGTTGTTGGGTCAATTATTTATTATTA
Source organism: Himalopsyche japonica (assembly GCA_028555115.1). Taxonomy (NCBI): domain Eukaryota; kingdom Metazoa; phylum Arthropoda; class Insecta; order Trichoptera; family Rhyacophilidae; genus Himalopsyche; species Himalopsyche japonica. Next base: position 258,765 of record JAHFWJ010000213.1, on the reverse strand, counting down.
TATTCGTATAATTTTTGGCAATGTTTTTAAGCAATATCACTCGGTCTCGTGGGTTTATGAAATTGCCGTATCAAAACGATCAGCACAATGTGCTTGTTTTGTTCATGCCGGCGAGGCATACAATATACTCCGTTCGAAATCAAAGGACGCGTGAAAAAAAAATATTTGGTTATTTATGCGGTATCATTTTTTAAAATAAGTTAGACAAATTATATTTTTGAATACTACAGTGACTAAGGTAGATTGGTAGATAATTTTTTATTATCTATCCACGCCGTTTGTCTTCAAATCACATTTTTTACTATGCTACTATAGTCAAAGTACTTAAAGAAAAAAAAACATTTTTTTTATGGCATAGAATTAGATTTGATCTAAAAAATACTATTATAATTTTTTATGTTTGTTTTTATTTGAAGTGTGTAGAGGTTAAATAAAAAATTTAAATATTTTGAATCATCTCAACCATTAAATGAACATGTTCCTGTGATTATTTTTGATTATATATTGTTTTGATAAGGACGATTGGTAGTTAAATAATATGCAAATAAAATTTCTAGCCAACAGCAGAATGGTCAAATCCATACTCTTCATTTGCAATGTTCACAATATGGAAAAAATTGCTTAAAAAATTAATATTCGAAGATATTGATAAATAAAATTCCCTCTAACATTTTGTTTCAATAAACTGGGTGTAGATAAGAAGAATACTAACTAGTGAATCTTACCGTTTCTTATTGAAAATAAACGGGTGAGTTTTAGTGTTGTAAATAACTCCAGAAGATTTCAACTACTACTTTGATGTGGGAGCGATTAAAATAATCTTACATAGTATTGATCTGTTGATTTCAAACCGAAAGAAACTTTATAAATTTATGATTTTAATTTCAGTTCTCTGTTATCAAAAAGAGTATGAAGCCCATACGTTACAGGTTTCACACATGAACCTAATGTTAGGGGATTCACCCTTGGTGGATACATTTGACAGTTTATGATATCTCAATGGCCCGATCTAGAGGGGCTTTATTACTACCGCGGTAATTGTTTGTAGGTACACAGTATCAATGTTGGTATGCCGGTGAATAATATAACGTATCCCTATCGAGCATATTTCTAAAAAAATAAAAAATTCATGTTAAAAACGTACTTCGTTTCCTCTACATCTTCTTTTTCGGACAGATTTTGTCAAAAATCGAAAATCTTAAATAAAATCATTTTACCGTTATGTATACGCAACGTTAATGTATTTCTTAGTGTTTTTCATGCAAATATCAATTGCTTTAATATATCGACAACATTAAAATGAAAAAATTAAACAACCAAATTAAATATATTTAAATAAAGGGTAGACTTTTAGCACTCTCGTACTCAAAGGGTCAAACATAAAAATAAACTTCTATAAAATGAATGAAAACCATTTGAGTTAAAGAAAAAAAAAATTAAAAAAAAACATTAAAATATGACCAACGTTGAAATATAGCTTGATTGAAAATCAACAAATTTTTTTTTTGATCTAAGCTTATTTCCGGAATCTGTTCTTTGACTTTTGTGTAATCGTGGTATGTATTGTTGTTAAACAAATTGTCCTCATATAAAAAAAAATCATTTAAGAAATGCTGATTGTATTATCTCTCTAATGAATTTGGCAAAAATTGTGAGTGAGCTTGTAGTTTTGAAAATATATTGTTATAAAACAAAAGTTGAACAGAAATTGTAGAGTCCAGTGTACAAAAAGGGGTTTTCGTGAGCACCCACTAGAAGATTTTGCAGCCCCCAACAGGTTCATAATAAATATTAATATTTAAAAAACATTTTTTTTTTTAAAATCATTTGTACCAGTGTGATCACATTGTCCTATTTTTGTGTATAGTGCGGTCATGTTATAATGTTATTATTCTGATGTTTATAATACGGCCACAGTCAAGCTTGCATGAAAACTACTGGTGTACAGTGACAGTACAAGTACTCTTTAGTAGCTGTATAGTATATATATGTAGCTGTAACAAAAACGGAAAAATATGCTCACAAATGATATCATTTATTGAATGTTTTGATACCCGGAGCGAATTCCGCTGTTATTAATATTTTCTCATCAAATTACCTTAGAGTTCAACAGACGCAACTGTAGGATGATTAAAAAGTAAAATTAGTTATTATCAAAAAACACAATTTAGTCTCGATATTTTATTTTTACAACTGAATAATGCAGGAGGTAACGGTTGCTTAGACAAAAATTTTGTCTATATCTTTCATTTGATATAATATATCATCATAATAATAAGGTATTTTGTCAAACCAAATACGAAACAGCTATTTTTTATCAATTCAGAAATTTGTTATATTACATTAGATCATTTCAAAACTCAACATTCAACTGCTTTACACAACTGATCCGATATAAAACATTTAGACGAAATTTACTGTACTATTAATGTACTGTTTGATACTGTAAACGGGGCAAAAATTAAACAGCCTTTGCCTAGCCGTAGCTTTCATTATTCTTCATATTGAATATTTTGATTGGATTATTTAAAAAAATGAATGAACTTAACTAGAGTAAACTTGTACATTAACGTATGAAATGTTTGCGTCACCTAATACAATGATAATGAGCGGCTTCGTCATTAGTCATCAGTTTTATTTGTTAAAAATCTGTACGCATGTATATTTCAAATAATTGTGTATCTTTGTTAAAAGATAATGCGTCTGCCATTAAAAATCTTATTTCAATTTTTAAAAGAGGTGAACAAATTCATCTTGAAGAAATCTAAATTCATTCATCTTAAAATTGTATGCGAGTCATGCGTGCAGTTAGAAAAAATGCTAGCAAATAAAAGCACCCTGTAAACAAAATGCAACATTACACACCGATACCTGTACACAATCTTGATCGGAAGATTAAATCTACTTGTTGAAAAGAATAACAGCAATCCAACAGTTTTGATACGCGATGACAACACCACACATATGCTCAGATTTTTCGATGGTAATTGACACCAGCTAACTATCACGATTAAATCATCAAAACATTTTTCCACAGAGCAGAGTCGTAGGGGCTTTTTGTGACAATAGACCAAGCAAACCATTGTTACAATGTTGGATACATTCAGAAGAACATATGGAAAGGAAATAATGACTACCACTTTTATCATTATTAAGTGTACGCTCTTTTTTTGTTATACTCTAAGTGGTAACGGACTCAAAACATCAATTAAATATTTTATTATTTTTTTTTTATAGATTTTTAGATATTACTTTTACATACTATCCTTCCTATTTAGACCTTTAAACATTTTAAATATTTTTGGCATATTTAAGTTTTTCACTAGCCCTGTCCTGAACTTTTAGAAAAGAGGTCCTCAATCGAACAACATCATAAATGAATTTTTATGATGTTCTTATTTTCTTCCATCCAAATAATTCTACTTTCATAGAAAAATACAATTTACTATCAAACTTCTATTGTTTCTAAGCGTAATATTTATTTTGAATATCCTCTCAACTTTCGACTTAATAAAAACCGGTACACGTAAAAAAATATTTCACGAGTTCGTAAAAAACAATTATGAGAAAATGATTTTTTTATTTGTTAACAAGGTAAACTGTTATTTTTTTCAATATTGATTGTGCGATTACAAAATCCACATGGTTATCTTATAACTGATTTCTTATAATAATTTCTACCCGCATATATTAAAATGTTTTGTATGCTTTATACTGTGAATATAAGTTTTATATTTTTAAATTAATAATGAATTAAATCTATTTCATTCATCCAAACGCTTTCTACGGCACTGTAACAATTTTATTTCCCCCTTTTTATAATAATAAATTCAATAATTCTCATAGGATTTCACGCAGAGTAATTCAATAACGTGCTTAGTTTTTTAAAAATCATTTTTCATGTGAGGCGTGACGAAGCTACCCGTCATTATTTCGCTTCATAAAATTATTGCGAAACCAATTCAACAAAACCATTGTAAATATCTACCTATCATCCAACTCAGATATAATTTTCAATGATAATTGAAAAGAGGGGTGAATATTATTATATCATATATTAAAATTATTGTCAAGTAAAAATATTTGGCATTATAAACAAATATTACAGTTTTTTGTTGGGTACTGAAGCCGTGCGGTCAACATCACTCAATTCAGCAATAAACTATTTGACAAGAATGTTTGTTGTTGTCTATATGTGATAACTATTTGACTATAAAAACATAACTTATCTAGATGCGTTAGCTAACTATTAGTCTTGTCCGGGTAGTATATTTCAATCTTTACTCTCTCCCAAAAAAAAATGAGTGACTTGCATAAGCAGTTCTATCTACATATTCCAAATTGTGAACGGATACAGCTATAAGTTGAAATCGTATATTAAAGATGTCAAATAAAGTCAAAGAAAAATTTAAGCCCATTCCCTGCGGAGTCTCATAATAGATATTCTAAAACCTGGAAGTTTTTTTTTAATGGCGAATGTATGCATGCAAAATCTAATGTCGTTCAAAATTTTGTGCCGCGTAAAGAAATGTGTCGTTGCGTTGTAAATGATTATTTGATCAAGAAGAAAGACATGGACGTGACTGGAACAGGTTTTGAACGTTTTTTGATTTGGAGACGCGCAGGCGCATTCGTGCACCTGCAGCCGTTTCAATTAATTTCATCGGCCGATTAAAACGAACGATCCGAATAACGTGACGTGATTGGCTTACGATATTTGTCGCCATTTCGATACAATATCACTTTTTCACGCAGTTTTTGCTAATATTCTAATTTATTGCTATCTGATCGTTTTTGCTCCCTATGTGGGCAGATATCATCGAATATGAGACAAATGTGGTTTGAAGGAAAAAATAATTGCAGAGTTTTGACGCATTTTTTATGCGATAAATAAACTTAAGCAAACACATACTTTTGTTTTCTCATTTAACATAATGTACTTCTAAACATTTCTGAGTGCGCATTATTTTGATTTTCAAACACCATTTTCAAAATCTTTGACAACTACAATATTTGAATACCACAATTCAGGCCTAAGCAAACTTTTTAAAAGAAAAACTAGATAATTTTTTTTTTTTAATATAGTAATATTTTTATTATCATGAAAAAAGCTAGCTTCGTATCACACGTGCGGTCTTCGGTCGTTGCTTTCCCGTGTTTGCCCATAGTCAATATCCATCATATTAACGCATTTGACTTTCTTGAATTAATTGTGGCGACGATTATCATCTATGATAAAGATTTTTCATAGCTAAAAAGTATCCATTACATTCATCAAAGTGAAAAAGGGTAAGCGACAAAATTGAATTGTTAGGCCAATTTTTTGCGGCCTGTTTTCAATCTCATTGGTTAAAATATGCAACGGTGGTCCACAATATTCATTGATATCAAAATAAATGCTATGGAAATAACACGGTGAAAAAAATAGCAATTTGTTTTAGTTCTACAATTTTTTTTTATGTATATAAAATATAGTTGATAGCTATTTCGGCTCACGCCATCGTCAGAACTATGTTTAAACTAACATTTGCCTACAACGAACATTCATTGCGAATAGGAAACACGCTAGGTCGTTAAAACAGGGGAGAAGATGTATTGTGTACCTTTTCTACACAGCTATATATGGATAGACAAATGTTATTAATTGCTATTTTTTTCACCGTATTATAATGGAGTTCTACCAAGTGAATGCCAATTCAATCAATAAAGCTATGGAAATACATATATGTAGAAATATTTTTTTTACCATTTTGAAAACAAACATGCAGTGAAAATCCAAAAAGTTAAACCGAGGAATAGTAAGTAATATACACCTACAACGTGAATTTATATATACCAGCTAGGTGATTGAAATTAAAATTTGTTATTTATTGATTTTTGTTTTTCAATAAAGTCGCTAAAATACGCAATGCCACACCAAAATATATATGATTAAAATAACTGAAAATAATCACATAATACAACGTATAAATATGACATTAACAAACCAAGACGACAACCAAGTTGAAATGCAAAATAATGGCGTTAACATTTAAAAATATCAACAAATCAATTGGATTATTATTTGCGAAATTCTAAATTCAAATTTGAACAGCGAAAAAAATATTTCACTATTTTTCGTTGCTCTTTTTATATTACCGCAAGCTTTAGGACACCATGTAAATGTATCAAGCCAAGATAAGAAGCAGCCTAAAAATGTCATCGACACAAGAATATTTTGATGTTTCTTTCGATATCCTCTTGGCTACAAGTTTTAGTTGAGCCGTTCTCGGGTAGACAGTATCTAAGATGAATGACAGGAGGCCAGATGGGACGATTGAATGAACATGCTTAGTAAAAATTGGTCCAACAATAAAGTTTCCCGTACATTTATTCCTATTAATATAAATTAATAATTATTAAATCGCAAAATTACTTAAAAAATAAAACGCCACTGGGCTTTGTCATATTGGTATTCCAATTTCAAATATATGATTTAGAAAGAAAAAATCAAGCCAAATAAACACTAATACGTATTTACTCAAAATATTTTCAGTAACCGTAAAAAATACATTATATATTAATATGAAATTAGTGACGTGGTGTCAACATCGAGCACGAAATATTTAATCGACAGCATTATAATAAATGATACATTTAAGCCCTTGCACATACATACATATGTCATTAATCTATTTAATAAGAGACGGCAAATTTTTTTTTTTGCAAGTTGACACAATTAGACGACTCGCCGCGGCCAATTGATTCACTATTTGCGGTTGAATCTAATCGATTCGTTTCCCATGCCTAATACATTGTCAACCATTCATGTGGTTTTTAAAACAGGCCGCAATAAGAGCGTGTAGCTGAATTCTAATCTTCTTCTATGCAGGTAATTATATATTTACACTTGACGAAAAAGTAAGGTTGAATAATAAAATCTAATCAATTCTTTCGTTGATGCGTTCTATTATGACGTCTATATGTTATACACCGAGAAAGGACATGGCGAAAAGTAAAAAGCATGTGTGTTAAACCGAATGTGTGGTTCAAGCCATTGGGGAAGGTAAAGAGTTGAATTTGATCTGATAAAATTGGTATTTGAAATGTCACTTCAAAGTTTCATTATTAAAACGCCCCCTTTACAATGATAAAGTTATATGAAATGATTAATCATTTTGGGTTTCTGAATGCAGTCCTGTTTAGTTCAACGCTTGTAACATAGCTGATAGTGACAATCGATCACCAATATTTCTCAAAATATTGAATTGTTGAGAAATATTGCCAAAGCATAATGGTGACATAGGTTAGAACTTTTATCTCAACATCGATTACCCAAAAGGTATTTTAAAACCAACAGAAAATTATAATTTATTATTTATTCGTACTAAACATGTTTTGATTTTTTTTACATTCATATAATTGCAACTTAAAGATGATACAAAACCCCTGACGAATATTTCGAATTGAATTTCAAACGCAATTGTATTATGTAGACAAATAAGACGTTTTATTAAGTAAAAATTTTAATTCAAAAAATAAGCCAGATTTATATAATACTCAGGTATTTTCATGCACGATCAAATAGTCTTATGCGATCAGAACCTCATAGAAACTCTTTCTGTTCTTAGTGTGGAAGTATGTACACACACAACATCGATACGCGTTTGCAGCACCTGTGTTACATTCATAGAATATTTGATAACTTCAAATTGATTCAACTCACACATTCAACAGGTGTGATAGAATGCATGAAGATGCTGAAAGGCGAATCCTGGGTCGTTAGTAACAAAACATGCGAAATCGTACAAAGTTTCAGCAATTCAAATTTAACTAAAATTTGTTGACGATGTTGCCATTAAGCTGAAACAAATACATATGTACATATAAAAAAATGTGTGACTGAATATTTTTCAATTTTAATTCAAACATTTATTTAAAAATATTTCTTTTTGAAGGAAATATCCATAGTCAGGATCAAAGTGGATAAAAGATGTTAGAAAGATATTTATACTTTCTTAAACTCTTGCGTTACAAATTTTCGGCACAAATCAAGTGAATCATGCCATATCTATCATAGTTTTGAATAAATATGTAAAAAATCCACGGAAAACTCTTAGCCGATATCTTAAGATATCTTAAAATATCTTAAACTGAACTTTTTCCGATATCTTAAAATGTTGAAAGTGTATAGTTTGAGAAACACTGCAAATCGAGTCAATCATAACATATTCCAAGAGATATGTGGGCACGGGGACGTGAGAAATTGTTTTATATCGGACGGCCGCAAGTGTCGTGGCGCCTGAAAAAGATTCTTCAAAATTTGACAGCGGAAAAAAATGACACAAAAAAGTGAATCCATTCATTGACACCCAAAGTTATCGGGAGGTGACCAAAACAAAACAAAAAAAAACATTTCATTTAAGGTCGACTGTAGAGAGCAAGTATTGCGTTTGACGGAATTATCTACTAAAACAGATTCCTTCCTTAGTTTTAGCGTTTCTCTTTATTATGTGTTAATTACTAATGTTTCATAGATTTGAGCTAAAATCCTAAAATTGAATCCAAAGTTGAATCTGTAGCTTATCAACTTTTTAAGTCATATATGAATTTAAGTCAGGTAACCGAGTGGTCAAGTTCTTTCACGCTCGATCTTATTCTGTTCATATACTAAAGTAAAAAAAAAAAAACTAAAAAATCTATCAATAGATTTTTGTTTATTTCGTATCGGTCAATGATGTCTATTTTGTGTGATATTTTCATAAAAACCGGTCTGCAATCTAACCACCAAACATGATTTTAAAAAATAAATATATTTTTAAATGGAAATTGTATAGTATAACCAATTATAGTTTAATAACCTCTTCTTTAATATCGTCCAGGTTAATAAATGTTATAACGTTATTTTAATCAATGATTACATTTAATCATTCATCTTTTTTAAGTTTTTTTTCGTTTTACAATTTGCGAGTAAAATCGATGTTATGAAGTAGAGTTATTGAGTTAACTTTTTTTGGAAATAAAGTATTTCATACATACTTCACGCATCATCGGTTTGGTTAAGTTAGCAAGGTTCCAATCTGATCTGAACATCGCATCATTTCCCGAATGATTGATTACACTGTCCTGATTCAAATGCCGGTATTTTTAATTCTTTTCTCGTGTTAAGGGACAGTCCACTAGTCGCCGATGTCCCCGCGTTTTCGACCCCTTTATCTTCTCTCCAATATCTTTATCTATATTCCAGTTGTGTCTGTGATAGTCAACTATTGGCTTGTGAACATTAATTATTTCATAAAATCAAAATTTAATAATTACTTCACTTCACAAACTTCAAATTTAATCATATGAGTGCGTTTGAGGAATTAAGATATTGACCGTGCAAAAAAATACAACTTTGCTTTGGCTACCATCGATACGATATAGGATTTGACCGATAGATCACAATAATATGGCCAGCAAAATGTACCAGGAAGAATTATGTTATATTTTTTGATCACACCATTTTCCATCCAATTGCTCTGCATTTTCAGTTTTTAAGATAAATATGGCATTTGTGTAATACGGAAATAGCTTTCAATTGTATCGTGTTAATAATATGAAACTAAATACTATGCTATTTTTTCACTTCAAATTTTGGAGTTCTACTAAATTATTGTGTTTCCATTTACACTCAAAAAATATCAAATATATCAAGCGGACAATTCGTTTTTAATGTTTAAAAAATGTTGTAAAGAATATCGTAAACATTCTCGTATCGTAAAAGTACTCAAAATGTTATTATTCGGGAAGTATTAACATTATACTATGACAAAGAAGCTACTTATCAGTATGATTTCTCTTTAAAACGTTGCCGATCAAAAATAACGAAAAATAACGAATTGTCGAGTTATCACGTATTATTGAAAAACTGGTATAGATATGTTCGATGTGAAGATGGCGCACATCGACCATCAAACCTATCTTAAATCGTATTCAAATTGATTTAATCCGTTTCGCTATTGATGTGGTAATTCATTTTATCGACAACTTTAAAAACAAAAACAAGTTTTTGGTAGCATCAACTCATCATAAAGATAACCAAGATAACTGCGTCAACGACTCCAGAATTAAATTAAGATCGTTACACAATTACTTATATATCGCTGTGTACATATTTACAAACTGCCATATTTTCTTTTTCCACAAATATTTTTCATCAAAACGTCATTACAAATCTTACAATTGTGCACAAATGATTGTTTAACGTATGTATTTTATATTTATTTGGTGATGCGAAAAAACTTGCTCTGGCTGATTGTACATCATTTTTAATTTTAATCACAATATTCAAACTGAAATCAAGTTCGAAACACCCTAATGCAACGAGTAAGGTCGTGTGATAATGGATTGTTACAAAAAAATCATTTAATGTTCATGAACTATGTCTTTTTATACAGTTTGTGTTTTATAATTTAAAATCTAAATTGTTTAAATTTAAATAATTAGTATCAATACCCATGTAATTTAAAAACAATAAGGTTTAATTTTATCATAACTTTATAAATTTTTTTCTACTAACATCTTGAAAAAATGTATGTTTAAAGTATGACAATAAAAAAGTTCGGCTTTTTCTAAGCAAAAAAAAAACACTTTTTAAAATGACTTATATCACAAAGGGTTAATTATATGCAATGAATAATCTTATCCGCGAGTCGGTAGGTTAAAAAAACCAATAAAACCGATTCGGTTTTACAACTTTACTACTTGGTAACTTGAATGTCTTATTTTAATTACGAATGGTGATAAAAACACAATACATAAAATGGTTCGTACCCGTCGCACTAACTGGTGCCTACCACATACGCAGTATCCTTACATTGGAGAATATACAGATTATTTCGTTACTAATTGGTCAGTAAAATATAAACTACTGTGTCAGATATGTTTGAAAGATAAGGGAGAAAGTTATTAACATGTACGAAACATCTTCTATCGTATATTCTTATGTACTCGAGTCGTAGCTGTGTAGTTACTTTTTTGATTGAAATTGTTCACGCATTTTCATTATTCTTGTTTACCCATAAATCCGCAACTCTGTCAGTATTAAGCTTTTACACTCTAAAAATTGTATGTAATAAATATTATTCTATGTCCTTAATAATGTCGATATAGAATGTGTATTTCGAATATACATTTACTCTCATTTTACAAACTTAATAAAGCTTGATAAATTTACCAATTTCTAAATTACCAGCTTTTTTTAATTTACGATTTCGACTGGGGGTGCTTGATGAAAATTTAATTTGTTGAAACATTGTACAATTCCACATGCTTTGTCTTTTTGATCGCAATAGAACTGTCGTTTCAATTTTCGATGGGTTAGCCTGAACTTATTATGAATGTGAAATATGATTGCGTAGTCCCTCATACATCTAAGTTTTCCCTCTGGTAGTAAAAATCTGATATATTTGATTTTGTTAGTCTAGCGATAATTCGTCGAATCGAGCGTTGCATCTACATCGCATTATTTCAGGTGTGAAGTGTGTTTTAAATTATATTTCTTATTGATAGAAGCACTTCATACCTTGTATAGCAATTCCTGTCAAAGTGCTTAGCATCTAAAAGGTTAACAATAAAATTATTAGAAAACTGAATATGCTAGTAGAATTATCAATTGATGACATATTATACTATCCTTAACTAATGGAAAAAAATACTACAAAAAATGTAAAAGATTTTATTTATAGCCATAAGTAAAACTTCCGTAGTAAAAGAGACCAAACACTGAAAATGATAGTGAAATGCTACTATAAACCATATTTTGTTCTTTATATCGCTGAAGAAGAATGTAAAGTTCGCGATTTTATAAATAAAAAAGCGTTAGATTTGATTGGCTTTTTGACCCATGTTTTTTAAAAATATATAGTGTAACTCGGTTGGTATGTGCTAATAAATGATTTCAAATGATCAAATACTAATAAATGATTTTTCTAATTTATTTTTAACTTTATTAGTTTTATGATCTACAGCCTGATACGCTGTGAGTTGATGTAAAGTTAGACTAAAAGTATGCTAGTTGTATTCTGAATTGTTTTTTATCAATTAAAAATGATGAAGTGAAATCAGTATTTGCTTAATTCTTCATTTAATTAAAAAAAATACGTGCTACATTTTTTTAACAATGTCCGACCTCAAATGAAAAAAATTATTTAAGATTTGTTCGATTTCAAGTTGGAGCATTTCCGGTGTTTTTTTTTCATATCATCTGCGAACAATACAAAACGGTCTCGCGGCGTAACAAACAGCTCCATAATGTATCAGAAAAAGAAGCAGGTTTTTGATGCGGGCAAGACAGTCGGCGTCGCAGGCTTCGGAGGGGAGAGCATGGCGAGGTGCTCGCTGATGAAGAATGGAGAGCAAAGGTGGGAGGGGCGAGAAGTTCTCAGCACAGTCCTTCCGATGGAGACATAAATCTTTTGCGCGCAGTTGCCCTAACGATAACTGCTTATACCCTTATACGCAGGCGCGAATGGCAGTTCGCTTGCTGGTGTATCGCCACTACGCTATGTGCGTAGATGGACACACACATCACTCGTACAAGGGTAAATAGTACAAGTCAGTATTTTTTGCCAATTATCAACTCCTCGATGTGAAAAATCCATTTTTGCCTAGAATGATTAACATGATATGAACTCGAAAAAGTCTGTTCTTTAAGCGAATAGTAATAATGCACCGCATTTTTAGTTATATAAATTAACAGTTATACATCAAACGGTCAGTATTAATTTTCCTTTAAAATGCATGTCTTCTAAGAATTTGTAGCACATATTCTTGCAGTGAAAGCATCTCAAAAGAATTTTTCCCATGATAACCCCTTCGACTGCAACTGAGTTGCTTAACCTATCTAGATAGAGAACGAAAAATACTCGGAATATGACAGGTCTATTGATGAGCAATTTGAATTATTGGGTGGAATGGAAGTTTTAGACAAACAAGCACATTTAAAAAAAAATAGATTAAAAAAAGCTGTCTGTACTAGTATTTGAAACAGTGTTATCTATAGAGAAAGATAACGACCATGTCCACTACACTGCGGTACAGACAACCAGATTAAAATTCAACATCCAGTAAATCAAAAAGTTTCTACATTTCGACTTATTATGCAAAGGGCAAAGGAATAGTAAACATAAAAACGGTCACTCAAATATTTTATACGTGTTCATGGAAACCATACTAAATAACGCTAATATATACGAGATACAAAATAAATGTAATAATGGTAACTATTAAATTCACCGTTTTCATTTCACTCAGTATCCAGTATATGATTCGGTATGTGTAAAAACACGAGCATACTTTAGGATAAAAATGAACTACAAATCATTTTTTTTTTTTGTAAATGAATATCAACTGTAAAAACTGTCTTATCCTATTTATTGAATTATCAGTCCATATTGACTTGGGCGTACATTTACGCAATTGCAGCATTGCAGTAAAAATGACGTACGATGCAGTTTAATGAAGCTGGATTTGTAGTTACGCAACGCTTCGCTCTGTCTACAAGAAAATAGGAATCTTAGAAACATAATAGGCCTAAGTTATGATAATTGGAAATCCCTGAGCAATGGAACTGGCCATCCGCTTAATTGATTTAAATAACTGATTTATCTGCTGATGATACAGGTCGAAGCAAGGTAATAATGAATTATTCAATATTTAATAGTTATGTTTGAAATATAGCAAAGAGAAATAGATTTAAATTTTCAGTCTGGATAAACTGTTTTAAAATTAAACCCATCAGTCGCAAAGTGTGCTCAAAAAATCTTACAATAAAAATCATTGGGAAACTTAATACTTCTTCGAGATGTATTCATTAAAAAAAATTTAACTACGAATTTGTTTATGACTTTAAAATTAAGGGAGTAAGAATTACTAAAAGTCAAGGTTATCACTTATTTACGCGAAATCATTGTCAATATTAATGCGCTCAAGTTTTAGTTTTCGGAAAGAATACAACTATAAGATTGTATCGATAATGATGAACAAGCAACCATATGTTCACCAAATGATCAGCAGAATATATATTTTTTACATAACCGCTCCTAATGTAGAGCACATGACCTACTAATGAAGTTATCTTACTAGAAAATTTTCAGTTCAGTGATAACTAATTGCTCTTGCTGTGCCTCTTTTTTAGAATCGAATGTATGGTACAGACAAGCTTTAAACATCATAAACATTCACGTTTCCGAACAGAAATCTATAAATCGATTAGATAATCAATTCATAAAACTGTCTAAATTCGACCCCCTGAAATACGATTCCGAAGTGAACCGCGTTCATTGCACCACGGACTTGAAAAATTAGATACAGCTTAATCAAACTAGACATATATCGTCCAAATAAAAAATATGAATAAATGCATATAATGTAAGATTATTTACAAATTGTACATAGATATTTTATATGTACATCTATATATTCACATTCAATATTTTATTCCTAACCAGGTTTTATTTACGCAACAAATTATAGTTATCTAGAGAAATCAATATAGCATTAAAATCAAGGGATATGTTATTGCAGTGGTTGTCAAGTCACAGCGATCAATCATTATACTAAACTTCAAACACTTAACCAATAATCATATGTACATTCTCGAATGCACAAGATATCAGTCTGTGTTTGTTTCAAACCATCTGTATTTTTTTTAGATATTTTGATTTTTTAAATTCATTATTTACTTCAAGCATTCAAATTGCAATGCTGTTATCTATAACAATACATAATTGAAACTGTCAGTTTGAAGTTTTAATATAATGATCAATATCAACATATTATGTATTCAAAATACAAGATTGAATCACGCCAGTAGTTAAAAAAAGTCGAAAAATCTTAAATAAAAAAAAATGTGTAAATGTAGACACAAATACTTTAATTAATTATTTAACACAAAAAGGTTGACAATAAAATATCCACTCGTATAGTATTTCTTTATTGGAATTCAAAACTTATGAGTACAGTATAAATAATTTAAATTGCATTGAAGTCCACCACTCAAACGTCATTTTTATGAAATAAGTAACAATGATAATATTCATGAAAACATTTATTTCAAAAATTGTCTATGAAAAGATGGTCTTTATTTTCTCATTGAGTCGTGAGTATTTACTTAAAAAGTTTATATTAAATCATACAGACCACTAAAGCCTAAAAATGCGCTCAAATTTAACATGCATAAATAAGTATTATATTTACTGAGCTGTTGATCAATTATCAATTTGAAGATTGACAATAGTAACAAAATTGATTTGTCTCAAAGGAAAATAACGTATTTGAGTAACATCATCAGCCTTCTCCCAATGCGAAAAATGTTTTAAAGAGTATGCGAATTCGGGTGTTAATCGTTATATATAAATATAATTGGGACTTTCGAGAATGGTTTTGTTGAGGTAACTCGAATAAAGGGCATTACACACATACTTATCACAAAATAGCCACTGACCCTGTAAGAAGATTTCGCACATAGTATAATAGTTTAGATTACTGAAAGTATTGCTGTGCCCATTAATATCCCTGACAAAGCTAGTTTATTATTGCCCATGTATAGGAAAGAAGACGCGCGGCTTGATATCGTTTATATCACGGATAATTAATTAATTGCATAACAAACCAAGCTCAGAGATGCATCCGGAATTGCTTTTGAGAGTTGGCAATCGATAAAAACGCTGCATCGAATAGCAAATTATACCTCAGAACGACTTTCTCTCCAAGTCCACTGACGAGACATTTTGTATTTTGATGAATTCTCTAGAAATAAATGATGTGAGTATTGCAACTAAAGCTAGGTTGATAAACGATTTAAAAATTAGCAGTAAAATACGGCAAAAATAAATCGTTATAAAACAAAAGGAAAAGTAATTCAATACATGAAAATGATGTCTCATAGTTTATATATAGATATTAAAATAACAAAAAAAATTCGACGTAAAGTAAATTGTTAAAGTAATAGACCATTCTTCTTAAGTTAAACTAATGTAATTCTACGCCGTAGAGCCTATAGTTTTCGTTGAAATAGCTGTAGCATGTGTACCTTCGAAATGTATAAGCACTAGGTATTCCTCTGGTTCAATTAAATTTCGTTATCTTACAAGCGTGCTGAAATTAATAAGTTTATATACAGAGAAAAAGTTTATGAGATAACGTATGTACGCTAGTTAGTTAGTTAATCTATTCGTCTAAACATAAATAAATTTGAATTGTTGAAATTTTTTACAATCCCGCATATTTTGTCACTCACCCATGTCTCTTCAATATACAATCAAAATAATTTCGATTACATATTGTCGAAACTCAATTTATTTTTCAAAATTATTCGTTTGACGTATGGTATATAAATTAATCAATTTATGTATATACCTTTTTTTATCAATTGGCAAAAAAGGTAAATAATGATCAGGGTCAGTTGATAATGCTCGCGATGAGCAAAACCGATCCAGATCATGAAACATATTGTGGAAATAAGAACTTTAAAAAATGTGTTTCTATTATTTAAAATAAAATGATGTTGTGTTTTGAAAATATCTTTAATGTCACTCTATTTGCTGCTCATTTACTGTTCATATAAGGAAATGATTGAAAATTTCACCGACTGTTTAAAAGGAGTTGGACATGATTTTTTGTAACATATGTAAAACCAAACAATTCAAGAAAGGAAGACGAGTCTAAGTATGAATCGTACAGGAGTTTAACTTCAAACCATTAACACAACATCCTTACAGAAAATGCACGGCACAAACAAATGTACTATGTAGTCCAGTAATAATTGTGTTACATTACATAAAAATCTGACGATATCGCTCAGTATAAGCCCAGCTTTAAGCGCTTCGGTCAACACAGTGTGGCAATAAAATGGCGACGATGCACTCGCGTCCAAAAACGGCGCGCCAATTAAAGAGCCCCGCGCATGCGCAGACGCTTTGGCGGGAACAGGTGCTCTGAACGGCATCCTGCTTTGGTAGTGACTTCCACAAAGAGACGTCCAACTCCTCAATTCGGCATTCGACAATGTTTAGCAAACTATATTACGCCAGTGAAGCTTTAATTTGATGTTGATCGATGATTCGGCTAACACGCTGTTTACCATAGTATCTTAAGAAATGTATCATCCAACTTTGTTACTGATTTGACGTATAGTCCTACGTGAAATTCGGTTAAGCGAATCCTTGGCCATTTTGCAGAGATATCGCGAGCTAGATCATATATTAATTAATAAATCAAATTATAGATATGTTTGATTTCCTTGATTGATGTCTGTAATTATTACCTATGATGCAATGGTATGCACCAGTCCGTATGCGATCCTTAAATAAGAGAGTAGACAAAATAAGTGTATAACTGCTAATTTTCTCCTAACATTATACTTCTGGTCGTATCCTTTACTGGGTCAGAAGCTGAAGGATTAACTTTCTTCTGGATCTTTCAAAACGAACTATGTTGAGAGGTTATATTAAAAAAGTCAATCATAAATTTGGTGCTTTTCCTTTCTCAAACACACTCTATTTTAGTGGTTACCATGTGCGGCTCACACCAACACTTAAAAAATATTATTTAATAAATTAAAAAAAAGTTTTTTTTTTAAATTAATATGCACGGGTGTGGCTATGAGAAATCTCCATTGGACTGCTGATATTTATAATGCGGCAACAGTAAAATTTTACACGAGAAGCACTGTTCTATTTTATACTTAAACTTAAAGTGAGCAATACGCTTGCTGATAAGACCATTTCCAACTTACGAACGACTGAAAAAAATGATCCTTTTCATTGTGTAAAATTGCGATAATAAATTACTTTATTTACTAAACTGACTCAAATGAGTTAATTTTAGACACAACAAAATTATTCAGAATAATTTTATATTAACCATAGCTACTATCGTACAAATGCAACACATTACCGGTATTTCACCCTAATATAAAAATACTTCTCCCTAAGTCAAAAATCTGATTTATTGACCCAATGAATCATTATCAGGTCACAATTATTACATGTATTTTCCCGTAAGCGACAGACACGAACAAAATTATAATCGTATGGTTCTCAATTCGAGCCCACACATGAATGGCCACATTACGATGAAAATATTGGAATGAAACACATTTTTTTATCGTACATAAGGACAATTGTGAGTAATAAATGTTTTGCAGATGATATAGCATTAGCGAACTGTTTTATCATATTTGTGAAAAAATGTAATATCGTAAACTTTATAGAAGACACGATTACATTTTCAGAAAACCTTAATCATAATAATTCATGATATCGACTGAAGGGTCTTGATGAAATTTCAATATAAAATTTGAATTTTTAAAATTTTCTACGATTCCACATGTTTTGTCAATACGACCCGGGCTAGTCCGTGTGATAGAATGCCTAAAGATGCCGAAAGGCGAAACCCAGATCGTTAGTGACAAAATATGTGGAATCGTTCAAAGTTTTAACAGTTAAAATTTAATTATAATGAATATAAGATGTGATGAGACGAGCTTTTCTTGATATTTATAACATCTAAGGGGGTCACAAAGCATGAGATAGGTTATATTATTCATAAATATGCATTCAACCTTTTGATAGAATTATAAACTAATTAAATTTAAACAGAATCAAATGTGATATAATACCGTGGAACGTAATACAGTGCTGTGAAATTATACGACCTACAAAAAATGTGTAATCTAGATAAGATCTGAAAAGATGTTTTTTATAAGACATTAATTTGGTTTCGCATATCTCGTATACTATTTTTATGAATATATATTAAATTAGTTTATGAACATATTTGTCTGCCAAAGTCAGTCTTTTGGCCAAGATCTTATTAGTAGACATTTGAACTGTGCTTGATCAATTCAATAGATTTTTTTACCCAAGTGTAAATATATTTTCCTTTCTGTTTAAAAATACAATGTAAAGAGATGTATTGCGAGTCTTTTTCCAAATCTATGTCTTTTTTATTTATTTACCATCTTCTATAAAAAAGGCGAGCGTGTGAGCTGCAGAACACGCATAAATTATATGAAAATATTTTTGTCGATAGCATGATAAGTTTGCACCAAAATATGAGAAAATGAGTTATAATACTTTACTAATCTTAAAATAAAAATTTTAGGCGGTACATTTTCAATGCTCGTTTTTTTTCATTTCGGGGAACCAAAAATTCCAAAGGTGCAGCTAGACAGAATGTTTGAGAAATAATGGCGTAATCTGTTGTCCAAATAGTATGTAAACTAAATACTCAGCAAATGGGGTTGAAAGAACTATGCGGCATATTAGTTGAGCTCCCTCTTTATTTATTTATAACAGCTCTATACAAAAGGGCGAGATATTAGAAGCGATGATAAAAATTAGCATAATTTCTGTCATCAAGTCACTGAAATAATTTATATTATAATGTTGTTTGTATGTGACAATATACATAAATGAAAAAGGGCTACCTCCGTCGAACAAATTGGTCCAATAGAGTGAAAACTTTTTCACTTTGGATGGCTCCGTACTTTCTTTAACGCCACTTTCATATTGTTTTGTAACAAATACCGAATCATTCAGATTCAAAAAAATTGTTTCCAATATCTCTAAATAAATGGATAAATTTCAAATTTGGCAAAAGAGCACCTGTTAAACGTAGGCTCAGCAAAATAAAAAAGAGTATTTTAATAAATCTATAACCTTCTATCGTCTTAGTCAAAAAGACTTAATGCACCGAAAAAATATTTGGTTCCGTTTATTGGTGCAAACATAAAGCAAATCGTCGTTTTAATATCACTACACGTAATGTCAATTTAAATCAACGTTTATATATTATCAAAAAATTAACTTACTATCCTTTAAATAGTCTATATGCCAAAAAATATTTAAATGTTACGATTTGTACAAACTTATAAAATATTATATTTGAATTCATAACAATAATAATGGTCATAATACAGCTGTTCATAACGCCGCCGGCAATACTTCAGCCAGGGATTGTTTTGCATTGTTGTGTTAACCCTACCAGAGAAGTGTTCTTAGAACCCAATGACATGACTACAAAGCAGCCAAAGAAACAAAAAGTGTAGCGGTGTAGAATATTCAACTTATGAACGGAGTAAAACGTAAAACTAAATTGACTAGATATAAAATGTTATATAATTGGTAACTTCTCTTACAGAAATATTATTCAGGATCCTTTTAAAAAAAAATGTAAATATAACATTCTAGATGTATCTTTACATTCCAACAAAATGTAAAAGTATCCTTATTACAGGTTTTCATTTAAAAAATTGTAAAATTCTCATCAGTCATAAATTTTGTACGAATTTTAATTTTGATGTCGAATGGCTAAAATATTCGTCGATGTTTAAACAAAACATTATTTTACTGACATAAATGTTATCGTAAGAATGATATTTCAACGGAAAACTAATATGTTAGTACCGTACTATTAAAATTTACGATTACTGAAACTTTTGAATAGAATAAATATAAGTAAACCTTCATACTAATATTGATTGTAGATGTTTAATGAAAAATATTAATTTATCTAACGCAACAACTGCGGTATATTTATATCTGCTCGAATATTAATTAATTTAATTGTATGTGAATCATGTCTTATAGCACGAGCATTACTATGTTTACATTATTCCATATGATATCGTATGAAAGTTTGGTGTATTGTGATGCAAACCGCCTACCTTTCGCTGTTCAAACATTTACCAATCCGAGTTTGTATATTGTTACGAGTGTTTATTTTTACAACTCCCTGATGGGTGAGAGCCGCCAGTGGGTGTATGAGATTATTTGACAACAGGAACGTGCCTTTGTAGACTATTTACATTCACAAAACATACATACTCGATACCTCGCGACAAGGCACTTCAAATTTACATGATTAATAAAATATTAGTAGTTCATATTTTTGAATTAAGCACAGATACATTCACCTCAGCACTGGCTTCGTGCATGAAGATCATTTCTATATTATGGCATTTTCACAATTTTTAAAATACTACACTTAGTCGTTAATGTGATCAGCTTAAGAAAATATCTTAAAATATATTAAGCCCGGATCTTTTCTTATGACAAATATTTTCTATGACTAGTAATCTAGGAAAGATGTTAAGAATATAGATGAATGAAAAAAGTCTTTCATCAATAAAAAAAAAAAAAAAATAGATTAACGGGTAGTGTTTTCGTATATGTACATAAAATTGCACAAAAAAATATATAAATTTCATCAGTTTTTCAATTAGCTGGCGATATCAAAATACATGTTTTATATTGATTGAATTGGCATTTACTTGGTAGAACTCCATTATAACACGGTGAAAAAATAGCAATATATTTTAGTTCTATATTTTTTTTTTTTAAGACATATAGTTGATAGCTATTTCGGCTCACACCATCGTCAGAAATAGTTCTTGCGATGGCGTGAGCCGATATAGCTATCAACTATATCTTATATAAAAAAAAATGTTGTAGAACTAAAATGCATTGCTATTTTTTACTTTTTTCACCGTGTTACATTTTTTTCATGCCCATTTTTCTACCAATAATGATATTAAATTTTAAAATGTATTTTTCATAGCAGTGATAATTTTATGAAATCGAGTAAAATGTGCATCTTTTTCTGTATATAAATTAAAATACTATTTATTATACAGTAGTGTCCGTGGGTAAAGATATATTAGATTATTATGATCAAATAATGTGAAGTTCGGTGCTTCACTGTATGTATATCACTCCAACGAGCGACAAGCAATGGGAAAGAGGTTCGCTTGAATTATTGCAAACATAAATTATGCTTTTATCTATCCACGAGTGTACAAAATCCACTTAGCAAACACGCTTCATTCAAACAAACGCCTGCCTTTACAATTATTGTTGGATGTTTCCCTGGTAAAAGCGAATACCCATCAACAGAATCATTCGCTTCTTGAAAAAACTTTAATAAAATGAATTTCTATCAGCCAACTGTTTTAATTTTATCTCCAAATGAATAACACTGGAATCATCTATATATAAGATATAAGTATTTTTAACTTTACTGTGTTCTTAGCACACGGAGTGTAGCAAATTTTTGAACATATTAGAACAATTCGTCAGTACTTTTTCTTATCCATGGTACAGCTAAGCACTTCTTAGAATTTTAGTTTTAGTTTTTAGTTAACTTCTTAGTTTTTTATATATGATATTTATTTTCGAAATACCTCGTCGATGCACCTGGCCATATGTGTATTTCTCTTGATTTATGCAAGCCAAACATGAGAATTCCACTGCGCCAAACATTTTGTGATTGTCAAGTCGTGGATATCAGTTGTTCACTCTTCCTTAGTGTCGAACCAACGCACCACTGGAGAAATCAGTGGCTAGGCATTAACAGTATTTAACTGTATTTTCCAGACGTCAACGTTTCTTACATGGTGAATAGTGAGTTCAGAAAAGTATTACTTTTTAATGCATCAAAGTAGATTTATCTGAACTAACTCAGTATACTTTCTATCCAATTCCCAATACGAAATGTTCAACTGTTTACGTATACCAAATTTTAATGATAGCTTACATTCCAAAAGCAAAAAACATATAAATTTTTCAATATATGTATATAACATAAGCATATAAATCTCAACAGAAGTTGTGTTTACAGGAGCTGGTTTTTATTCTGAATTTGTACCGTCAAAGTTAAGAAATGACTTACTTAACATACGAATCATCTTAAAGGTAGTATTGCTGGTAATCATATTAAATGAATTTGTTGTATAAATCTATTGAAAAAAAAATGTTTAACTATATGTCCTCTCTGAAATTCGAATGATTTACCACCGCAACCGAGCGTAACAAATGTTCGAGACCGATATCACTCGACAATAAAACTTGCCATATATTTATAAATGTTCAATTATCTTTCAACTACTCTTGCACAGCTTAAAAGATTTTTCCGTGCAACTCTCACTGTTCTGGCATTGCGAAAAATGATCAGACACTGTTGGTGGCATGAAACCATCGATATACATACGTGTAATAATTATTCTAAGCTTCTACGTGATTGATATTTATAACAGGTGGACTTGTATATGGAATCCGGTGCTTTGCGACTGAAAAACAACTCAGAAATATCATGCGACGGACGACATTTGCCCCCTTTTCTTGTTACCCTGACAGATATGTCAATAGATAACGGGGCATAGACAACGTTGACTGATTCAGAAAAAGGAAAACATATATTCATCATGACGTTTTGGTATTTTTTTTTTGACACAATAAAAAAATACAACAAGTTTTCATGATTTAAAGATAAATACTGATGACTCGCGTGTATTTATTTATGAACATAATAAATACGCACTGGAAAGATTTGGTACAAAGCGTTTCTTTATCGTATACCTAGAATTAATTTTAATTAATTTTAATGAATTTTAGTTTTTCGAAATCTACTTGGAAAATTAAGAAGAAATTTATAGTGAATTTCTGCAGTTTAAACGGATATTTTCGATGATATAAGATTAATAATACGTTTCTATATTTACATTAAAATTTTTTATTATAAATGACTGGATACCTTTTTTATTTGTAATGGATCTCAAGGGCTCGAATTATCGACTATTTTCGAAGACATGGATGTTTATGATATTTAAACGTTTTCTCGCAATCATTTGATTTTTCGAAAAGGACGTAGTATAAGCGATTATCCTATCAATTGTCAAGTCCTAGTCATATTCCCATATGCAATCTTCAAATCTGATATTGAAAATTCATCAAACACCCTCATAAAAACATATTAGATTTTTTGTAAATGATAATACTGCTGAAAAGTTGAATACATATGTAAGTAAACATATTTTATTACCATATAAACAACGGTCGCTCTTCAAATTTTCTGCCTAACGTAACATCATTAGGCATTGGTAGTGGGCCAATCGCTTATTTTCAAACTTAAACAACCATACGTTTGTACAAAATCTATTAATTGGTAAAAAAAACCTTTTTATGAATGTGTCAATCGAATGTTTAATATCCACAAATAGATATGTTTTCTGTAACACTGTGTAGTATTTTCCCTGACAAAGACTATCAGGGGTCCCTTAAATAAAATCAATAATCATTTTATTGTATTGGATCAAAATTAAATTCAATTAGGATGCTAATAAAATCAATCCTACAGAGTTTTTTACTTATTTATTTGGAAGTCATCGTTTGTTCCAATAAAGATGTGCAATTTGAGAATTTTTTAAACTTTACTCGTTGGGTTAAAGTAGAAGAACTCTAATAAAAATACATCCATTATAAATTACAAAAAAAATAAATAACACGCTAACGGAACATAACTACTAGTCCCTAATCGTGTGAACTACCGAACATCAATTGAAAATGATTCGACAAAATTTTCAACATTTCAGTCTTTGTACTAAACACAGATTCAAAATACCTTGGAACTAAAACTGTGTAATAGTATTGTCCCTTTTTAATGAATTAACAATGCAAGCGTGTTTGATTGTTATTAGTGCTTGAAATGGTAAAATGAATTCAAAATGTGCCCGGTTGTGTATTTAATTGAGATGATTTTATAGTTCAGTTCTCATGATACCAATCGACTTGTCATGTATTAGGATTGCGGTGCGATAATCTATGGTCGATAAAATTTTATGTCGCTGTAGTCCGTATGGAAATTCGAGATAATCTTTAATTGATTTTTTAAGAGTGATATGTTCCGCATTATAACTGCTTCATATCATTTTAATTTACATTGTTTTTTAATTATCACCGAAAAGATAAAACCCCTTCCGTTAGTTCTGAGAGACTATTTTGATGTGACAAAAAAACCAGCTCGAGTATAGTGATATATTATACAATATAAGTTACAATGGGTAGTGACCCATTAACCAAATAAGGAAGGGAACACCCTGGTACCTTTTATTAAGTTTTTGCTTGATACATTACGTAAACATGTCCACTACCAGCGTGGAGTATATTATCGTCAATGAAAGAATCTCGATATAAATTATTTCTGTAAAAATATTTCAACACAACAATAAATAAAATCCTGCTGGATACTTCGAGTGACTAACAAAAGTACTCATAAAACAAATTCTTACTTCATTTTCGTGTGCCGTAATTTTTGGAGACGGTTTATCACCTTTTCTACACGCGTCTGCGTCTACGCAAAATTTCACATAATAAAAAAATCATTGAGATACAGTAAAATATAACATAGACAACAGAAAAAAACCATAAGTTAACGAAATAATCACGTGGAAAAAACTTTACCGTATTTGTAATTGGTTGAAAGTTTCTTTCTTATATAAAATCTCCCTCAGACTTAACGTATTAATACAATTCGACATATAGGTATATCGTCTTCTATTGAACACTTGCTTCCGATTTTTAATTATTCCCAACAATTTATTTGTTCTAAAAAAGCCAGGACGTTGACTGTTAGAATCAGACGAGTATTTGACTAATATCTCAATTTTTGTTTTCATAATCATAAGAAAACATGCCTTTTGGTTTTGAAAATTAAAAAATTGAAGTTCTCCTATAGGCAATATCAGCTAAAATTTTAAAGCTAAGGTATAGCTTAAAAAAATGTGTGTATAGTCTATTCTTGTTTATATTTTCAACTTCAGATTGAAATCTATGCTCACATATATACGCAGGTAAATATCTAGAGATCTTCATTAATAGGTAACATCAAACAAACCCCAATAAAATAACGTGGTTTTATTAGAAGAATTAACAACAACAAAAAGTGTACGGCCGATATCCCGTTTTATTGGAGTAGAGTTATTAACTTTGCGTTTTCATAGTTTTATTGTTTGAAAGATATATAATAGTTGTATAATAAAAACGACGATCCTTTGATGTAATTCTAATAGTTATTCCTCGAAAGGGTTATTAAACAGCATAGGTAATAACAGTTGGGGCTTTGAGGGTTTTGCTTTATTCTCTTTACCCGTGTTATAAAACGCTTTATAAATGTATCAACCTTATTTTTGGTATCAATTTTATAATAAAGCGAGAAAATCTTGGTTATTAACTAAAATTTTTGTATTTTTATAAAATAAATGGCTGGTGGTAAACCTTTTACACCCGCATGATTTTTAAGGCAATTGCGAATCAAATATAAAAATTAATAATTTATGATATCGACTGAAGGTGCTTGATGGAATTTCATTATTAAATTTAAATTGTTACAACCTTGTACGATTCCACATTTTTTGTCACTAACTACCCGAGTTTCGCCTTTCGACATCTTCAGGCATCCTATCACACGGATGCAACAGAACTGACTTGTCAGGTCTTGTGTGTTTGTTTTGTGAACTGACCAATCAATTCTGTTGCATCCGTGAGATAGAATGCCTGAATATACCGAAAGGCAAAACCCGGGTCGTTAGTGACAAAACATGTGGAATCGTACAAAGTTGTAACAATTCAAATTTGGAATTGAAACTCTATCAAGAACCTTCAGTCGATATCATAAATTATTTATTTTTATATTTGATTCGGGTCGTTAGTGACAAAACATGTGGAATCGTACAAAGTTCAATTTCAAACAATTCAAATTTCAAAATCAATAAAATATATTATTGAATTATCTCTTTTTGGCAACGCAAAGAACCAGTTTGCCAATGGTGATGTCAATAAAAAGAGCTTTAATATTGTCCAACAGATATTGACATACTCTGTGTGGACATGACTGAGTACAAACGAGTACTATTTCTAATGTTTCGATTAAGATGTTGTCAGAACTTTTTCAGAAGAGTTTTTTGACAATTTATTTGCAACTGTTTTTTTTATGTTTGGTGTATGTCCTTGTCACGTTGTAAAATAGTACATTTGAGCTATTTTCCAATTTTGTTGTAAGATAAATGAAAAAAAATACAATGCATACATTTTTCTTCGTCGTGTGAATTTTAAATATTGTATAAATGTCTGATTTTTATTTTATCACTAACGAATAGATTCATATACAATTCTTTAGTAAATCTGAGCAAAAGTACATGTATTCGATCATGACATTAAAATTTACAATAAAATAAGGAGCCTTCTTCTCAGGTTGTATGGCATTTCATACCTTTATACAGTGGCGTTCAACTTTGAATAAAAGTTAGGTAAAATATTCGCTTATAAGCACTATAAAGAATCAAACGCTCGCTCTTTTCTCTCTATAAAGAATTAAATCACACAACAATGTATTCAGACGAAAATCTATAAATCAACTAAAAAAATATTTGGGAAAACATCGTCCCGCTTCGAACATCTGACATAGGAT
Source organism: Himalopsyche japonica (assembly GCA_028555115.1). NCBI lineage: Eukaryota > Metazoa > Arthropoda > Insecta > Trichoptera > Rhyacophilidae > Himalopsyche > Himalopsyche japonica. Next base: position 231,498 of record JAHFWJ010000213.1, on the reverse strand, counting down.
ATTGATAAAAAACAAAAGCCTGGAATGTTTTTAATTTGACTAAGAGACTGGTTGCGTTGACATTTAAGTTGTATTATGCGGATGGTCTAGGGAAGTGGTGGTGAACCTGCGGGTCAAACACTGACCCATGTATTTTTACCTTTCTGTAGATCACAGAAAATCGATATTATAAAAAAAATAGTTGACATATCAAATGTCTCCCTGTCGCTTTTTCAAGTGACTCAACGGTTAGTATTTAAAAAAATGTAAAATTTTGATCCATTTCTCAAAAACGTTCACCATCACAGGTCTAAGGTAACAATAACATGAATTAATATTGTAAAGTATTTATGAGATAAGTTATAAAATGTTTTAAAAATATAAATCTGTAGTGAACCTGAAAACATTAGACTGACTTTTCTGCAATATCCATTCTTATTTCCATTCATAAAGAACATTATTGATTTTTTTAGAGAGAATTTGATTTATTTATATAATATATGCGAAAATATCTAAATACTTTTAAGTGTGAAAATAAAAAAAAAGTCTTTTCGTTTATAAGTGCGGTAAAATTATTTTAAAAAAATGTCACAATATTTTCCTAGTGAGATAGGAGGAAGGTTGTATAATTTTAATTATAAAAACCGTAATGCATCTTTTAATGTGCGCTGGTAAGGAAATAATTTTATAAATATGACGTGTCTATAGATACTAATTAATTTTAGCTAAAATGGTATAAATAAACCTATGAGTCATTATCGAATGAAACATTCACCATTTTCCCGCATTTATCACTTTTTTCAGGGTCGTTTCAAAATCGAAAAAGCAGTGTTCCACTGTAAATGTTACGCTACTGTCTACAGGTAATCAGGTAACAAATATATATTATATTCTACAGGTGAAGACGGTAGATTCTTCACTAGTGCTTTTATGGCTATTGCTTTGAAAAAAGTTTTACAGCACAAAATGTACGGTCGCCATTTCAAATGACCCTCTCTAGACCGCTGTACATAAAAACAACAAAATTAATTAACTTAAAAATATGGTATTTTAAATATATATATCTAACAGTAGACTTGCAATTGTTTATTTGAAACATATGATTTTAAATGCGTAATAATCTGCTTTTTTGTATGTTTTGATTTTTCTTTTTTTTAAGATTAAGAAAATTAGAGAGAACGCACATATTCTTCCATCCTAAAAAGTGAGGAATAAGAGGTTTTGAGCACGACAAAAATATAGAAACACCAAAAAAAAATGATGATGATAAATGATTGGAAGATATTTAGCCGTCACAGCAAAACATCAACCTTAAAAAAGCAACAATGACCGCTTAGCACCGAAATAGCGTGATAAAATTTAATTTTAAAAAGATATTTTTTTTCGTATGAATTAATTTTATTATTACAACTGCAAAGGGTTAACTATAGGTTAAAAGTGAAGATTTCTAGGAACAACAATAAAAACATATCCGCAGCTTTAGTGCATAAATACGCACCTACCTAAATCGAGCCATTATTAAAACCATTTTTTATGAAAACACAACAAAAAATCGGCAACAGACAGAATACTACCGATACAATAAAAAGCTGAAGCAACTTCATTGCAATAAAAAAGTTGGCGATAATACGGCTCCGGCAACTGACTTGATAGACGCTTTGTTTAACAGATACCGGCAACACTTAACAATGCCCACTACAACGCCAATTGAAGAGGATTGATCATAAATGGTTGAAGTATTGGACCCCTCTCGAAAACTTTATGAGGTATTTTTTTTTCCGCCGAAGAACTATATTGCTCGTGTATAAAAATTTGACAACCAGTGGTATTCTAAATGTGAAAATAAAATTTAATTTTTTAGCATTAGCGTTCTATTTTTAAAATCGGCCAAACTTAACTGTTTTCTAACTCCTAAAATTTGCAAACAATTGAAAGTGAAATTACATAACGTTTTATGAATTAAAATCGCCGGAAATATGTGGAGAGGGGTATATCTGGGGAATAACACCAAATAATCAATAAACTATCGCTCTATGAAATGTGAAATAAATCTATGAAGAATATGTATTCTAATATGACTTTTAAGGTGTTAACTGTCACTTCTTGATGGAAAGGCATTATATTTTAAATAATAAAAACACATTTTTTTAGTACTTATTTCCACAATATATTTTTTGATCGGACCGGTTTCGCTCATCGCGAGCATTATCAACTGATGCGATGAGCGAAACCGGTCCTGATCAAAAAATATATTGTGGAAATAAGTACTAAAAAAATGTGTTTTTATTATTTAAAATTCTAATATGACACAAAGGTAAAACGTAGTGTCTAGGATAATTATAACTGTTACTGTAATATGAAACGAAAAAAAACAATTCGAACGAAAAAACATAACGAATGCAGAGGTGGTATTTTTAAATAATATATTTAGGTTGATTTATGTAGTTGGCACACTTAATTCTCTTTCATTATTATTGCGGGTGTTCATTTCATGCAAAATAGCCGTGGAAAAAAACACAACAAAAATATGTACAGAACATTAAAGGTATATTATATTTAATGCGACCAAACGTCTCGATTTGGACTTGACCGTTCCGTGTTTAAGTTGCCTGTACCGTTGCCTTCAAGCACTGCCTCAGGAAGCCAAAATGTCCCGTTTGCAGAAAAAAACAACCCCCGATGGTATTTCTTAAAAAAATATATTTAAATAAAAGACTCGTGTATTGAGAAATACAACTCACTGAAACGAAATATTGCGTGTATAACTTTTTTTGTGTAAGCGTATATTTTTTGTAACTTTTTAGTTTTATTTAAACATGTATAATGACAAAATAAAATCGGCTAGTTTGGAAAGCATTGGTAGTACTTACTTACATCTTATTCAAGATTATTTACACGGGATAAAGGACTGATAATCACCTTTTTTTAGTGACGCGTGAATTCACTAAACATATTTAAGTAGGATAATGCATACTTATTTTGGCATCCGACAAAAATTATTTATATAATATATCAGTGGTAAAATTTTCTGATATCAATTAAGCAGTTACTATATTCAAGAATACGTTTGAAATTCTTCATAGTCTACTCAATCCAAAACGACGCAAATAAGCAGATGAAAGTGATTTTGAAAATAATCATATTTATATCCTATTCTGCAATGCTCACATAGGTAAATCAAAAAATAAATATTCCCCCACCCATCCTTCCACTGGAAAAAAGCTGAAGACAACTTAAATGATATCCCCCTTTAATAGCTAAACAATATATGTCGATATTTTTATAGTTAGTTTGGTCGTATAAACAATCATGATTATTTAATATCATATAACAATGATTTAAGAAGAGAAAAATAAATAATTTATTGGGTTACAGCTAATGATAGCCAAAATTATATATATATTTTTAATTATATGAGATCAACTTGATTTGTATTTGAAATAGCTACATAACAATGTCTAATATAAATTTTGAAATACAATACATAAAAAATCTCAATTACATGTTAATCCATTTGATTGTAGGGTACAAATGTCACTACATCATTTCAAGTACTAGATAAAATGCTTTTTTTGCGGTAATTATTTATTGGGTGATAAAAATATGTTGTTTTTAGCAGTGGAAGGTTATTAATTTTAAATTTTAAATAAAATAAATTAAATAAATTTAAAATTTTAGTAAATCGAGACTATACAGATGATCAAAACTATGAATTGTTTTATGCATGCTATGAAGTGCAGTCAAGGTGATTAGTAATTCTGAAAAATTGTGAAATGGTAAACAATATTTGTTGCTTTTGTTCTTTTTAAGTATTTCTTCGTGTTGAAAACTAAGTAGAAATATATCGTTTGTCTTTAAGAATATCTCTATATCTTACATAGAAAATTTCCTAAGCTAGATAATTATGATTGAAATGAATAATTTAACTTATATCGTCAACATTTTGTTGGTGTTCTAAGTTACCTATTGTAAAAAGTGTGCAATTAAAAAGAGCGTATTTGGAATCAAATAGTAAGGAATTCATGTGAATGCAGGAGAATCGCGATTATTCGGGCTAATTGGGAATGAAGGTCGTCGGAAAATCAAAAAAAAAAACTTATAGGTAAATACAAATATATTCAATCCGATTTTTTTTAATTAACATTTATATGTTGGTAACATATGAAATTGTATATTATTAATTAATTCAATAAGGCGTTTTTGCTTAAAGAAAGTTATTGTTTTGGGGTTGTTAAATCGAGAACACATTAAAAGCACATAATTTTCCTTGCGTAATATTCTATACTCCGGAATCATTTTATGGCGACATTCTAACACTGAGCTATTGCAAATCTTCAAATAATTTCCTCGAACTTATTCACTGAGGAAGACATTTCATGAATTATTTATTTACCACGAGTAAATTGATCAAAGTATATTTTTATCAATACAGATAATCGTGTTTTACTGTACAATCAACCGATATTAAAACAATTAAAAATGAATTGTCCTGTGGCTCATGTTTATCCGTTTACATCGGACAGACAGGTAGAAGTATATCTACTCGAGCTAAGGAACATATAAGATCATTCAATAGTAAAAAAAAACGGATTCACGATTCGCTAATCACATTATAAAGGAATTACATAATATAAATTCAAACTCAGCGCCTAAGTGTTTGCATCTTTGCAGAAGGTTCGTAGGATGACCGCTTTGGAGCAGCTGGAAATCAATAGACATCAACTATCACAAAGGATTCTTAACGAACAAACTAATATATTGTTTAGCCCATTAATTAAACTGCTCCACTTGGGAATGGGTCTGATTTGCTTCCGTAATAGACCATTTCCGTGCCACATGTAAACTTATTGTCATAGCCGCATTTTTTAATTTCATTTACAATTTTTGAAAAATTTAGTTTTATTGCGAGAAAGGAACAAGCTAGGCCGTTAAAATAGGAAAGAAGATGTATTGTGTACATTTTCTACACAGCTATACATAGATAAGCAAATGTTAGTTTAAGCATAGTTCTGACGATGGCGTGAGCCGAAATAGCTATCAACTATATTTTTTAAAAATAATTTTGTAGAACTAAAATACATTGCTATTTTTTTCACCGTGTTAAAGCAATTAGAAACGCTGGTGAAAGATGGTGTAGAAATAGACCAGTTCTGGCTTGAATGCGACTTAACAAAACACATTAAAAAAATGATGACGTTGGCCATATAAACCCCCACCCTCTATTTGCTGAATATTGTCGAGTTAGTAATACTCATTGGTTTATTAGAATCAACTAAAAACATTTAAATTGTCTGACTTCACTGCACCATGTAAAGTGAAATATGTTTTTTTTGTGGGAATTCAGTAATAAATGATTATTGAAACGTTTGGAAGTTTTATTGTTTTATTGCACCAAATGCTGCGATATATAAAATTGCCTTTATCTCGTAAAACCCTCCATCTTTTCACGTTTTTTTTTGTCCGGTGGATGTACAGCTTTTCTGTGCAGTTCTTTTAGGGATGTACCGATGGTGTTATCATTTTTGTTATACTCGAATACTTATATTGAGAGTATTTTGAGCAGATTTATGTAAGACGGTGTTAAAATAAAACAGCAAACATTTAAAATTGTTTTTTTTTATGTTTAAAATATTTTATATGACATGCTGAGGAACTCGACAACTAACGAAGCATCTCAAAAGAAATTGGTTCATAACCCTGAATCTCTCTCTTTTCGAAGGTAGTATTGATCATTGCATCTTAGCGATGACGTTTTCATAATACTAAAATTTTAAAGGCGATTATTAAACACGATTTAATTGAACCATTGAATATTTCGATAATGCAATAAGATACATCTGTCAAACTTTTGAACTCTTTTTTCACTGATGCTATCGTTTTTTCTACATTAAAAGCAAACATTCATGAGTTGGACTTCATTTTAATTGACCCATTGCACATCATATGTTTAAATGAAAGTGTAGCCTTGAATTTTAATTTTCAATTGTGAGGGCTACAATTAATTTGTAAAAAAATTATATAGATAGAAGGATGGGACGCAGGATTAGTTTACATATCGCTTTTACTCCTTCTTGTCTTTTGTATTTCATTGAATCAAATAAACGACATCATTATCCAGAACTTTGGGTGTTAAGTTAAAAATCATTATGTGAAAAATACTTTTCGGCAATTTCATCCTTGTCCTTAAGTCAAATAAAAGCATATTAGATTTATAGTTCATATTATACATAAAAAAAAATTATGAAAATTTTACTAATATTTTGATTTGATATAACTTTCACAAAATGATGTATGCCTTGATTCGGATCTGATCGAGTACTTTTGTGGCATTTAATGAGAATTAGTAATTTTATCTTTGATATAAAAAGGTAAAATTACAGAGACAAGAGCCATAATACCGTAAGTCGTATGCTATAAATCAGGGATTGTCAAGCCGAGGCGCATACTTACCGATTTTACTTCAGTAACAAAAGTGAACTATTTCTTCTTTAAAGATATTACAATAATTAATATTGAGATTCTTCGATGAGATTTGACAAATTTATAGCGACAAGCAACAAGAAAGAATACAAATCGCTTTTATGTAATTATGCTATAACTTCTATATTTTGACGGCTTAAGAATAACATGTTTTGGTTGGTTGTGAAGTGAACCGTCCTTTGCGATTGAATATAGCATCGTTAAATGTTTTATTAATTTGAGAAATGAATGGCTTAGACATGAAATATTCTATTCGGTTTTAATTATGGATTCGGTCATTCAGCTCTTTTTAGTTAAATAAACATGACACCAGATATGTTGTTTCTCTTTTGTCGGTCACTATCAATTTGAGGAGAAAATATGTTACAAACAACCATATCTAAGTTTACATATGCATATTTAAAATAACGTTTAGATCTAACGAGGAAATAAGCAAATGCCTCTAAAAAGTTCCAACCACTAAGCCGTTGACGTTTTATTGTTATCTTAGCGTAAAACACACAAATGGCTTTCAGGGTCAATTTAAATAAGCTGGGATTGTTTTGATTTTGTTATAAATGGTATTGACAAAACATTATTCTTATGTAAAACTCGGAATGGATGCAACCGTATTACAAAGCCTGATAGAGATATAATATTCTTAATTCCATAATCATTATTAACAAAAAGCTATTACGTTAAATAAACTATATGCGATGAGCGCTGGTTGATATTTCTCGTAAAGCTCTGAATGCATATTAATAAATAACTTTTAAAGGCTTGCGGGCCAAGTCTACAGAACCTCGTCTTGCTTAAAGTTTAAATGACGCCCATGGCATTCACGAGTCGTATGTCATAAAGATTTTAACGTTGCGATAAAATTGTTGAGTGACAGCTAGAGATGTTTAACGACAATATACTTAAAGTTTTCTTGTCATAAAAAATATTTGATTATTCATCGTTTATAACGCGCGACTCTGGCGAGATTCTTATATTATTATGACAGAGACAGTCAATAGATAGTTGGACCCCCAAACATAATAATGGATACACAAAAGTCTACTTCAATTTTTGTAAGGAAAAATATTCGAATTACAAATTGCGCGAGTATAATAAAATGGATATAAAATTCAATCTTATTAAAGTTTATAAAAAGATATATTTATACTTTACATTACAAAGTTAAAATCGGGCGAGAAAAACTGAATTAATTTTTTCAAGGTCATCCGAGATCAACTTGAGGAGTAAAGTCAAATCGTTAAATTGTAATATTTTCAATACAAATTTGATATTGAATGAATACGGTAAAAATCTTATCACTGGACACAGGCACACTTTAATTGTAGACATAGCCTTACTGGTAAACTTGTATGTCTTTAAGTGCATTGTGGTAATATTCCACTTTTTATTGACGATCAACAATATTTTTATTAACTAGCATCGAGACTGCGGCACATTGATCAACGTTGGCTTCTTCAGGCTCGAGTCCCAGTATGGAATTTAGTGAATCTATAATTTCCTTCTCAACAATGCGATCATAAAAACAGGGCAAAATGAGAGCGGTTAGCTAACGCCTATTACTGCCCTGGTCATGTCTTTCTATCCCTTATCCTATTTAAAAATGAATTAATTAAGAAAAAGACAGCTTGTAGTGGGTAATGTTAAGGTGCTGAAAACACGATCAAATGATAGTTACGACAAGGTTTGTTAATTAAATGAGCAGTACCTAATACATACTCCACCAAGTAGGTGTCTGATCTATCAAATGCAATAAGAGCTATTAGTTATTTAAATAATAGTTAACTCGCGTTATTATATATTTATATTGTATATATATATATGTGTGGTAATTTCTTGACCCCAGAAACATATTTTAATTATATAATATTTCTCACTTTTTAAAAACTTAGCGAACTATCTGGTAATATCTGGACATTTTTAAAATTACCATTGAAAGATAATAAAATATGTAATAAGTCTATTTACGTATAGTTCTTTTGCATCCATGTGAGAGAATGCCTGAAGATGCCTAAAGGCGAAACCCGGGTCGTTAGTGACAAAACATGTGGAATCGTACAATTTTGTAACAATTCAAAAAAGTTGATTTAGCTTTGAATTTTAGTTATGGTGATGAAATTTATTGCAAGTAATTATGATTATTGTCAATATCGTCGGCATTATTAAAAAAGTAAGTTTAATATCCCTGTTAAGTAAATCTGTGCATAGTTTATTTATATTGAAACTTCCATCTACATTCCTACAATTTACACTGGACCTATAGAAAATTTACACTTGATATTTCTTCTATACAAAACTCGACACGGCTTCTGTTGGCTGATTTAGTCAAATTTTATTGAAGGATAATAAAATAAAATAAAAAATCACCACAAATCAATTAAATTTTATTAATTATCTATAAGTCTGTGTTTTCGGACAGTTCGTTCGCAAGGTCAACTCACACGTGCCTCACAATAAGAGATTCTTGCATCGTATATTTATACTGCAGTAAATCTCCATAGAGCGTTTACAGAGAAATTTCAGCGGCAGTCCTCCATATAGTGTAATTTTATACAAAAAATAGTTTTTTTCCTACAGTACATTTCAATATTTATATATATACATACTTTATGTAAGCTAATTGAAAAAATATTTTTCGTCTCAAAAAATTCGACAAATGCGTTTTTTAATTATCTAAATAAAAGGTCATTTAATACATAAAAATTGGATTGATATCAATTGGACAATATGCAATTAAAAGTACCTAGCCTCAACTTTTATGGGTGTCTAGTCTCTTATTCCGTAGCTATCCGGTGCGAAAAAGAAGATCCAGGGCAATAACCAAAATTTGAACTTTACCACTAATATAAGCCAATGCAAATCCATAGGGCATACACAGTCAGATCGGTTGTCTTTGACTGAAGAAAAAAAAACTATTTCTCATCGCACTGGCAAGTTGTTTTGACATAATAACTAAACTGCATAATATCGAATGATCGTCACTCAATAAGTAAAACTCAATTTGAAATTTTGTGTCATGAATTTTTGAATGTCATGAAGTGTCTATATGAGACTTTAAATCCCTCTGCGTTCACGCATAAATACGTATTTGTTTATTTTTACATTTAATTCATTTGTGTTTTCAGATAAAAGCATTACGTGATTCCTACTGTGAATGAGAATTGTGTGAATGTGTGTGTAAATGAGAATTTTATAAGACACCTCTTCATTCGGCGAAGAGTAATTTGGATTCAGTTAAAACATAATGAAGGCACATCTCTCAGTGGAAATCTGTAAAACAGGGGCAGAGTCGAGAGATGAAGGTCCAGCCCCGCCCAACAGCTCCTGTTCTAGCGTTTCTCATCGGCATCACCGATAATTACAGACCTTACTTAACCTCGTCTGCTGGCCGTATTTATTATTACGAGCCAGAAAATATATTCTTATATTATTATTATTATTTTGTATAATAATATGAACATTTAATCTCAAGGACGTTGTGGTTCCTTTGTGCAATTTTTTCAGTACGGCTTTTATATATAATATAATCACGATTTTTTTGGTTACCTTAAACTTTTAACCATCCAAAAAATTATAGTTAAATTATTTTAATCGTTTTTTTATCTTCTGGTATTTTCAAAAATGTTAACCATCTACAAGTAATTATGATGTTATTATGGTAGAAGTCTATAATTTTTGATCATGCCCGTTTCGAATGTGGAACATATGAACTTTCAATAGAGTTTAACATATATATGATTACCTAATCAAAATAAATATATGGAAAAGAATTATAGACGATACAGTAACAGCAGTCTTTTAATCTATAAGCAAAGCCGAAATCCCTCCATCTATCCATTTTTTTGAAATTAGAACTGCTCATAAAAACTTTCACTTGGTCTCTTTTTTAAACAATTTATGTTATTTCACAGACCAGGTGATTGACGGTTTTTGAATTAAAATGAGTAATCAATACAGTATCACTTAATCAATCAAAATATAAAAAAACAGTACTCCCTGTAATCTGTTACTTTGTCATCAAAGATTTTTTTTAAATAATATTATTAGGTTTTTAAAAATGTAGACTAATACGAATTGATATAACTAGGAAAAGACTGCTAGGAAGTGATTGCTAACATTTACAATAATATCAAAATCGAATCATATCAAAAACAATTAAATTATCACGCGTATTCGTCTTTTGCTTTTCAGAACTGATAACTTCAAACTTTAGTAGGGTTGATTGAATATTGAATTGAATAAGACTTGATTAAAATCGCTACATTTCAAAAAAGCCATTTTTATTTTGAACATGGGAGCTACTGTTTACTACTAAGTTTTCTTTTCTTTTGAATCATTTTATATATATACGATTTGTTAATTTGACAATGAATATCTCTGGAATGATAATCATATTGTCTAACAATGACACCTTTGCCGTTGTGTCCTCAATTTTATAAAATTTACTTTTTATATATGACTCGGACGTTATTTTTAACATACCTTTAATAGTGATAACTTTACTTTAATAAAATGAAAACGATTTGTCAATTCAGTTAATTAAAGACGACTATTACAAGTATTTGATATATTTTTAGAATAGCATATTAATAGATTTTTTTAAATCATATAAAATGTCATATTTTTTACTTATTTTTCTATAGTTATGAATGGTACCTTAAAATCAAACGTTTACTAATAAAACATAAAAATATTCGACACGAGTTATCAATAAACCATCGATATGCAGTATAATTTGAAATGAGTTTTTTTAAGCGAAAACAAAATTTAAATTTAATTAAAACCTTGAAATAAGGGTGAAGTATAACACTTACTAACAGGCTGCTATTACATACGTTGAATTTCTCGTGGGTTTCATTGAAAATAAATTCGCCAATTATTTAATTTAGGTATTAGCAGTTTACCAGTGACCGTTTGTTTGATCACAGCAGTAAAACCATTATATGGGTAATGGTATGCACCAGTCGAATCTAAGGGAAGTTCATCGACGCCATGTTATCTTGCACACGATATCATCAAACATTTATCATTGATAGCTTTATGGTTATTGTTGAATTTATATACGAGTCAATTCAATCAATCGGCAATATAAATCGTGGAATCAAATAACGACCCATTGATCGAAAAAATTCAATGTCGGTGACTGAGTGCAAAATTAAGTTGCAATTTGAAACGCACTGCGTCAATAAATGAGCCGTAAAATCACAGTATTTTTTTTTTTTTGAAAATACACGTAATTAAAAAAAATCATTTCAAACCTCTAACGTAACCTTCAACATATGATTTGTACAACTGTTTTAATTTGCTCACGTATAATATATGTATTCGATCGCTACCACTTTCAGTCTAAATATTTTTGTTTTTCTTCTACCTAAAACATCTGAGTTTATGACTCAACGCCATTTAGATATATTATAATTGTGTCATTGACATTGCGGGTTCTATTAAAAAAGTTTCCGAACAGTATAACACTAGTCAATATATCCAATTCAACTCCTTCAAAATTCTAGTCGAATGATTTTTATCAATTACAGCTATTCGTGCAATATTACAAAAACGATTAGAAAATTAATTTCATGAATATAAGTCACTATCTCCGAATCTCCATCTTTTAATTCGATATTAAAACAAGTTGAGAGTATATGACTACTAAAATGAAATGTACATATACGAGATCACTTAACTCTTAGAGTAATTGCAACCGCTTCTACCGTCATATGTACATACATAGTCAAATGCTTCGTTGTTATCTTACCCTCGTCTTATTGCAAAAGGCTTTATTATTTCGATTTATTTCCTGTTTTGTGTCTTTCAAATTGAAGATCTTTTCTTCAATCAATTTTCATGGTTTAATCGTTGCATATTTTTGGAAAGCAAGCTTAGTGTGAAGCGTTTATGTACACGTCAGCAACTACACTTTCATGAATTAGGAAGATGTTTTGGCTTACATTAAAATTAATAGTAAATACATGTTCATCCGTTATCAGTGATGAAATATCCATGCAATGTATTTTATTATGAAGAAATAAATGCCCATGTAAGTAAGTTAAATAAATACTTGTGTATGATTTATTCAATGGCGTGAAATTGATTGGTAGCGTGATACACGCTTGCACAAAACACTATTTATCAAATGTCAATTATGCAAAAAAAAAATACAGTAAAAAGCAGCATACATTGCTCAACACTATTAGCGGATGATGTGAAGTTGTTTTCTTCTTCTTCAAGTAACGCTCACCAAATAACAAGAGCTACTTGACGCACACCAATACAATAGGATACATGAAACATATGAGTATAACATATAAACTTTTATTAAGAATAAATGTTCATCTTGCAGCCACGGTCTTTGAAGAAGAGAGAAACATGTACGCTACTAATAATGAGAAAATGGATTCTCAATCCAGCTTATCTCAATAGAAGTTATTTGACATAAATGATTTTTATTTAATCTATTTTTAATACGGGTTACACTTATAGAAAAATTTGGAAAATAAAAGTCTCATTTGTAAGCGGGGTGTAATTTACGACATCAAATTCAACTATGCATTTGAGTAAATATCAATAATCCGATTAAAAAATCAGTTTATGAAGATGTACTGTCAGGATACGAGCCCATGGACGTCACAGCCGTAAATCACATTGCTGACCATTTCCATCGATACTTTGAGTTGTCTTTTGAAATGATTTCAATTGAACTAAGCGAATTTAATTTGTGTTATATAATCGTTGATAAAACGCTATTTAAATGATAAAAAAGGTCGACGATATTATATCACCCAAACATTTGATCGAAAGTTATATACATAAATCTTTTATTGATGCAGTACTGCTTTTAAAGCAGTGCAAAATTCAAGAAACGTGTTACTTCTGTATATTTTTACAATTGCCCAAAATTGTACATTTTTTGAATATAATTTTGGGGAAAACTGAGAAATCATTATTTTAACGAAAAAAAGGATATTAAAATTATTAAGCTATTCTTATAAAACATGCAATTTTGACTTACTTTTTCTAGAGGTAGCCGAATTCTATTTTAGGAGTACATCTATTGGGTTGGCAACTAAGTAATTGCGGATGTCACTCATAGATGGTTCCAGTTGAATTTTTAGGTTTGCGACTAAGTCCAAATGTAAACACATTTTGTTATTGGATAGTTGACAATTCAGCTGTCAATCAGTAATAAAAGTTTTTTGTCGGTTGCGTAGTTTTCGTTTGGCGTTCGTTGAAAAATGGAAAATCAAAAGAAACATTTTGTCATATTTTGCTTTTTGATTTCCGCAAAGGGAAAACGCATCGCAAGCTCACAAAAATTTATGTGCTGTTTATGGTGACGAAGCCTTAAAAGAACGGCAGTGTCAAAATTGGTTTGCCAAATTTCGTTCTGGTGATTTTTCACTCAAAAATGAACAACGCTCTGGTCGTCCAGTTGAAGTTGATGACGACCTAGTCAAAGCAATCGTCGATTCAGATCGTCACAGTACAACACGCGAGATTGCAGAGAAGCTTCATGTATCACATGCATCCATTGAAAATCACTTAAAACAACTTGGCTATGTTCAAAAACTCGATACATGGGTTCCTCACGAACTGAAAGAAACGCATTTAACGCAACGCATTAACAGCTGCGATTTGCTAAAGAAACGTAATGTAAATGATCCATTTTTAAAACGACTGATAACTGGCGATGAAAAATGGGTTGTTTACAACAATATCATGCGGAAAAGATCGTGGAGCAGGCCAGGTGAACCAGCTCAAACAACATCAAAAGCTGATATTCATCAAAAGAAGGTTTTGTTATCAGTTTGGTGGGATTATAAAGGAATTGTCTACTTTGAACTCTTACCACCCAACCGAACGATCAATTCTGATGTCTACATTGAACAACTAACGAAATTAAGCAATTCAGTTGAAGAAAAGCGGCCCAAATTGACAAATCGAAAAGGTTTTGTATTCCATCATGATAATGCAAGGCCACACACATCTTTGGCCACTCGGCAAAAATTATTGGAGCTTGGTTAATATAACTGTATTTTGATACTTGCAATTTTTTTCCACGAATTTGATATAAAAAATCACAAGGAGAGTTACAAAGAAATAGGTATAATTGGACTATCCGTCCTTATATAAATTGACATTTTATGATACAACTACTCAATTACTTCAAAGAAATACATTTTCAAATCCTTGAGGTTCTATAGTACTTAGTGCCTGTGTATTTGGCAAAGCTCAAAGATACTGGTATTATGTGAGGAAGTAAAGGGATCGATAAATTCTACAGAGATTGGTGACTTAATGCACCATTCATTGAACGAATGTTGCACCTATTTAAAGAAGAACATACGCAACACCAACAAAAATTGTCTATGCTAGCCATAGTCAACCTGCGGGCGGCAGGCCAGATACACTGTCTGTAAGAGTACCTCAGCATCTAGAATCACATTTATTTTCAATAAACGCTTAAATGTATTTTAACATTTTTTGTTTTTTTCACACACTGTAATTAATATTGTATTATACTTATGTCTACTTTTTAAACGGAGAAAGGATGCTATCTTACGTGTGATTAGCAATCAACGAACCAAGTCCCGCATTGGATCCTTAAAGAATAATAGTTTTGGAGAAAAATCTTTATATTTTACATATTTTGAATAATAGAAATCCATTTTTATTGCTATTTTCAAAATATGACCAGAACCAGTGTCCCTCATCGCGAGTGTTATTAACCGATAAGAAACAAAATTTTATTTAGTAATACATTATGTTTCATAAAATATAATATGTAAGTGCAGGTGATTTTAATTAAAAAAAGTCTTTCACGAATATGCTTAGCTCTGAATGGATTATTTGTATGTCTTAATGTTGGTTTGAAAATTATTAATAAGAGATTGCCAACATTTCATTTTTTAATTTATTTGTCGATTGTTTTTTTTTAGCTCTTGAACCTTTGGTAGTGTATATGTGTTAATTTTCAACTCCAAATTTTTCATAAATAGGCTTGTTTGTAATTTGTTTCTTGTTAGTTGTAATGGTCGCAATAAGCGGAATCGGTCTGAATCAACAAAAAAAAAATGTGTGAAAATAGTAATCAAACAATATATTTTCATCGTTTAAAATATTTTGCCTTTCCATTAATAAGTGACTGTTAACACCTTATAAGTATTTTATTTTGCAATATAAAACTTACAAAAGTCTTCTTCTTCAAAAAAACTCTTGATTTTTTTATTTATTCATATGTTTGCAAGAGTATCAAAAGTATTCCAATTTTATTTTACGAAATGACCAATCAATATGAAAATCATTTGGTGGTTTAGGATTTTAATTTTGGGAGGAATTAATATAGCTGTAATTTATTTAAAAATTAAAACTTAATAAATACAACATTTTTTGATGCCGCGTCTTAACATTTCTTCAAAATTCTAAAAAATATCACTAAGTATCGCGCGTATACGCGCTCATTTTATATGGCCGGCCTGCATGCATGCGAGTACTATAACGCGCTTATGGCATATAACCGATAAATCTTGGGAGTAAAAAGCCGCTCAAAACTAAATATAAACAGAATGGATTTCCGAATGTAGATTGCAAAAGAATCATTCACTGTGGCTATACTAGTTATATTGAATGGTCGAATCCAAAAAAAATCACTTGACATTACCTCATGTAATATCCACTTAATATAATCAATCAATTAATAATATTACTGGAGCTTAAAAAATAATAATTGACTTATAAATATATCAAAGTAACGTTAAAAAATCGAGGGGCTAGGGAATTATAGATGTAACTAGGAAATCATTGAACTACAAAAATGACAAACTGATTTTTTACTGTTACGAGAGATTTTTAAATATTGCAAAAATTCTAAAATAATAGTTGACATAATTTATCGATGAGAGGTATAATATTCTATTTGTTTTTTTTTTTTTTTTTGAAAAATAAAGTTACGATTGAAAAAAAGTCTTTCTTCTTTTTACTATGAAATACTTGCTATTATGTATAAAGTTATATTTAAAAGTATGTTTATCATTGCATAACGAACATACTTAAATTTTTTGATGGTATATTAAAAAAAAACAGGTATTTTGGTTGTCATTCCTTTAGTATTGAGACCTCGAAATGTTCTTCTTGTAGAGCTACACATATATTTTCTGTTATTGTATATTACTGATTTAGATTTAATACAAAAATAAATCTGTGTTTAGTAAATTTAGATCCACTGCTGAGAAATTACGCTAGTGGCAAAACCACTTAGTAATTTCTAGTTATTAATTATTTATGATGAGTTTTTGTTTGGATAATAATGTGTTTAAATTGAATCATTTAAGTAAAGTATTTTTAAAGACGCTTTAATAGTAGGTATTTGGTAATGGCGTTTTTTCGATGGCTTTAACTGTGTTACAATGCTACTAGGATGTAGGCGTATAAATAAATATCCATTAAAAGTAACCTTCAGCAGAATCCGGGTGAAATTTTAACAAGTCCGCACATAATTCGGATGACCATTTCGCGGACTCGAGATGAACGCAATGAAAATAATAATAAATAATCACGATTGCTTGATCTATTAAATAAATTAAGCAGTCAAACTTGGCATTTTCATAATATCCTTTCTGAGAATTGCTTCGTCCGCATCGGGGCCCGACAATGTGGCTCGAGATTCACTGAATAAAAAAAAACGAGTCGAACTAAACTTGGACATTACCGTATTAAATAATAGTTATCAAGTCATTGTGCGCAGCCTCGTATGACGGGTGGAATAGATACTGACAACTCATGCAACAGGGATGGGCAACTAGTTTTCAGCTTATCCAAGCTTTGTACCTAAGAGTTTTCATCGAACAATACATCAAATAGATATAGTCGGCATGTACGTGAAAAATTATTTGTAATATGGTACACAAATTAATAATTTTGGTAAGGTCTCTGGTTGTGTAACGTGGGGACCGCACTGATTTCAAATATAACTATGATTTTAATAATTTACACTAGTAATGATTTTTGTTTATTTTTTTTGCAAAACTACACTACATTATTTCTAAGAAGAACGGTGTTTAAATGCATTTTCTAAAATAGTTAATCGAAAGTATTTGACAGTCAACGAAGTATCGTCTGAAAGATTGTTTTTCTAGTGCTGTTCCATGTCCATTTGATCAAATTTACTAGTTGAGTGAAGAATGTAAAAATGGGACTTAGAAAAGACTAGTAGTTGACCAAAAAAATTAAATTTAACCTATGCTCACACCAACTTTATAAATAAATGATCTGATAATGCTACTCTTAATGTTTAAGTGTCGCTAAGTTTACATAAATACACTTTTGCATACGTGTACTTTTGCTACCTCTAGCGAATCATAACGAGTAAATTTTGAATTGACAAAGATTAATAACATAAAAAATATTGTATATAGTATTCTAATTATTAAAAACAAAAAATTCTAACAAAAAAAAAAGAATAGAATAATTTCCTCAATAAAACCCAACACGCCTAGTGTTTCTTAAATTATAGCTCGAATATGTATTCATAAACAAAAGTCGACGACATTTATATAAAATTATAAATTTATCTTGTTCTATATATAGGAAAATATCGATTCAAATGAAACAATAATTCAGTATCTCACGACACATCCATTTTTTGCAGACATCATCAATAAATTAAATTTTAATTATCGTAGCCTTTCACCTTTCTATTTATTGCGAATTCACATTACGTCCTATCGCTTAAAATATATCATCTTTTGTTAACCTTTGATCGTTTTAAGCCGGTTTTAGTTATTTTATTATACACATGCCATGAAATTCAAAAAATTATGTTTCGAAACGTATGCTGTATTCACATTTTATAATCCGGAATGTGGTATATTAACAAACAATTAATTAATAAGAAACATTTGGCTAAATTTATTGTTCCATTCAAGGTTAAGTATAAAGTGTGTTTTATGCGTACTCATATACTTGAGAAATTGGTAATCAAATCGCGAATGACTCTGTAACTTTGATTCATTATTACTGATTTGGTTATTAAATCACTGACATGACAGGAATATTTCATTTCCAATTGGGAATTCCATCACACAAAAATTTTATGACTCCGTTTACTGTTACCTTTACAGTGTTGCAATTTGAAAATAATTAATAAGCTGCGATTCTCGCATTACCATAGTGGCGAATGAGTGACTCATTTATAATTGAATATTTATCGTACTATTTGCATTCTTTCGATTGCGAACGGTCAGTACAAGTATATTTGAAGGAATCAATTTTTCTCTTTTCTAAAGAAACTATCTATGACGAGTTTTGAAATATCGTTGCAAATGAGTAATGGATTAAACAATTATATACATTTCCATACTTTATGACACCATTATCATCGATGATCATTCCTTCTTGAATCTAAAAATACATTATTCTTTATCAACTAACCATATTATGAGTATCATTTGTTGCTCAAAATCTCTTGATATATTCTGCGCCAATTAATATTTACTAGTTACCTTTTAAAAAATACTAACTTTCTCCAAAATTTGTAAGTTTTATTAAAAAACAAGTTTTAAATTTATGAATATAGAGTTGACATAAATGATAGTTTATCAACAAACTTTTTTATCTTGGTGGAAACGTGTTTAAAAAAACATGTCAAATAAAAATTTCGTCGTCTGTAAAAACATATAGACAGTCAAAAGCTTATCTATTTTTTCTTATAATATTTCTTCTTGAGGCTTAATACTTTATTAATCGTATCGGTAAAGGCTTTTCGTAACATTTCATACTCAAATGAGTTTTAATACTGTTGGCGTTGAAACGTTTATTTAATTAAATGGTTTAAATACAATCTAAGTTTAATTGATTGGAAAATTATCTGCCCATATATTATGTCAAATCGTAACAATAATAGCGTTGAAATGTTTATTTAATTAAATGCTTTAAATACAATCTAAGTTTAATTGATTGGAAAATTATCTGCCCATAAATTATGTCAAATCATAACAACAATAAAACAATAAAACGACATAAATAGTATTTATCTCCCAGGCTCAATAACTTTATGGTTATTAAGTCTGGGTGATAAAGATGTTGTGGCCATTTGATTTATTCTGAGAGAAAGTGGTAAAAAATATTCCAATCAGAGTAACTCGTAATCATGACCGTGTTTGAGACAATTGAATTGTATTAAATATCAAGATTTGAAATGGTTTACCATCCATGAAATACAGTGAAAGCGCTAGCAAACAGAAGTAATCACTGCTATTCAAAAAAAATGTGAAAAGGAAGGATCATTTTTTTATCTCTAGTGAATAGTAAAAATGAAAAAAATGTATTAGACTCGGAATCTCAAGTATGTTTGTAAACTATTCATAATAATATAGTAGTTTGTTTCTCATACGTTTTTATGAAATATTATAAAATTAAAACAATATCAGATAAAAATATAAATCCTAGGTAAATTTTCAATATGAATTTGTGTGTTAATGACATATTTTATTAAAGTTCACGGTATTTGTGCAATTAAGCTGCAGTTGGCTGAAAGTTTTCAACATAATAGGTTTGAGAAATGAGTAGTTTTTGGTCACGGCGACTCATTCTAAAAGACTTTTTGAGAGACCAATCGACTCACTAAGCTTCTAAGCCGATTAGTTTGTGTACTCACATCAATGCATCAAATGGAACTTCCTTGCCCAATATTATTTAACAGCACACGCAATACGCAATCATTAAGTTACTAATTGAAATCAATCCAGGAAGGCTACAATTATACCATGGCGTTATATGGATTTGAGAATCTCTAGGCGCAATTTGTAGGTACTACCGAAAAGCGTCGGTATTTTACTGAACATTTTTATAATTTGCATAAAATTAACTATTTTTCATTTCATCTAATCACAACTATCTCATTATTGATCTTGAATATATTCCAATGAAAGCATACCATGTTTAATATTGCATTAATTTTTAACAGTTCTTCAATTAAAAAAACAGTTGTACAATATTTAATATGTATTATATTTTAAGCTTGTTTGATTTGGAGTCATCAAAAATTCGTCTCTATCTCTTATGGGATATTCCACCACTGCATTTATCTCTTAGTCAGATACGTTTTCGTATTAATGACACCCGCTTTTTAAAACAACAGGTTTTTTGAGTATTTTTCAAGCGTATGACTTGAAATGAATCTCTATTTGGACATCTAATAGGAAGAATGAATTCATTTGGCACCAAATTTGTATTTCCATTTTGAGTAACTCATCAATCAATACTAAACTTAGTGCGAGCACATACTTCAGATTGTGACTATGTTAAACAACAGCATTACCTATCTCTCCTTCACTCATACATCATCTCTTTTCTGATTTTTTCGCAGAACAGTGCTGATCATCCCTATTGTTTTAGTAAATATTTCCAGGGTTTTCGAAGGATTTTTTTTATAAAATTTAGGGTCATCATGAGCAAAGTTTAACATCGTATTTCAATATGTAAGGCGTTGTATATGTTTTTGTGAGAGAAACTCTCGTATCAATTCAATTTTAAAGGGGAATAAATGCAAATCTCTTTACATAATTTTCCGTTTTCTCATATTCAATTTCTTGAGCATAGTGTGAAATTGTGGCTAATCTATTGTTTGAACAATCTTTTGAACGGCAGCAATGTTTCCAACTGATCTTATGGTTTTTTTTAGCGTAGGCTTGTGTATTTAATTTTGCGTTTCTTGGTCATGCCAGGTTATTTTTATTTCAAAATAATTAAAAGAGCTTAGGATTTGCTAAGCGTATATAACTCGTAGAAAACAGCAAACGACCGCTTGCCATAAATTGGCATTGGAAGTGAACATTGATACGTTAAAAGTGATTAAAGTAGGTAAATATGTTTTTCTTCATCAGTGACGTTTTAGTAAAAACATCTAACATTGCTGTATTGCATTCCCTACAAATATTGTAATAAAATGCTGACATTATGTATATGATTATTTTACAAATTAAATAACTACCATAGTAATAGCTAAGAAATATTACTCGCTTAATGAGAGCGGAAAATTTGGTACTTTACCCAAAAATAGCTTTTTTTCCCAAGTGAGTACGCAACTGAATACGTTTTTTATTACCATTTTTACATAAAACACAATAACTCAGTAAATAAAAGTTTTAAATTATTACCTTTTCCGTGTAATGAAACCTTCACAAATTATTATTCTGATACGCAGTGATAATTATATATAATTGGATATATAAACACATTTTTATTGGTATTGTTCTGGAGCGAATCAACGTAACACTATTAAAAGGAAATAATATAATATTCTTAGACATAGTGTTATGATTGGTGTTAATCACCCAACGTTACCAAATTATTATTTTTTATTTAATATTATAAGGAAGATAATGAAACGGTGAGAACATAACAATTGCAGCACGATGTCAACCCATAGTAATAATTTTATAAATACATAAACTAGATTTAACAAAATTATAGCCCTTTATAACTTCAATAATTTTAGTATATGAAATATATAACCGTAGAAGAAATCAGAATACGGCCAAAATAAAAACGCCATGCCAGATAGAACTAGGAGAAAAAGAATTTTTGTCGTGAAAAAATATAATGAATAAAAATATAATCATTCATTTTCACTCAATTTTGTCATCGCTTCGATATGTCATAAAACCAGACAAACTACCAAATGTATTTTTTTTTTCATCATTTTTATATAATAGTCTAAGACATAGTATGTTTTAATTTAGATTGTATGAAATGTTTTTAATTTACAGGTTAAAAAACACCAATAATTTTTTGATGTCAATGCAAATTCAATGATTAATGAGTAATTATGGATTTTATTTGCTAACATGATCACGAAAAGGATTCTTTAGAATTTTGTGTTGTGTTGCTTAGTGTTCAACAATATATAATATAATTAAGTTAAAGAAAATATCGCATTCATCACATTTAAAACAATATCATGATTGAATTTTGACAGAGCTGACGAGTCTGCACGTAACTTCATAGATGCGGCCGTTAGTGACAAATCGAAACAAAATGATATTGAAATTCCATCAAGCATCTACAGTCGATATCATAAATTATATTTGTGTTTTATAAAAATAGATAGCTTAGATATAGATATATATTATATATATAGATATTGATATTATTATAAAGATATTATGATTATATATTACCATATTTATTCTTAGTCAATGAAAAACGTCATGAAAACATTACCGTGTACAACATGGCTAAGTAAATATTGTTCACAAGCTTCATTGTTAACGAATGTTTAAAAAAGTTAATTGAAAATCACCTGTCATGCTGCTCTAATAATTTAAAACACGGAGACTGTCAGAAATAGTTATCAATTTATTACAAAAAGCCATGCTCTGACGGCAATAATAACTGTTATAAGAATCCATGTGATTCAATTATTGTATCACAATTTTTATTACTATGCCCTCCCATAAACAAATATTGTTTAATGGGATATCTTTAGGATGAACAGAGTGGTACAACGATGTGGCTACAAACATCTCCTTTTTATTGTTGCGTGATATTAAATATAACATGAAAAATTAACATATCTTTCAAAGGGGAGATTTCTTCATTACTTTTATTTTATTTACATTGTAACATATTATGCTAATAAAATTAATATTTGTAAGTAATGAGTGCATAAAGCTTTGACAGAATACGTTTTCATTTTTAATTAATTCATCACAATAAAATAGTTAAATAAATACAATAATATATATTATTTAACTATATATAATGGAACGGGTTTTAAGAAAAAAAAATATAAAAAAAACTTTCTTTTTTTATAATTGCTCACTTTTCATTAAATTTCTCAGAATGTGGTATTCAAAAATACTATTTTAATGTTTGAAAATGAATTTAAGATAAAAAAATTCAATATCAAGATATTTTCCTAGTGAACGAATTAGTCAATGTTCGATTTCAATAATTGAAATTCGAATATATGAAATTGTAGACAAGATATATGAAAACATTTTTTATTCGACTTAACGCATTTGATCAAAATGTAGATACCATATGATTATCACTTCATTAACGTAAAATATTATACAACTTCATAAAAATGTCCCATCATTTCTGTACACTTCTATATTGAACGAATAGGTGTCACTGACGTTGGCTTTGAGACCGTAACGCGAGACGGTAAAATTAACTTAACTTTTAAAAGTGCGTTAACAAACCGGAACAATGAGGTATCATTTAAATAATAACAGGTCTCCATGACAACTCGACTGTCATTATTTCCACATTAAAACAAAGTGCGAAATCCACGATACCTTTTCTCTTTGCCTTCTCTATTTAATGACATCACTATTAAATAATGATTATTTATAATGAAATGATGTTCTTCTTTAGATTATCATATTAATATTATTAAAATTAGATTATCATATTAATATTATTAAAATTAGATTATCATATTAATATTATTAAAATTAGATTATCATATTAATATCAAGACAGACTTGATTGTGTAATAAATGTGTTATCATTTGAATTTCGAGGCCATTGTAACTAAATAAAATCGTGACTTGGTTGAGTAAATAGCTAAACCGTTCACATAATTGATGAAATAACCAATAAAGCGATCTTAGAGGAAGAAACTCTTAATTAATCGAGCGATTTGTTCAAATAGTACGGACTAACATTGAATTTCAAATTTACTATCGAATCCTTTCAATACAATTATTCTTCAAGCATATCCATTCCACATGGGATACGTGTATTGTAATTAAATGTTGTTTTTCGAGAATGCAAGTTATTTGCCAATCGCTATGGGTAAGACAAGTTATCAGTCAGTAACCATTAAAACTGTCGCAGATTTTTTCGTACACATCATGTATATATTATAAATAAATATAATCGACGAGTCTTAGTATGACAAGGTATCAACTAAAAACCGAATGTTTTAGCATTTTTAAATTTGATGAAAAATATTAATATACTGTAATGAGAGTAAATTTAGAAATAGCTGGAAGTAAAATATATTACGCCAAGAACTTCTCAGTCAATATTTTTTAAAAATTAATTGGTCTAAATAATAACAATATTTAACACGAGTACTACGGTGCTTATGTAGGTAAAATTTACACTAGTCATGACTTAGTGTGCTCGGAATGATTGTTGTATTTAACATCGAAGGGCCCCGATGTGCTCAAAAGATACTGCAGAGATACATAAAAGGCACCCAAATCGCGTGCCTGTCTTTCTTTATAGCTGACGGAGCATGCGCACGTCATATTTCTCAACATAAGTATTACTTTTAACACGAAAACTTCCGGCGGGGATTCCACAGGAAGCTCTGCGCCCCTCCGTCCCCCGCGGCCCATTCCTGAAGTGCTTTCCCTCTTTCTTCTTCGTCAGCCGTTAGCGCACGGCACTCAGAAAAACCAGCTAATGCTTACTGGCCATATCCCATGAAAATTAATTATATAAAAAACATTCTGAGTCGATTGTTCTCACGAGAACGGGTATGAAAAAATCTCGACATTCAACGGTCGGCGACAGAAGCTTCAAAGCTCCGAACTTTGATAAACTGTCACATATCTTCATTGTACTGCCTTATACAGCCTCTTCGGACTAAACCATCTAAGACTTTTTTCAATTGATAATGTATGCAATGTATAAATTTTATGTGTTCTACAATTAACAGGTGGAATAAATAAAGGCATATACACAAAATTTGTTGCCTTCAGAATATCTGCATAAAAATACTGCCAATTATTCTCCGTACAAAATGTACACACGGTTTGAACCTAATTTGATATTACTTAGCGCTCTTATCCTTTATAAATGAGTATTTTCTACGGGGTTGAGGTGGTCTCGTTAATAATACGACAAACTCTTTTCTGCTTAGATTTTGTTGGCGTATGAGACTTTATTTAATTCAAAGCTTCAGTTTTAAACTTCTTAAACAATACAGATTTCCGTTAATTTATCTGTAACTTTTTTAATGATAACGTTAGATCCGGCTGAAACCGAAATTCAGAATTTGACAGTCAGAGAGTTAACCTTTTCCGCACCCAATGTGAGTATATTTTTAGAGGATTTTTTGTTATTCAAATTCTAAAATCTACTTTTTATTTGACATTATATACGAAAAAAAACTATAAAATACCTAAATGCTCTGAGAAGTCTTCTCTTGTGGGATCGGGTAG
The DNA here is from genome assembly GCA_028555115.1 of Himalopsyche japonica. Taxonomy (NCBI): domain Eukaryota; kingdom Metazoa; phylum Arthropoda; class Insecta; order Trichoptera; family Rhyacophilidae; genus Himalopsyche; species Himalopsyche japonica. The sequence goes on along the minus strand of JAHFWJ010000213.1, from coordinate 205,861 downwards.
ATAAGAAATATAAAGATTTCATAACATAAATATCTAAACAAAATAAGAGTAGAATTTTTTGTATTGGTATCAGGACCTGTTTTCACCGCACCAAATTTTAAAACTATTAGATAGTGTTTACGTAATCTAACTTTACTTAAACTGACCTACAATTTGTTGACAATTACGTAAGAAGACACAATTTTTCGTAAAAATGTTAAAACAAAATCATTCTGCGTGCGCGCCCCCGCTTGATTTGCCCTGCTCAGACAACGGTCGGCTGGGTACCTCAAAGCACGAATTATAAAGCTACAAAATATTATTTTTGAAAAAATTTCTTAAAAGTTATGCTGAGTTCCGGATCGGTGGCCTTTTGGGCAGTAGGTCCAACTTCGCGACAACTACACCTACCTGTTGTAGTACCCGCGAAAAAAAATACTCTTAATTAGTCACTTAGCACATCAAAGTTATTTGAACGTTTAATTTCCACGGACGAATTAAAATTATATCATATTTAAACATAAAAAGATATCAACATGTGAAGTGAATGTTTTCATCCATTTTCAACATTGTTTCAAAAACTTTGTCAAGTAATGATATGTTCAGTAAATAATAAAAAATTAACAGATGTAAGCAATCAAAATCGTGTTTATCGAGAAAATCTAATCATTCAAGTATAAAGTATATGATTTCTATAAATTATGATTTTTACTATTAATGTATAAAATATATTTATAAGGCAGAGATTTATCCAATATTTCATATTTCATCTAAGTTAAATATAATTTGAAATATCAATTAACATTTATTTTTCGTTGCGTCTATTGCTATATATTAATGAAACATTTTAAGTGTTTAACAAAATAGTTATCTACTCACTTCTGTTGTATTATCATTCAATTGGTGGAAAAACATTATATTTATAAAAAAAATCTTCATTATCAGTATTATTCCAACATTGTTTAAAATTACTATTCTAAATGGTAGAAACAATACTAAGAAATATATTTAATTTATTTAAAAGAAATAATTGATTGCCAAAATACACATTTTTTTATGCTTGTCACGTTTTGATTGTCTATTTTTTTAAGCTTCCTCCACAATGATCATATTCTTCTCAATATATCTCATCTCTGCAGAATATATTTTAGGCGAATTGCTTGCTATTCAATCGTTCGACACTTTTTTCGGATCGATACGTGTTTAAAAGTCGCGGGATAAAAACGAATTACTGTAAACAAATCGCTCTTACTTCAGTGGTTTTTTATGTGGATAATTGAAAACCGCAAATTAATAGAACAGTGTGAACCACTCTTTTTACATCAAACATGTATAAAGAATCTTTATAAATTGAAACAATATATTGCTTTTGTTTCAATATGCATGTTTTCTATGACCCGTGATGATGACTTAAATGTTGTAAATAAATATATATTTTTAATATTTTACAGACTGTTCCATAAAGTGGCTCGTAAAAAAGAAAAACGATTGATTTTTTGTCGGCTTTTGGCCATAAAACACAGTAATATAATAAATATATGGATATTAAAAAAATCAATCATACTATATTATGAGGCCATTTGTCACGGCGTATTTTCAGTGCTGTCATGCATTTAGCCTAATGGTCAATGTCGTTGTGATCAGTTTTAGCGTTCACGGACACGAATCCCAGTACGAACAGGCTCAAATTTTTTATCATTCTATGTAGGCGAATTCGAAGGTAAAGCTGTATGTATAGTCTTAATTCTCCCCCATCCAACTAATTTTAAAAACAAGCCCAAGTGAAATGGATTAGCTGACAACTATTCCTACTAAGCTAACCTTTCTCTCAAGAATGTACTCCAAAAAGAGAGTGAGAGTGTTTAACCGGCTAACTGCCGGCAGGTACATGTATGGCGGTATCCAGCACGCTGCCAATTTTACGACAAAGATAAAACCTTCTAAACATATCGTTATTGAAAGTGTAATAAAGTTTATTTATAAAACTTACCAAATAAATGAAGAGCGCGCCAGTCGTGCAGTCATTTATCCATAATCAATTCAATATATTTGTACATTTTAAATAATTGATTTTCTTTAGTAAAAGGCCATTTAAAACGGCGCGTCTTACGACGTAATTTTTGTATGAGCGGCGCTCCGTTCACAAAAAATTATGCGTCTTCAGACGCTTTTGGCAGTTAACCGGTTAAATAACATGCAGTTATCGTAGTTCAATTAACACTGAAATCAACTCCTATTAATATTACATTTAATAGTGTCATATGAAAAAAGCAAGGAGAGTAATGATTTTGGGCAAATATAAGGTATTCTCTGAACATCTCGTTCCATCTGCGTTTTTTCTCTTAATTTTCTTTTTTTACATTAAGACAATAAAGTAAATACTGACAGATGGTACTTGGTAATAATTTTGGGTTTATTTTAATGAATTGATTAAAATTTGATTACGAACACCAAAAAAGCAAAATTACCTTTTAAGTCGAGCAATCAAAACCGTGACCCCATGACTCCGTGACATGTAACAAGTGTGCACTCAGCACAGCTAGAGATGTATGTTTCTATGATTAAAAAAAGTATAGCTTGATACAGGGGGGGAGGCAAACTTTTCGGATGAGAGGCCAAATTCAAGAATTTAAAATGAGCAGCGGGCCGCAATATATGTACACTATTTATTGTCATGAAAAAAAATATTAAGTACGGTCAAGTTTATGCACAATTTTCAGTTCTTTCTTGGTTTGAACAAGCAAAACAAATATATATATTATATTTATTTTCAATATTTTTTAACAAGGCGTTTAAAGATGAAAACTTAAATCTTTACCAAAAATTTTATATTTCTCGCGGGCCGCGGTTTGCCCGTGCCTGGATTTATATAAATATGCAAAAATGAACTGGAAAATTAATTTTGATGTGTGCTATGAACCCTGACATCCTCTCTGAAGACACACGTTGTCACTACGCTACGGCGCCCACCCTTTTTCTCCACTTGAGTGGGAAGGACGAAATTACTTATCTCTCTTATTAAGTCATTAAATTTTCAATTAACAACGATCATATGAATATTATTCAAGAAAATCATATACGGGTAACTATTTTGCTATTTAATTAAATTATGCATACATCAATAGTATACAACTTAGACCTGGCAGTATCGATTGCTAAATTATTTCATTTAAATTTAATTTTTAAGCTTCAGTTAAATACAGCCGTAAATTGAATCAATCATTATACAAGATTTATCACTTGCTAGATTGTAAAGTTTTTCTTTACAATTATTAAGATCGAAAATGTAATAACCAATTTCGAAATATCTTCCAATAAGTTATATGTTTTCTTTAAGACACTATTTGAGGTAAAAATATTAACTTTTCATAAATATAATCATATCCGTCAATGATGTATGATTTTATGAAGGTTTAATATTTTTACTATTAGTATGTCCGCTCCTAATATAACTTATATCACGTTGATTTTTTCTGCGATAGCCGTTTGTTACTCGGTTGCTAAACTCTGCATTTTAAAAGAGTAGGAATATGATAATAGCGCTTTGGCTAGACTAGGGACTGACTAATTGCACTCGCTACATACAATTTTTTAAGAATAGTATGGGCAGGAGGAAATTTTAGACAGCATATGAATGACAGCGAAGAATTTTGAGAAAATCACCGTGTGAAACTGGTGATTCTAGGATTTAAGCCCTTGCCACTTCTATCGAGCACAACAATGTTTTCTCTCGATCACGAAACATGACGAATATTCTACAATTTTATTAATTATTTGTATATTTAATAATGTTTCCTCAGGTGCAAAGTACACTATATAATGAATAAATAGTATTTCTCTAACAGTTTTGAATGAGCAAAATACATAAGTAATTGATTTCTTCGCGTCTTGAAAATATTAATAAATTCCAAAAAGAACCCTTCTCACACAATAAACAAAACTGGTAACACCTCATTTGCGTCAAGCACACATTCTAACAACTCATACTCTTTCAATAAAGCCTTACAAATAATTTGTAACCAAACAAAAAAAGACTCAATGCTTAAAAATAAATAAAACAATAAAAAATATCCATCCACCTGTCGGCAGTAAAGAATAATATTAAATAATCGAAAAGAGGAAACAAAAACGCACAAATCTGTCAACGGAATAAACGCACTCGATGACCGGCGCGCCTCGTGAACTGGACCTCGCTTTTATTTATTACCCTTATACTAAGAATATAATCTATTTCAAAAAGCACCTTTAACCCATTAAGGTACACCGAAGTCATCAAAATACTTAGACAAAACATAAAGATACTTCTCAAACATTTTTTAAATACGTCATATAGGATAGAGGATCACGCTTCGCTTCCGATGACCACTAGCACCTAACCCAAAATCAAACACTCATAATTTAATTAATGTACTAGACTTAATACCAATAATATTTTTAATGAATAAAATTCCTTCTATACCTTCCATTGGAGGCGTATGAAATGCTTATATGTTTAATTCAGGCCTTTTTATAGCCCCGTCCTTAGTATCTTATTATTTCTCTTAACGTGAGCTTGGGCCACTAAATAATGATCAGTTCTCGTAAATCCACGTCTGTTCAAAGAATTTTTACTTACTTCATATTGAAAGCGGAAAAACAAAAAAATATTCGAAAATTCTCAATATTTCATTTATATCAATATTTTATATTATCATTCCTCTAGTTCGTTATCGATACAAACCGAAAAATACCGCCGTTTGCCATAAATGCCAAAGTAATTGTCTGGTCAATATTTATAATAGTAATTGTAAGTCTGCCATATAGTAAGCTATATAATTTGTAAATTATACGATCAAGTTTAGTTTTGTTAAATATTTTAAATATCTCCGCATGCCTTTAAAATGAGACTACAAATGCGATATTATCACAAACGGACATTTTGATTCCTAGTGTGTTTTCGAAGGCGTACAATATGTCAAGAATATTGAATTGATTTAAAGAAATGTTTCTATCTTGCCTTCATGATGTGTTATTATAGGAGCTTATCACAATATTTTAGCAAATGGTACTGTATTAACACTAGTTTCATATTTAAGTAAATTATATCATTTAGAGCTTTGTGTATCTCTTATAATCTCTTTTAAGATGTTAACTCTCAGTTCTTGGTGGAATTGCACTATATTTTTAATAATAAATTATGATGTACATGAGATATCCACTCATTTTTTTTTTCATTGAAAATCATATTTTATGGCATTCAGTGTGGAATACAATGTTGTTCAAATGTCTGCCGCGATTTTGCGTAGTGGCACGTACTTGAGAAGGTCAAAAATTTTCAATGACTTTGTTGCATAAATCTGGCTGAGTTTGTTGTATAGCGTTTGTTATATTGACATTGATGGCGTCAATTTTTTTTGGTTTATTTGCAAAGGCTTGTGATTTAAAATAGCCCCGAGGGAAAAACTCCGATGGCGTTTTAATTGGGCGATCTCAGTAACCAGTTTCATGTCCTCAAATCGCTTGTGCAGAATGTCTATCCTAATTTGATTATTTGCAAACGTTTTTCAACATTATTAACCTTCTAAGATATTTTGACATAATTTAATAAATAATTGACATTAATTTTAACAGATATCGCTTTAACAACATGGCAGCTATAACGGTAAGCATCCAATCGAAATATTCTATATTTTATGATCAGGACTGGGTTTTTTCATCAGTTGTAGCTGTATCAGTTGATAATTCTAGCGATAAGTGAAACCGTTCCTGATCATAAAATATATTATCTCTAATAATCTATTGAAATTTGGGCCCCTTTAAGCTCCTTAAAACATTCCTGTTGTTATATGTACAATTAATTTATTGCATATTCCACATAAAAAAAATATTATTTCAAAATACTTCGTAAAGCCGGTGCTATGGTGTTGAAAGGATATATGTATATTATACATGTGAAATGAAAACAAATAAATAACTTGGTTAATAATTCGAAAAACCCACATAGCCTTTTGGGCGTAAAGCCAAATTGCTTTTCAGGCGACGATGAATGATGAGCAGGGTATTAAAAAAAGCCGAAAGGTGAGAACATGTACCTGACCGTGGTAAATATATGTAAGAATCAGACTACGTTGGTTTACCTACAAAACAACAAATAGTTTATTTTTATTTATACATTTTTATATCGATTGTTTTGTCAGACACCGGTAATCCTACTTTTCAAGAGATTCAAATAATTTTTATGACATTATTACCACATTCAGATTTTATAATTTTATGAAGTATATCACTATAAATATTTGACAATTAGAACTGGAATGCAGATAATAAGAATGAAAATGTAATATGAGCGTAATACTACAATTTAGCTTGAAATTATTTTATGATTTTATTTTTCGAACATATCTGCCGCCTGTGGTCCTAAGCGAAACAATGTATTAACTTCTAAGCGGTGTCACGTTGAAATAATTTTATTATTTATTATATACACCCAGTCCTTTTTTTACGCGAATTCGATTATACGCGATTTTTTTGGACGGCACTGCTACATTTTTTAGGCGCTTCACTCGTTTTTACGTAATTTTTTCCCAAAATTGTTTTAAAGAAGACATTTATATATGATGCTGGGCATGTACGTTTCACTATTTTTTTAAATAAAAAAAATATGTGTATTTTTAAAACTTAATTTTGCAAGGCATTCCATTTTTTTAAATACACACACAATTGCCAAATGTTAACAAGTGTATCGGATATTATGCGAATTTATGTTTTAGGGTGTGTAAAGAAATATAATGCAATTGCGTGAAATAATTTTTTTACGCGATTTTTTTTACGCGCCTTTTTCTGGAACCAATGTATCGCGTAAAAAAAGGACTGGGTGTATACCTAGATATAAACCTGTTCAAGTGTATTTGTTTACTAAAATTGACAAAATTGTTTGCGGCTCGGCTTTTACTAAATTTTGTCAATACGTAAATTAAGTATCTCTGTCACTCACAAATCATATATAAAGTAAAACTAAGTACGATTCAGACGCATTATTAATTAAATTTACATTGATAGAAAATTTAAGTCTTATAATAATTTTTGGTATCAATCAAGATCAAAGCGAGTACTACATATTAACATTACCCATGGTATGAGCTATCACGCAGTTGAATAGATTCACAATGTCTTCTAGGGTTCAAATATCAAAGTATTGTTTTTTTTGAATAATTTTTGAAACTAAAAATAGTTTTAGTTCTCAATCTCCTTTGTTCACAGATTTACATTCCATCTAAAAGTATAGTAAATAAACCGTGCAAAAAATAGAGTGAACTAGGTTACATTACATTGGACTGTAAAAAAATTGAGTAATACACTTTATTAGAAATATAAAATTTCCTATGACAATATTTGCTTCCTTTTGCCTTAGAGTTAGACAATAAAGGTCAATAAACCTAAATATGTGCAATCGTATTATGCGATGACTGAAAACATACACGTCGCCAGCGTATCACATAATTCAATTTTTTTTCTCCTCCTGGACGGGGTCAAATTGATTGTGCTCTAGAATGAGTTAATCGGCCACTTAGTCTAAATCACGCTTCAATACAAAAACTATTTGAGCTCTATTGTCTTAGGAATAGACACAGGTTTACGTATTTTTTTTAAAGCGTCTCCGCTCTTATTATGAATCATATCAACTCACAAAGGAAAAAAATAAATATTTACTTAACTTACAATTCATTAGATGAATATATTTTAGTAGAGGTAAATGATGGAAGGATGTAGCTTGTAAAGGACTAGGAGTTCGTGAATCGTTCATATATCAATACAAATCTTTAGTTAAATTTTAATTTCAATATATAAAAGTTGCCGTACTCATACGTGATTATTATATATTACAACAGTATTATTTATTCAATATTAATTGAACATTCTGATTGAACTTAATCGAGACGTAATGATACGTCTTGATACATATTTTGAATAATTCAAATACAGATATTACTGTTTCAGTTAAAGCTGAAAAACCGGTAATACCGAAACTGGGATCAAGATAGTTAATACCGATATGTCAATGATAAAAATTGAGCAATTTCTTCAAAATTTAAATGTTATTCTAATTTAATTTCACTCACCTTACAGCCCTACTGTTATGTAGTGCATATTTTGACATTGCCGTTGAAATTGACACCAAACTAATATAAACTAACATATTATTGAACCAATGTGTTGTTCTTTTAGGTTGCAAAATCAGTTCAGGAATTCGATTATCGTAATATTTACGGTAAGCCGAAATCTAGACGGCCATATCTCGACCATTATTGATTGCACATTTTAATATTGTTCCTGAAGATGACAACTAAACAATTTCCTTCTCCTATTCAGTAATAGATTAACTTTTTTTTAATTTACCCTTAATATAAATTTAATATTTTTTTCCATAAACCAATGTTGATATTTTCATTTGGTTTTGTAATCCCTAGTTCCAATTTCAATTTTAGACCAACATTTCCCCTCGAGGGTAAAGACATTTTACGGTATTTCAAAATACTCAAATGATATCGTTTACACTATCGACTAAGGGTGCTTGGTGGCATTTCAATATCAAATTTAAATCGTTGAAATTTTGTACAAAGCTTCGATAATTCAAATTCAAAAAAAATTAATGATGTTGAGCATTAATAAAGATTGAAGTACACTTGGGCCTCATATAACACGGTTTTACACAACACGGTGGCAAAAATCGTGGTATATTTTTATACTACACGCTTTACATAACACGGTTTCAAAAAAAAAAAAAAAAATTAAATGTTTAATTTGTACGCCAATGTAATGTGCACATGACAAATCTTCCTGAGCGTGTCGAGACCTATCAATTTTGTTTGTTTCGATACATTTCAGTTGCACTCTGGCAGTCAATGGTGCAGTGCATATTTCTTTGTATTCCGTGGACTGGCTTATTTTTTGTATGTATACACTTTACATATTTCATTTTATCATTACGTATGTACATACATGTACATAATAACCCTTGGCAAGTTCAGAAGCATGACGTACATTCCCTACTAGATTCCACTTGCCTTGCTAAATCCTTGGTTATTTGAAAAATATTTAAAATTGTGTACTCAAAATCAAATTATAAATAAAATATGTAGTGTATAATATGTATTTTATTTTTTGTTTAATTTTTTTGTGCGATTTTTGGGTATATTTTTTATGGCTATTTCAAAGTTATGCGGTTTATAGAACCCATGGAACGCATCCCCATTTTTTCTATGTAAGCCATAGCTTTTTTTGTGCGATTTTCTCCGGAACGCATCTATCGCAGAAAAAAAGGTTTGAGTGTATCAAGTTATAAAAATATCTGCATTCGAGATTTAATATGCACGTGTGTGATTGGTGAAAATAATTTGATTGATGCAATACATTTACTTATTTGGAAAAATAACGTCATCATATGAGAGATAACTCAAAAAAATATGTACCATGCAATAAATAATAACAATTATTTAACCAGTTTTATTCTAAAATGTTCTCGTGTACCCATTTTTACTTTAAAATAATTGGAGTGCAAAGGGCTAAATATATGTACATACGTAATATAACGCTTGATAATTTATACCAATTTTATAGATTTAATCGTATCAATTTATTATTTATTTGTAGATGAAAAATATTTAGACCCCAAAATGTCGATAGTTACAGGTAAAATTAAAAAAAAAGAGAAACTTTATTTCTATTGAAAAAAACTCAATATCCTAGATTTTCTTAAAAGGGGGGAGAGACCGTCATCCCTTGCTAAAATTTTCAATTTAAATGAAGCAACAATTAGGACGATACAAAAAATGAAAACAAAATTATACCTATAGCTTTAGCAGGATCGTCTATCAGTGCGACAAAGATTGCCCGCATACGCTCAGTAATAATAGAAAAAATGGAAAGAGCTCTTATGATATGGCTAGAAGATTGCTGACAAAAACATTCATGGACAGAAGCATTATACAAAAGAGGGCACAAGATATTTATGATAATTTAAAAAGAACTGAACAATCGTCATCGGAAGATCAAAACTCATCTCACAATTTTTCTGCTAGTAGAGGATGGTTTGAAAATTTTAAAAAGCGATTCTAACTACATAATATAAAAATTCGAGGACAAATTGCGTCAGCTGATTTTGAATGTGCTAAAAAGTTTGTTCCAGAATTCGCAGATATTATAAAAAAATAAGGGCTACACACCAGACCAGGTTTTCAATGCGGACGAAACGGGATTGTATTGGAAGAAGATGCCGCAACGAACCTACATATCAAAAAATGAAAAACACGCGAAAGGATTCAAGGTGGCGAAAGAAAGAAAATCTTTACTATTATGCTCCAATTCTTCAGGAGATTCCATAATGAAACCATTATTTATTAATCGAGCCTTAAACCCCCGAGCACTAAAAGGTTATTATGAAAGGATTTTCCTGTTTATTGGAGAGCCAATAAAAAGGCTTGGACCACAAGTATTCTTTTTAAAGATTGGTTTTACAATTGTTTTATATCTGATGCAAGAGATTATACGAGAAAAAAGAATCTTGATTTTAAGATATTGATATTGGACAATGCACCAGGACATCCTCTTGATTTAAAATATCCTAATGTTGAAATATTATTTTTACCTCCAAATACTACGTCTTTAATCCAGCCCTTAGACCAAGGTATACTTTCAACATTTAAAGCCTATTACATTCGTCGAACATTTGAAAAAATATTAGAAGACATTGATCAAGGTGAAAATTTAACACTTCCACAGGCTTGGAAAAAAAATTCTATTCGAAATTGTGTCGAAATTGTTTCTGCATCCGATAAAGAAATAAAACAATCCACTTTAAATTATTGTTGGAAAAAACTATGGCCAGAAGTAGTGTCTGGAGAAAATGTTTTACCACCAATAGAAGATGAATACCAAAGGACAATAAATATTAGTCGTGAAATTGGTGGAGAAGGTTTTAATGACATGAATATTCATGACATCCAAGAAATATTGGAGGATCGTACGTTGAACGAAGTAGAATTAGTCGAAATGTTAGATGAACCCACCACAATTAACGACTCAGAAAGCAGTTGCAGCGAAGAAGCTACATGTTTCACGTTAAAAACGATAAATGACGGTTTGGAATTGGCTATAAAATTAGAAAACTTTTTAATTGAAAATCATCCTATAATGGAAAGAAGTTGGAAATTTAAGAGGGAATTGCAACAGATTTTGGAACCTTATAAGGAAATACGATTTATACGCTAAAAGCAGACAATCGCTTATTACCGAATTTTTGAATGCTAAAACCACAAGAAATCCATAGTCCTCCGATGATGAAAACGTACAACCGATTTCGAAAAAGAGTGAAACATAGAATTATAAGTGATGAATGATTACCATTTTATGTTATAAAAGTTTTTTTCACGAATATGTAAATATATATTTGTTTATTTATAAAAATAAAGTATATATTCATATAAATTATCTTCGTTATTTTTTTTTTTGGAACGCATCCCCTAATTTTGTATGAACTTCAAACCTTGCATAACACGGATTTGTATTACACGAAATTTTTGTGGAACCATATACCCGTGTTATACGAGGCCCAAGTGTATAACACTCAACGAACGCTTACTTTGACCAATGTGAAAATATGAATTAGGATTATTAGCAATTATAAAAAAATAAAGTTCACTTATGATGGGAATGCAAACAGGAATAACCTAAAAATATTCATGAATTTTTTAGCCAAAAATTGCGAAAATGGCCTTTTTGCATTACTGAATATATCACTGTATCTTCCTTTCATTGTTGAATTATTTTGTTCGTTGAATTGCCCATGTGTATTCTAAGCCTATCTCAAATGTCGTTGTCTATATTTGACGAAAGTGAACTAACAGTGATTTTTCCTTTTTTTTAAATGTATAATAACATTTAAGACATATTTGTCATTGGATACAAACTCATACATCATTTTCACGCGGACGTCTTTTTTCAGACTCCAATTGATATAAACAGCATGAAATTTTTATCTCTTCAAATTGCTTAATTTTCATTAAAAATTTTCTGTTACAAATGTGAGTGTTATTATTTTATTTTGATATTTAAGACGTTTTCTAAAGATCAGGCATGTGAATTAAAGATTATTGTTTTTGTATTAATATGTCATTTATACCGCTATGTATCGTGAATGAAATTTTGATTTAAATTTGCACTTCTAGTAATTAATTTGACGTGAATTTTGAATAAAAACAATATTCACCAATAAATTACAGTGGTGTCGAGATTCTTTCCCGAACCGGGTATTATTTATTTCTATACTTTATTATCTGAACGCGTATCAATAATTATTTTTATTTTACCTGAGGATATATTTAACTGAAAACATTGACAGGCGAAACGACTCACTATTTTTAAAAATAAATCATTACGTTGTGCATATTATCACAATAAGAAAGGGATGCTCAACTATTTCTGACATTCGTATTATATTGATTGAGTAAGAAATAAATTTTCTTATCCTGTGTCCAGCTACCCATTGTTGCTTTGTAGCTCAATCAGGTCCTTATTATGAATGGTTATCAACGGCTTTTCAGTACGATAGAACCGATCATGCTGCAAGGGAAGACAAGTTGGATTAAATTTTGAGCGTCTTCATTGCGTGTTTTTAACATTTCTTAAATGTTCATCCCCAGTATATTTGCCGAAAGTATCTGCATTTGTATCTAAAAACACAGCTATTGTAAAAATCTTATACTAATTACCTAAATTAGTTGATAATATAAATAATAATTTTAAATTTAAAAAAATATTTAATAAATCGTAAATACGCATTTATTTTTCTTGTGAAATTGTCATAAAAATATAGAAAAATTGCTTATTTTTTATTTTTATTTGAAAATGAATTGAAAATAAATGACACAACAGCTGCTGACTTTAATGCGTTACGCATTTGTAGATCATTTTGTTTTTATTAAGATATAATATAATAAAGAAAAGCTACTGAAAATAAAATAATGAATTTATTGAAGGAAATTTCAGCCATTCTAAGCAATTTTAACAATTCCGTAATAAGTCTTCTTTTAAAAATATATGAATAATATGATAAAAGCCTGAGAAAAACAAAAAAGAAAGGTCTTTACTCATAATCAGTGTAGGTTTATTCACCTTTTGATTATACAGATAGACATACGGGCACTTGCTCGCGCCATCGGGAGGTTAGTGTGCTTTAAAACGAAAATGGATGTGCTTGATGATGTTATTCTAAAACAAGTTGTCGTTTCAAAACATACTCACCAACTAATTTTCCACACAGTTTCCCTTGAGCTTGTGTCGTTGTTGAGTTACATAGTCTGTACCCATTTCGTTGTTAAATTTACATTTTTAATCGGTATAAAATTTTGAGAAAACTTTGAAATAATGTATTACCTTGTTTTAATAAAACAGGATATAATATTTAAAGAATGACTAGTTAAACTATAGTTATTTTCCAAGCTTAACCTGATCATTTGTACTCTTTCTTCACTTCACTAACTCACAGCAATGTCTTAATTAACATATAATTTATTTGATATTTTTTACCTTTCTAAAAATATTTTTAAAAAATGTTGTGTGGTGAATAATTTCCGCTTTAAAATAACATTTACAACTGAAGAAATCGAATAAGAGAAACTGGTTCTGGTCGTACCGTAAAATGCGTTTATAATTTCTAAATTGTGTAGCATTTTTAAACAAACAACTCTCGTGTGGTCATTAACTACAAAAGAAGAGAAATTAATGATAATGAATCAAATAAATCGTACATCCAATTGAAATTCATTATATATAATAAAAAAAACTGGTGTTTATAGGATTATGAATTTACATAATAAATAAAACTTCTATGTTTTATTATTATTGAGAGGTGATGACAGATTTGCGCTCGCTTTTTTCTTTTATTTTCAAACGTTGTTTTTTTATTAGTATCCATCGCGCAAGTTCTCGGGGAGAATGATTTGTGTATCGCAATTAATTATGTGAACGGCGACCCCCGCCAGCTATTTATTTAATTTTTTTTCGCTATGTCATAATGCTCAAAACGAAAATATTATATTGGAGAGGTGTCATAATTTACCGCTTCGAATTTGGTTAAAACTTATTTGATAGCATGCATCAGAGAATAAATTTCAAACAGCTCAACGCGGATTGAAGAATTTATTGACTCTGCATAGAAGAGGTGTAAAAAATATTATAAGCCGTCAGCATCACAATCGGTGACATTTTTTACTTAGTAATTAAACAGGACTATAATCCAGTATTCGATGTCGTTGGATTTTGCTAGAGTGTTGCTCAGTACGAAAAAGTTTTATAAATATATTTTTTTTCAATTTATTTATGTGTTTTTGCAAATGCTTAGATATCTGTGATACCTAAAATTCTCTCTCTCCCATCAGATTCTAAAAAACGAGACGAAATAAAAGTGATTATTTGGCCATTAGTATTTATCTACCATTTTTTTCTTTAAAAAGAGGAGATTGAGAAACTAATTAACAACAAGCATTTCTTGTAAAAAACGCTTAGTTTTAATGAACTTTATTAGTAGTAAATATGCTCTAATTTTGTAGCGGACATGGTGAAATATTCAAAAAGATTTTTTATTTTTGACGTACAAGAGATGGTCGTTTTAGTGGTACGTATAGAATTTAATTATTCTTAAAATTTTTAGTAAATTATATTATGAACTGTTTTACATGGTGGATACTAAAATGTGCAGAACTTTACGAACATTACTATTCAAAAGCTTATTAATAATCAACTTTTATTACCTTTAAAGGTAGCAATACTAATTACTGGTGGTATTTAATTATTAAATGAAAAATACTCGAACGCTTTTTTACGCATCGTAAGAGCGATTTCATTTTTGCTGTTCACGCCGTGAAAGTTTGCTCATGTCTATAGAGTTATCTCTTAGTTTACTTACATATAAAATGATTTAGTAAAATAGTTTCTTAGAAAATACAGACGGAGACAATCTCATCCCATCGATCAAAGTGTTTTTAACGGACAAACAAGTGCACTTCTTGCAGGTATTAACAACATATTTTTTTGTGAAATAAAGTCAATACACAGTTATCGAATGTTTCGTTATTTGTTTTTTTTCAATGAAAACTGCCGTTATCCGTAAACACCAAGCGAATCTTTTTTACGATAAGTATCACAGTAAATTTTGGTTCCATTAGTAATTTATAATATTTGTTGTAATTGAATAATCGCTTAAAATGAAAATCTCCTTGGTTTTGGATTTGTCGAATTTTACACTGTTTTGCGATATTTGAAACAATGGTCTGATGTCTAAGAAGAATTATACATAGTGAATCGAACATCAAATTTTATAGAAATTTTATTTTAAATATCCAGGTCCGCTCTTTGACAGTTGGCCGCCCCTTACGAGTTTTCCACCTTTTTTTCCACCAGATCCACCTTTGTTCGATCTAATCCTTTAAGGTATTAATGTTCCGTTTGAAACCTATGCATAAAAAGAGAAACAAATCGTATTTCTCAAGTATTTATTAAAAGATTCAAATGTCGGTGTCATATCTTGGCTCTAAATTTATTAAAATTATTTCATATTAATTATGTAAAGTCAAGTGTTCACTCCTTTTTATATGTCTCCTTCCTTTGTGTGTTATATGAATTTCTTGAGGAAAAGCTCTAAAAAGTTATTTTTAACAGATATCCTTTCCTCTGAATTTATTGAATAATCAATACACAAAAGTGGCCGCCTAATTTAATAGTGACGAATTAGAATAGAAAGTAGATACACATGTTTAAACCACTTGGCAAATTTAATTGTCAGTTAAATATTTTTTGTAATACGAGTTGGCGATACCTGTAAGTTGATGGTCCATCGTCCATCGGTCGAGTTTATTCACTTGGCTGAACTTGAGGCCTTGATGCATTGATAACTTATTTATTTTACAAAATATTCCAGAAACACATTTCCTGGTTGTTTTCATTACCGACCAAAACAAAATAAAAACTAGTAATGACGACCAACGAATCAAGATAGGGGTCAAACAGCTCGAGGCGGTTTCTTCACTCAAATAAAAACGTTCGTTAACCCTTTCATTAAGTCTTATGATTTATCCATTTTATCACATATTAAAACAATTTATCATTAATATCATTTTAAATATACAATATTGACTTTATGAGAATGTATGTGAAAATATGTATATTTGGTATTAGAGCTAATTTCGGAGGAAAATAGCATAGCCACCCATGTATGACCTGGTTTTAATCGTTCAAATAACAATCGTTCTCAAATCTAATGTTTTAATATCTGGTACTGTAAATTTTTCACAAAAATATTTCATTGATTTTCAAAAGCATTTTTATTGAGCTCGTCGCTTCAGAATACTAAGTTATTGCCAGATTCTCCCGAAGATTTTCTTTGGTCGTATTTTTTTTTCTTTTTCCATAGAATTTTAATTAGAATTCCGTAGGATTCATAACAAGTAACTTACATGCCATCCCCATGTTGTCTATTACAAATTCTATTTTTTTGAAAGGTTTTTTTGATGTATTTTTTCATCAGTTTGATTTTTTTCCACGTATCGTCGCCAAATATAATACAATGCTACAAATTGTCTTCGCCATAAAACAAATTCTTCGGGCAAAGCTATTTGTCTTATATATTTTTATCAAAAGTCTTTAGCTAAATTATATATATGTGTGTGTGAAAGCATTGTTCTTATTAGTTTTTTCGTCATATTTTTTCTTTCTATCGTTACATATCTTGTGTACTGGTATTATTCTTGTAAAATTATATTATTTGTCAGATATTCAAGATAGCCATACCGTGTTTCGCTCTTTTGAGACTTCATGCAATCAAAACACTGAAGATTGAAATAGTCTTTTGTAATATTCGAAAACGTCTCAATGTAAAATATATTCCAATATAATATTAATAATGAGAATAGGTGTTGTTCCGTGCCAGGGTTGCTAAGTGAGAAGCAAAGCAATCGTTTGCGGGGTTAAACAAACGGCCGAACCACGAACCTTTCAACATGCAAATCGCTGCCATAAATCAGAACTTCATGAGCTCACTCGCTGACCAGGCCAAACTCTATTCTAGTACTCACCATGTATCAATGGATTTTACATAGTTGAGTCATGAACAAACAAAAAAATAACAATTATAATATACGAGCTGGATAGATCAATAATAATAAATTATTTTTTGACTCTATAAACTGACAATTGTTGGTTAAAATACACTGTATTTATAAAACTATAATGTATTATTTTTGTTCCACTTTATTGCGGGATTCAATCACGATATATCCGGATTCATATTCAATCCCAGAATTAGTCGCTAAGGGTAATTACAATGCAAAAAACATTGTTTCCAGTGTTGCTTTAGTTGGAATTAAATCTGTGTTGTCATAAATAACAAAACTATTTATTTTGATTCTATAAATGTATATTGATTTACGTTAAATATTACTGCAAATGTAATTTCACTCTCGAGTAAAGTAAAATTAGGTACTCAGATACATTTATCCTGTAAAGCAAGATATAAATGCAAGGTAAATCACAAAATTTCAAATAATAAAAACACATATTTGACCGGACTGAATTATCAGTTGATAAGTCTCACGATCAGCGAAACCGGTCCTGATGATAAACGTATTGTGGAAATGAGTACTTAAGAAAAATGTGTTTTTATTATTTTAAATATCATGTCATTCCATCAAGAAGTGACAGTTAGCACCTTAAAAGTGATAAATCACAATACATATATTTTATATACAGAGCATGGTGCTATTGTAGAAAAAAATGTTTTTTTTTTTTTAATTCATGAGAAACTATTTGATATAATATATCAGTTCGTTTTCAATAGTAACAATAACTCCCAAAATCATTCCAGACAATTCCGGGAATAGAAGCACAATATTAAATTCAAATTTTTATATAGAAATGAGAACCGCTTATCAAAGTATCCTCTATGAATATGTCTCTATATGAAATTATGTCTGCTCCCAACGACGAGGTATAATAAAGGTATCTAAAAAATGATTTTATACTTGCTACTTGCAAACTAGTCGCTCAACTATCCTCAATATAATTTGTATAATTTCGAGACAAAAATTTTATATATTATTAGTCATAGTTCACTTCTTGCTGTTCTGTTTATAGATAAATGACTTTCATAGTGTCTACACGCCTAGGGTGGTCAGAATGTATACTCGCGATCTCTTCTAGGTAGATCATAGATTATATTATGTAGATCAATGATAATAGAGTTCAATTGTTGGGTTCATTTCGATTTGCATTAAACACTTTGGGAATTTTATACAAAAATTATCAAAATCTGTAAACTCTCACGGTCAATTAATTTTATCTCACCGTTGGTTACGGTTAAAAAAAAATCATAATATAATGTGGAATTTATTATTAATGCGGTTGGTCGAATAATACAGAGTTTAGTTGATCAAACGTTTACAAACATGTATGGGCCAATTTAATATTTTAACTTTAAATAAAGATAATTGCACTCGATGCATAAAAAAAAGTACACAAATAGGCTCAATAATTATTCAACAGATCCTCGCTATAAAAATGTTTAAAAGATTTGTTCATCACGGTAATGAAATAATATGTTATATAAATGCAGTTAAATTATCATATCAATTTAATCGGTTGTATACCGCGCATCCCGTCCATGACAGGCCGCCCATAGCAAAAGAGTGCGTATTCGCGATATACTTCAACACTCAATATCTGATCAATTTTGGATATATTAAATAATTTAATATCTATATACGAAATATTTAGACGCAAAATATTACCAAAGGATTATCGACCGAAAAAGTTGCACTTATAAGCTTTGGATTTTTTAAATAGCTGGCCTTCCGAGTCCCACCATATGAATACCTCCCGGCACTTAAAAGGTTAAGCTCCTTAAATCGGCCATACCCCCTACGTTATTTTGAATAATATTTATTCATACATATTTTTTTCTTAGTCACCCACCTCTGATAAAGTTTTGTAGAATGGGAGAGCGGTAACACTTTTATTGGATGGTATTTGTTTAGTCAATTCTGTTGTATCTGCGTAATTTAATGTCTGAAGATGTTAAAAAGCGAACCCCGGGCCGTGAAAGACAATAACGTGGAAGTGTAAACAATTTCAACCGTTCAAATGTTGTTCACTAAACAAGTGATTTATCAGGAATCTAGTTTTTCAATTCAGAAAAATGTCGATCTATTCAAAGATTAGTAATGAGCTTTCTAAATAATAAAACTTAACATTTTTATGTAAAGCTTTTATTGTTTAAAGTTCATGATCGGATAAACACAATTTAAATTTAAACAATATTTAAAACTTAAATAATATGCGTCAGTATATGATTACCACGTTGAGAGTACCTGAGGCCCTCGCAAAACAAAATATGCATACAAAAAAGGTTTTTATGGATGACCGAGAAACAATTAACATAATATTTATGGAAGACCCATTAATTTAGCGAGTATCTAAAATGCATATACAAATATATTTCCCATTATCTTATAATATAAACAACATGGACACTTCCTAATATCAAGTTAAAGCAGAGATTCGAAATCTTTCATAATAATTTTTAATTACAAATTCTTACAACTCGTAAAAATAATGAAACATCCACTAGTTACCACAGTTGTGCTTAAAAAATGTATCTCAGACAAATCTTAAGCAAATCCAGTTTTTCAAAATTATGATCTTCCCAACGCAATATCTTGCAGTCGAAAAATTATAACATGAAGTGCTGAAAAAATGTAGTGCTCACCCAATGCTAGAAGATGAAGATATATTTTGAAACACCCAGATGGTCTGCCATAAAAAATAAAATTGGTAAATATTTTTTACGTTACCCATATCCGCACATAATGCGCAAAATATAAATTATTGATGAAGCATCTGAAAAGTTTTTTTTCGAAGACTAATGTTTAGTCAATTGCTAAGCTTGCTTTATCAGAAGCGTGGATCTTAAAAAAACATTATATTATTCTTGATAGCTGACATATTTTGATCTACGGAATGAATTGTTTAAATGCGATCACGAGAGTATTTATCGATATAGATGTATGAATTTATTAAAATATACTCGAAAACATTGGATTTCCAAAATTTGTAATTTTTCAACCATTCTTATTTTATCCATTTTTGAGTGAAACAGTTGTCACGAAGCTTTACCAATATTTATTTTTAAATTTATAATTTGTTTTGTAATAACCTTTGATACATGTATTATAAATTACACCTACAATATAATAATCTAATAAAAGGAATAAAATTCATGATTAATATTATTAAATTAATATTTACTTTTTACTTTTAGATGAAGACTAATAAAAATTTTCTATAAAACAATTTTCCGTGTATATTTTGGTGCATTTTCATAAAAAAATAATAGTTGACAATGATGGTGTCGAAAGGGTTAAACTAAATTTAGCTTAGATGTATTGTTTTAGATTTGGTATTCAATATGTCATCTCACACGTTCAAAACATCTCAGCTGTTTGTTAATTTAACATCATAATTTTAAATAAATGTTACGATGTTTTTAATAAGCAAGACGATGCGTTATAATGCTTGTTTATATATTTAAAGCTAAGTTGAATTTGTTTCAAGCATAGTTATGGCGACGTTGAAAGCTGAGATAGTCATCCAAATACAATATTTTACAGCAAAATACTTCGCTTTTTTTTTAACTTTTGTATGTTTTGATCGTTATCATAATATATTTTTATTTCAATTTCAGTTGAAAGATAATATTCGTTAGAATGGTTGAAATATTATTAATTAATTAAAGATATCCAATGTGAATCCTCGATGAAATATCAATATAAAATTTAAATCAATATTACAATATACACATTCATAATTTTTGTAATCACCTTCCAGTACTGTTATGCATTCAATTAAACGAATTAATAACAACTGACAAATATATTTTTCTAATTTATCACCGTGCACTTTACATGACAATGTTGAAAGGTGAAATCTCGTTGGTCAGTGACAGTACTTTTGGTAGTGTACAATTCGAATTCGAAACACAATTGTTTCGAATTGATAAATGTATATTTATGTTAAAAAGTCATTGCCGACGATACTGGCAATGTGTAGGGCAACTCGGCAATGTAGAAGTCTTAAAGTCGTAGCGGATGGTGGTGAATTACACTGTGCTGTCTTTTTCATCTTTCTTTGACATGCCATGGCTTCAATGGCCAGGGCGTTGGATCCCCTTGGGTAACTTCACAATAACCCTAATCGCGACGACTTGTGTGTAAAAATATTTATTTTAATAACAACAGGCGAGTTTTGTATGGAAGCGACCACATTTTTCACGGCCCGATGACTCTCTTCAACTGACACGCTCGACGTATTGATACCAAAGGAGTTTTGTTAAATAACCGGTTTGTTGAGACAATGGAACGCGGCCCGGCGGTGTAGCTTACCCTTTCCTATCACGTACTTCCACATTAATTATTTATTAGACTGACCTTAAGCAGGAAACCCTCATTACGGCGTCGCAAACGATTATAAAAACGCTCAAACTTTTCGGAATATATTATTATTAGCACGATGTGAACCAAAAAGCGATTTTTATTAATATTTTTTGTTTTATTATTAACAATTTTCAAGACTTGAAAACCTGTAAAATACAGCCATCTAGGTTCCTCGTTATAAACCATACGTGGGCAACGCATATAAAAAACGGGTGTCTTATTTCCAGTGCGAGACGGATAAAAGCCGGTGTGTGATACAAAATGCGTAATAAATTGATCATTTTAAAAGTAAAAAAAAAATTAAAAAATTAAGTCCTGGCAGAATTTTTATAATATTTATATTGACCTGCAATAAGAGCGTCACAAATCACATTAGAAATAACACGTTGAAAAAAATAGCAATGTATTTTACTTCTACAAAATTATTTTTTAAAAATAATAGTTCTGACGATGGCGTGAGCCAAAATAGCTATCAACTATTTTAAAAAAATAATTTTGTAGAACTAAAATACATTGTTATTTTTTTCACCGTGTTATAATGGAGTTCTACCAAGTGAATGCCAATTCAATCAATGACTTTAGAAATCACAGAAAACATATTTTGTAGATTCAATACTGTAACGACGCACTTACAGTTGACATATTCTTCTCATATATATTATATATTGGAAACAAACTGTTAATTTAATACTATCATTCCTCTTTCAGCTAGGGTTATATAATTACACCAGGATCTTACGAAATCTCACCTTTGCTTATAAATAGTTCAAAGTAAGCTTCTCCTGACTTTCAACTGTTATGATCGACTGACCGTTTAATATTTTAAGTGAATAGTATTTTTTTCATTATCGAATAATATATTTTGTAGGCCAGAAATTCTAAAATTGTAAATTATACTATGCCTAATATTAAAATTTAAGAAGATCTAAACGTGTTTTCGGAATAGCTACACTTAGTTATTCCCCGCGAACTGAATGTATTAAAAGTTATGTTGCCTTTTAATCATTAATATTATTTGACAAACATTTAGTAAAACTTTCATCACATGAAATAATGTTATAGGTTGTTTCACGAATGCTTCGGTACTGCTGACAGCTATAACGAATAAGGGGTTTTTTACAAAAAATATATTTTATGAATCTTATAGAAAAGCCTATAAATGTGCGATTGTTGAGTGGGTATTGTAGTTTTTTTGTCTAAGTATAAAATATTCATTAATTTCCAATTAAACTGCTTTTAAGGTGTTGACTGTCACTTCTTGATAGAAAGGCGTGGTATTTCAAATAATAAAAACATATTTTTTAGTACTTATTTCCACAATATATTTAATGATCTGGACCGGTTTCGCTCAGTTGATAATGTTCGCGAAAGAGCGAAAATTTGTACTGATCATAAAATATACTGTGGAAATAAGTGGTAATAAATTTGTTTTTATTTTTTAAATTATTTTTCTACATTAGCTACCAGAATTTTATATGAAAGAAGAAAATATCAGACTCTTTGATGTGCTAAAATTATAGAATATACAATTTTGGCAAACATGTCTGCATCAGGTTAACTATCAAACTTTGTTACCTAATCACATAATATCAAATTTTAAGCCTGTTCGCTCTCAATGTGCTACGTTTGATTATCTAAATGAATTAAATATATTATATTGACCGAAATTTTTATACGACGAAAGTTTTTATTTGACATTTATTTTCGAAGAGCAGGAGTAGGGATAAGCGGTTTTTTAACATCGAATAAGTGGGAAGGAATTTTGGTCATAACAGCTATTCGTGAATATGGATAGTAAATCATAAATTGAATGAAAAAAATGAAACTTACTGGGTCTCGAGCCGGCGAGTACCCAGGATGTCACGTTTCCATTCCCGAGTAATACGTAACTAGAAAGCCGGGCAGCCCCGGGATAGCAATCCATATTAGGGATACATTTATTGTGAAGTGTCTCCTCACGGCTAGTGTATTTATAATTGCGGGGCACGGCTATTTATATTACGTATAGGTTCAGCGGCGAATTAGGAATACCCACCGAGCTCACGCTTCTATTTATTGGAGTGAACGGAAGTGCGCTTCGACAAACATATCGTGACTGGATGAGTAGGAATGAAAACGAGTGTGCAAAATATTACTCAGTCTTGTTTCTTCACATACAAATTTATCTATAAATACATGCTTGCAGCACCTTTTCGAAATAATATTTATTGGCATAGTAATAATATAAAGATTTATTTTTCTTTCGCCGTATCCGCCAAAAATACACACAAAATTTCATACGTTGCAATATATGTTAACAATTCTAATAAAACATTAAGTAATTTTCATACCCGATTGAACAATGAAAAAAAAACTGTTACTATATTTAGCACAAGTATAAAATATTCAAAAAATACGTTACAGCTACAATCAGAGGTGTTCTTTTTTATATGACTCTATAGCAGTGGTTCTCACGTAAAATTTGACTGTTGCCGCGATGTAAACATCAGTGGTGATATAAAAATGTCTCGCGGCCGGCCCGAATTTTGAGATGTACTAAAAACTGCAGTTACACTAACTTCGCTTTTGTGAATCATTTGTGGTTAAAAAATCGTATATATATTGATGACAAAAAAAAACATTCTTTCATAGATTTGAGATTTATGACATTCCATACTCGACTGGTAGTTCGTATAATTTAAAAGCGGAAATAATTTCAAAAAGTGTTTACGAACATTATCTTTTAAAAATAATCTTTTCCTGAAAATTTGATTGAAAACATATTGATTTAAAATTAGCCTCCACATGTAAAGTGTACAAGACACAACAATCCTTTGTAGGTCACAGTTATCGTCATAGTGTCATAGTATGGTTAGTTAAAGTTCTTCATTGTTGTCATACAATGCGTGGCATCAATTTTATCATGTTAATTAGAAGTGACTCCAGTGATATATATTTTAACAGTAAATCGAAATTTACAATTGTTTGAAGACGTGCCCAAAAATGTTTAATCAGTTGAAATCTTTTCCCCATCGGAAAAGTACCGTCCTGGCGCCACTGATGTCACGCGGAGTTGCCACCAGTCGACGGCATTATAGTAAAAACTTGACACCAAACACGTGACGCGGCAGGGCGGAAATCTGCGATCATTAACAATCGCATTTCACTCGGTCTAGTTAGATGATTAATGCACCAAATAAACGCCCACTGCATCCCGCTCGCATAACCGCAAATACTACTGCATAGTCAATGCATATGATTAAACAACGGCACATAATTGCATCTTATCATAAAATCGCACCATAAACACAACTGTGTAACAAACGCCTTGAATTTAAATTTTAAAAAAGCTCTATGATTCGATTATGTACGTATTTGCGAGCTGTAGAACAAACATCTTCTATGTTTTTTTCTGTATTCGGCGTGCATCTCCGTGCTGTCCAATTTTGTCGATACATTATTATCCTATACGATTTTTTCCGTTCACCTAATTTGCGAAATTATACTTGCAAGCAAAAGGAATTTATCCATCACATTTTTTACATGAAATACAGAAACGTGTTGACACACAACAATTTTACACAAAGTAGTTTTTTCAAAATGTTTCATGTTTATTTTTAAAAGTATGAAAATACATATTTTTTACAGATGCAATCACTATATAACTCGATAAGGCTTAAACGGTACACTGAAGAGGTGAGCTCGCAAAATGACACAGACATTTACGATTACCCTGTATTTTTCATTCATTCATCCCAATGGCTACCCATTTATAATGCTGATACCGCCAAACGCATTGGAATATATTTGAAAAAAATCGTTTATTTTTTTTTATGTTGCGGTCTTCCATTCGTAACGGGGCATCCCTTGACGTTTAAATGGAATTTAATTTACGTTCAAGATTTTTCAATTTAAAACAAACACATAAGGGTGTTTCTGGACTCATGATAAATCACCTCTTACCGAAGCGTTGAATACTACAACGCACCCCCTTTGAAATTTAGATACCTAAGGGTAAATACGGAAAAGATTATAAGTAACCATAGTTTTAAAATGAACAACCTTATGATGCTAAATACCAATATTAATAATAGAATATTTTTTTTTACAGATTCCGTTAGCTCGCTTGTTATTTGCAATGGATTAGATCGGAAGTCCATCAATAGATTTTATATAAATTATAGTTAATTGATTAATAAAGAATATGATGATATTGAATTAAAGATAACATGAAATCATGACAAAACACGCAAGTGTAAAAAAATCCATAAATCAACTTTTCAAATTAATTTTATATAACTTAAGCTGCTAACGAAAAAAAGTTCGAGCAAACTTGCTGTGAGGGAGGGGGCGTGGATGCTTAATATACTGATTTAAGAATTTTCGTCATAAATAGCCAAATACCTTTCCGTATTTAAATTTAAGCATAAATTATGATTTATTAGCGAACGAAGTTTATCATTTGGAAACGATTTTTTCAGTATCCGTAATGCTTTGATGGTCTTGAACAGAAAAATTGAGAACACCTACGAGTTTTGAATAAATGGGTGTCAAATATCCATATGCTAAAGGTATTACAATAACTTTTGTACGGTAAAAATGTTAAAATTAACACATGGGTCACGATAGTTCAAAAGCTATTTAAGCGAATTGGTCAGTGAGTGTTAAATAATTTTAAATTAAATTTTACAATAAAACAGTTAGTGCGTAATGAGCATTTTGTCTCGGCTGAAAGTGTAATAAAGATTATATTCGCAGTCGTAAATAAAATTATATTCCAAATGC
Organism: Himalopsyche japonica; assembly: GCA_028555115.1. Lineage (NCBI taxonomy): Eukaryota > Metazoa > Arthropoda > Insecta > Trichoptera > Rhyacophilidae > Himalopsyche > Himalopsyche japonica. The sequence continues at coordinate 179,603 of JAHFWJ010000213.1, read as the reverse complement.
TTGAATGCAGTTCGGAAAACGATGCGAAGACACTCCCTCATATTCATAAAATTAATTCGGAAGTTTTGTTGAAGCTGTAGATTTATTTATGAACATTACAAAATATAAACCACTTGAATCCCAAGAAGACGCCGGTGTTCATAAAAATTCAAAAAATCATTTCCATGGTATTTCAATATTATTTATCTTGTATTACGGCGAATTTGCAGAATGACATCTATACAGAGCCAGTATAAATTTTTAAAAAAAATATATCACAGTCTCGTGTATCTTGGGCAAAAATTAACGACATATCTAAATGCATTGCGTAGTCAACGAGAGCTGCCACAATACAATTATTATTTATTATCAGATATTATTAACATATAAAATTAATCAGTATAGAACACGATATTCATATTTTTTATTGAATATAAAATGTTTCTTAATTAAATAGAAAAAAAGCACTTCGGTTAGATTTAAAATATTAATAATTCTAGAAAAAAACACTTGTGAAAGTGATATTTTTAAAAAATCTAACAATCTTCTTTCGAAAACTGAAGAAAACTATATAATTAATTAAGTAAAAAAAAAATAAGAAATAAAGATATGTACTGTCTTTTTATATGCACACATTGTGAATATGAAAAGTCAATTAACGAGTTAATTTAATGTGCTAAATTTCGAGTGAAAATAATTTTTCAGTAGGCATATTATGATTTATGATATCGACTGAAAGTGCTTGATGGAACTTCAATATTAAATTTGAATTGTTACAACTTTGTACGATTCTATATGTCTGAATATATATGAACTGACAGTAGTCAGTTCTGTTGCATGCGTGCGATGGAATACCTGAAGATGCCGAAGGGCGAAACCCGGGTCGTTTGTGATAAGACATATGGAATCGTACAAAGTTGTAACAATTCAAATTTAGGCATATTATGGATATGTTATGGCCAAATTCTGACAGAAAAAAAGTATGTCAGCGACAATGTGATAATGCCGCCCAAAGTTTCAATGAAAGTTGTGAAACAAGTGCCAATGGAAAGAACTAAATATATATTTTTACCTATTCAAGTATATTTCAACTAATAATAGTGTGACAATAAAACAACAAGAATGTATTAGGAAATGATATCACTAAACGGAAATAAAATATATATTTTTACTTCAAATACACTATCGCTGCAACATATAAATATACTTTACAGATTTCCTTGGGATCAATATTTTTAAACTGCATTATTTAGCAGATACTCCGTAGTTTCAATTGCGGCTCGTTTAAACTTGAGTGCGGACATTCGATAAATGAGGATTTTTTCATATTTCAATACAATTTTCAGTTCATCAAATCAGTTAGTGAGTTCCAGTAAATAACTGTTTAGTATTTTTTTAATCGAAAATTTTCCAGAGATCACAAAACAAAAAAATATATTTCTATCAAAAATAAAACAACAACAAAAGAGTTCAAGTCTATCCTTTGGGAACGGCACTTTCAGAATGCAACGATATAAAAACCTGACTTATCCAAAATTTACAAGTAAATGCAAGCTCATTGTTTGCATTATACAGTACAATGTTATTTATATAAATAAATAAGGTTTTAATACAAAAATATGTTTTCTTCAGTACATCTTATTTTAACCTAATACATAGAACAAGTGTTTTGAAAAGGAAAAGCTTCCAAAAGAAAGCAAAATTGTTGTACCGCTTATATTTTACTTATTTATTCGATTGATAAATGTTTATACAAGGGCATATTAATGTTGTTTGTATATTGTTTACCCAACTGCCAATGAAGTATCAATCGAGGCCTCGAGGCTAAAATATAAGTAAAAGATAATTCTTTGTGATATCTACTTAAGGTGCCTGTTGGAATTTTAATATAAAATTTGAATTGTTGAAGCGTTGTACAATTCCACATACGTGTAATAGAATGCCTGAAGATGTCGCAGGGCGAAATCTGAGTAGTTAGTGACACGAAGTATATATAAAACTTAATCTCTCCCTGATAGAATTTGCAAAAATAAATGGTGAGTAAATTTTATTTTTTAAATACTTAAAATTAGCAAAGACGGTTTGTGAGAACAGCGTAACGTCACAAGGCTTTATGATTGTCACAAACAAATTGACATTTAATTGGTAAAACTACGATACAATGATTTAAAAAGCCACATATCTTATGAAGGAATCTAATGCCAAATAATGTGTTGTGTATTTATTAACTTAACACATCAGCTTGAGAGAATCAATTCCACACTACGATTCCTTGGTTGTAATTGGGTGTGGGAAATAATGTGTTAAGAAGTTAAATTATTTTTAAGGCAGTTAAATGTGAGCATTTTTGCAACCACATAATGACAAGTTTCGGGTTTAAAATTTTAATATGCCGAAAATAATTAATGGTTTCGGAAGAAAACACGCAAGCGTGGTGGTGTGGATGTGATGTGCGCAGTAAACTACGTATATTACAATTATGTATGAAAAATTTAAATGTAATTTTTACTACTAACACAATCAAATATTTTTATTCTTATTATCCCGGTCATTGAAAACATATTAATAAATCGTCACTTTCAGATTGGTTTGCTGGCTGAATGTACCAAAATCTTATTTCTACAAAAGATTCTGTCATATGTACATTATTGAAGAATTCGTTAACATGCTTACGGGCTCGAAAAGTTTGGTACATTGATTTTACAATCGATTTATGGATGTCTGTGAAAAACTAAAATTAACCTCACACCTAATTTTCTTATGACAAATATTGACACTTGTAAAAACAAGCAGTGCAAAATAAATTATTTCATGCTTTGATTCCTATTGTAGAAGACATTTATTATGAAGATGTTTTAATTGATTGAATTGGCATTCGCTTGATAAAACTTTATTATAACACGGTGAAAAAATAGCAATGTATTTTAGTTCTACCTTTTTTTTATAAGATATAGTTAATAACTTTTTCGGCTCACGCCATCGTCGGAGTAGTTCCGAAATAGCTATCAACTATATCTTATTTAAAAAAAATGTAGAACTAAAATACATTGCCATTTTTTGACCGTGTTAAGATATTTTTATTTATATTGTTAATACATATTGTTTGAATTAGTCGTTCAATCATAATATTATTGTGCAAATATTTTTAAAAATATAATATTAACTTAATGTTTGCACGATCATTAAAATTGTGTACATTTATATAACTTTTGAAAGTAACGATCTGGTATTCGTTTTTCCACATTTTCAGACAGTGATGTCTGATCACAGATAAACTCGAAATGACAGTTGAGTGAAAAATGAAAAAAGTTGAAATGATATTTAATTTTAGATTTAGAACCTCATTTCCTCATTATAAATAAAATCAGCATTTTTCCTTATAGAAAATAAAGTCAATCGTTTCTCTCCCTTAAAAATATTTAACGACTGGGTGACAAGCAGAACTCGCGGATTTTTGAATCTACATTGGGAAAAGCATGGTAAAAAATAGGTAAACCCCCTCAAACTATAATTTGTAGTTATATTTGGGTTTTTTATAAACGTCATGTGATTCACGCTCGATAATAAAATTTCGCATTCATAGGCTAATGTGATGTGTAAGCAATTTTATTGACAATGTGAGAATCATTGGAGAGCCGCATGTGTTTGCCCCAAAAAGGCGACACTTGTATCTGTCAATCAATTGTATTGAAATGAATTGCAAGTTTTTCAGAAAAGGCTACAAAATGCTCATTACCAGCACCACAATTCGGCCGCTCGCGTTTTTTTAGCACGCTGTATAAATGGAAAGCGCGAGTACCTCACATATTGTAAAGTCAGGACACCATACGGAATTTAATTGAAATCATTGAAAGCCCGTTAAAAATAGTACGAAGGAATCATACCAGAAATATTTTGATTTTAAGATTTTTACTGAAAATAACTCGTATACCTATCGCTCTATCTAAAACATTTATAGATATCATGAACAAGTTGCAAAAATTTCCGAGGACTTATTTGCGATTTTCGAATTTTATGGTCCATTGTAGTAAACAACTTGCTCCTATTACAAAATTCGGTGATATGCTTTTTAGTGGTCAACGATTGAGTCACTGATATTATATATTTAATGTATCACTAAAATTAATTTGATGAGTGATGGAACTCAAAGAGACGAAACACGTGCCACACTTATAAACAAAACGAATAGAATATCAAATCTCAATAAAATATTGTTCATTAATCTGAAAACATTTTCTATATGACGGACGAAAATTTCATTTATCACTCCAATTATTTCACAACATACAGCTCATTAACATATTTAATTGAATGTTACAGAAACTTAAAATAGATATAGCCCGACTTTTTCAAGGATTTTTTTGGCAAACAAATACGTATTTTAATTTGATTTCTTTAAGCATCGTGTTAATGTTATGTAATATCGACATGCGTATCGTTTTAGTCAATTATGACTATATTTATGTCAAATTAAATGGAACGTCTTTTTTAGCGTTAGGTGTTATGATATGTGATAAGTAATGAACGTTTGCGCACGAATGTTGTGATAGCGTGAGAGCTTTAGAGCGCGTCGCCCCGTCCCGTCCGTCTATACATACAATAGAATAAATAGGTTTGGAATTTTAGATTACTCTGTCCTGGTTACTATTTAACTCTCACATGACAGCAAAGTTAGTTTTGCGAAATTCTTCACTATTTGGTCAGTATATATGATTTATCTATGATACATGTTATTTATTACATAATCAAATAAAGGTGTTAAAAAAAGTTTAAATTCTGAAACGTGATTAAGTATTCAATGTTTGCTCCGTGACACAAAAGAAAATTTAAGCGTACCACAGTGCCGATATGTTTACCGCATTTTCTTGGTATTCTAAATTTCTTTCAAAGGTTTTTTTACATCAAATACAAATAATGGAAGATAAAAGAAAGTAATTGCCGATAGTTTAGCAAATCGCATAAAAATCTTCTTTCCATTCGATTTCAACGGTGAATTGAGAGATTTATAACCTATAACCAGATTTTTTTCCTTGAAGTTACATGTTTCTTGGAGCGTTCTCAATAGGAGTCATAATAAGCAGCCCTTATGATAATACAGATCAAAGGTCTTGATAATAACAAATCACTGCCTTAACCCTTCCTTACAACTTATAATATAGTTTAATTGCCTCATGATGGTTTTGAAACCGGGTGATCAATGCTCTTCATATTCGGTCGTTTTTGAGTTCTGTGGTCATATTTTCATGTATATTAGTTGCTAGTTACAAATAAGACCTTAGCACTAATGCTTAAAACTTGAACGCTGAAAATAGTGATATAAAATCAGTGTTCCCCAATCGGTGGTCCGCGGCAGGGTACTGGACCTTAGAGTCTTTCCGCTGGATCGTAAACCAAATTTCAACAAACTCACCGTGCAAAATTATACATATACGATTTTTTTTTACTCACACGTTAGCTTGTATTTTTAGTTATTGTTAAATAATAATAATTGATAGGATGATGCGACACCAGGAAAGTAAATAATAACTGTCAGAGACAGAACTGTAGCCAAGAATATCCAATATATTAGCAAAGATGCATCAACGGGTTTCGCATTAGTTTGTTGAAAATAACCCATTTTTTGTTCAATTTTAATTGTATCTGATTATTATATGCATATTTGTTAATTATCGTTGTATCCATTTGTCAGAATATAAAATTAAAAGAATATTCTATTGAAACCCATTTTTATTTCAGTATTAGTGATCCTCGACATTTTTTCCCTTTTTTTATCAGTCCGCGTGTGTAAAAAGGTTGGGGAACACTGATATACATAACATAACCAGCATCGCAACGCAAGAAAGAGGTTCTGACTGCATGAAGCATCATAATAACCTTTGTTATACGTATTGTGAGTGGATAGGATTAATCAGAAATAGGAAACTTGAAAGAATAACATTATTCAAGCCACGTTCTATCATAATGTAGATAATTAGTCCTGCTGATGAGGACAGCTAAGCAAAATGCATGTTATTTAGTTGCTCCGCTTATTTTTTTACAAATCGAATAAGTATTCAAATGTGATGGCCAAGAAAGGACTAGTGGTTAGCTAACCGCTCTTGCTGCGCCCGATTTTAACTCATCGAATCCCGGAACCGTGTTTTAACATGATACAAGATCCAACACTTGAGTCCCCGAACCGTGTTTTGATGTGATAGACCAGCCCGTCGAAAAAAGACAAATTAGGGATATTAAACAAAGTATTTGACAGAGAGTTTTAATGTTTTCTTATTGCCAAGACTCAAAACATTTCAAATCGGTCATTCAATTAGATTTATCGCACATGAAATTATTATTTTACACAATCTATAAACACAATCGTTTCACGTGCAATACACGACACCAACATTCTCTCTCCTGTAGACGATATATAAGTGGCACCGAGTCCATTCCGAGGAAAGTTTTTGCAATATTCATAAAACAGATTGTTTGGGGATATAAAAAAACAGATTTTGATTCCTATACCGGCAACACAAAAAAATAGCCCCTATAGGGCTTGCGAAGTGTGTGCAAACCAACAAAATAAGTGAGGCTCGGTACATGTGTAAACAACAAAATGTGGCTCTACATATGAGGAAGTGTTGACAATTTAACCAATCTTGGGGTAATTATCATAATGTCGTTATGCATCTCCGAAAATTTTATTTGATTATATCTAATATTAACATAGTTATAACACTTTTAATAAACACTTAAGAAATACGCCATTTTTTCAAAAATGGGCCGGGCATAGGGGCTAGGTTTGCAAAATTTTGGCCGGGGCTGTTAGTGTTAAGAATTAGATGAATGGGAGATAGTTTTAGACAAAAAAGACACCCATGCCTTCGAACAGAACCGATAACTCATATGCGCTAGAAATACGAAGCATAGTTTTTGTATTAATTGTTCTAAAACAACTAAAATCACCCCGCCCTCTAAAGCAAATATGTACATATAACATACCATTGTAAAGAACAACTTTAAAAATCATACATTGAATTATTATAGTATATCAACACAATTATTGTCTTATCTTTTGTACTCCATCATGATAATTTACCGTTGAAATTGTTTTAATATTTTCCATATTTAAAGATGGGTACTATTTTTTTCTTTGTAGCGGGACCCGAACCCAGACCGTGTAAATGCAAATGAATTGAAATAAACTGGCCACTAAGCCACGCTCTATGACCCCAAATTGAAGGCCTTTTAATTATATTTATTAATAATAGCTCATTTTATACAATATATTAAATCACTAGTAAATTAAAATAATTGCTCTCACAATTAATTTCGACTGTAAAACGCATCAAACTCAGTATACTTGAACAATCTAATGTCAGATATCGACAACATTTTGCTCGAGAAACTAACGTGGATTTCACGTAATACGCATCTTTGATAGAGAAAAGTATTTGGCGTTTAAATACAATCTCACGGAATAGAAAATACTTTATATACGCAATAGATGAAATTTTCCAAACGGTTTTTCTTGTTGTTAAAAATGACGTAACAACGGGTGTAATAAGAGCAATAATCTAACTAAAAATCAATTCCTTGCCCTATGATAACTATTTACTTCAAGGCTAAGCGACAAAATCGCGACCTGTTCTTCTAAAAATATTTCTGTCAAGATATTTCATTTTAAGCTAAAATGTTTCATATTGGGAGTTAATTGGATTTCTTATTTGCAATAGTTTAAAGCTAACAACAGCGAAAAAAATATTACAATTAGCTCAGAATCCATATGATTTAAAGCTATTATTGTCTTTATTATCTGATATCCAAATATTTGCGCCAGCAAAAACAATTGTGGTATATACTTCCAATAGAAAGAAAAAATACAATATTTTATTCTGATTGTATTTTTTCAAAACTGGTTTTCAAATTCATTGCCCTTTTCGAAAACGGTTTCGGATCACTGCGCATGGCATATAATTGTTATAATTATCCGTGGGGAGAGACAGCCGAGTGAGTAGAGCCGCGCTCCCCCCATGGCTGACGGCAACTCTCTGCTAGATGGATGTACAGATGTTAGTGGTAGCAAGATTGTAATCGAAGCTTAGGTAACTTGCTTTTCTTTGCGTTTTGTTTGCCCAGGAGACCCACCGTATAATTATTGGTGGTATCGAGTGTTGTTATCAGACTCAAATTTAAATATGACAAAACGCTTTTTATTCATTGAATAACATATTTGCATATTACGCACACAAATTATCGTAGAATAAAGACCGCGTGGTCTTTGCTGATATGGGGTATCATATCATGTATAACTATGGGAATTTGATTCGATAGCAGCCCGATATAAAAAATAAGCTTAACTTAAGAAATTTACAGTCATCGTTTTAGATCTGAGGCTTTAATATTAACAAAAATAAAAGAAGTACTATACGATTTTTTCGAAAACTATAATATTTCCGTAAGCGTTTACCTTGATTAAAAACCATATAACAATAACACGTTGAAAAAATAGCAATGTATTTTAGTTCTACAAAATTGATTTTAACAAATATAGTTCATGGCTATTTCGGCTCACACCATCGTCAGAACTATTTTTTCTTCCTTTTTCCAGAAAAATTAGTCTTTTTTCTTATTTTTTATACGTATTCTTACATGTAACAAAACTTTTAAATGGTGTATTTATTTTCTGTTGCTACCATGTAACATATATGCGCTCTATAGAAGTCGTAGGACTATTTGTATCCTTCAAAATATTTTTGTGATATTTAATGAAATTTTGCTCGGTGGATTATGTAAAATTCTAATTCAAGGCGGACTCGGTGCTTAAATCAATTTGTTAGTCGATAAATTAAAAATACTGAGCATTTACTGTCCGCAATATGTCGCTAAGTTCCACTTCTAACTTCTACGTTAAAACAAATGAAAACACCTTTCTGGCTAAATTTATTGTAAGTTAGTCATATGAAAATACACCGTAATGCAGTACGTAAAATTGACAGTCTTCTGTACTCTGTACAGAGTGTGAATAAATGATTTTAGTGGCATAGAGATTGATATAAGAATAGAAACATTCTATTCACTAATTCTGTTGAAGACTTCTTAATTCCTTTTAGGCTTTTATTCATAATATAATAATTTTATTCATCTATTGACGATTAACTGTTTTTGAATACTTTTATAAGGTAAACATAATTTTTACTTGGTTGCTTTTTGTACGAAATAATGTGTATATTTGTATAATTTTTTCTCAAAGTTTACGGCACTTTTAATTAATTACAATTAAATTATGTTGTATTCGTTAATTGATTTGCAAAAACGTAAGTTTACGTGTCTCGCAAAAAATGTGCTAAGATGTATGAAATAGTTGTATTTTTTGCATATGCCAATAATATAACCGCATATATCGTAACACAAAATATGTGCACAAAAATTGAATATGTATAAAATTAAATTAAAGACTTTAAAACGAATATAGAGTGAAATATTTTAAAAACATCATGTAAACATTTAATTTTTGGTTTTTTCTCATAATACGGAATTGATTAATTATAGGCTGTGTCATATGCATAATTATCATATGATTACATGGCTGCAATAGCTTAAGCGCGCGCTGGCCGATGATTTGATATATATGCGGGACCGTTTAAATTTTTAATAAATAACATGCGTTCTCCATTAATAAAAACTCAACACTAACAGTATGACCACTCGGTAAATAACAAGCTAAATAATAAAATCTACTTTCAATAGCTATTCTATATTCTATTTTATAATATCATTATAATGCATACATTAATTTGGTCATTGCAGGCCCAATACTGCCTTATGTGTGGCGCGCATAGGCGACTAATTATACAGTGGTTATCATGTGCGGCCACCAGAAATTTTTGCTGCGGCCAGCCAATGTGCCAGAAATGTTTTTGTACTCCAAATAAAACTATTAAAAATCAACAACAATTGCATGAGGCGTATCTCAAGGCCAAAGCAGCCTTAACAAATTTAATGATTGTCAGGATAGCTTTCCAGTTACCCAACTAAGTCTAAGTTTCTAACGAAGTTTAAGCATCTTTGAGGAAAAAATCTGCTCCCTCTCCATAGGGAAGATGAATGTTATGAAATATTATGTAATTTGCTCTGTGAGACTCGGGTTTTAAAGTTTTTAGAGTCTGCTTTATTTCAAATCGACCTATAGGCTTTTCAAGTCCATAATAGTTATCAATTTTGTCAACATTTGTTCTTTTTTTTTTAACGGGATCCATTAACTTTCATTATATTAAAGCACAAATTCCTCAAAATCAAAAATAATATACATTTTTATTCGATCATCCTCAAAGCTTTGTGGATTAAAATTGGACAAGATTCAAACTGGAGTCCAAGCAGACATTGAATAGACAGTGCAGCAGATGAGTAAATGAAAGAAGGGGCCACGGTCGGGAGTCTGCTGAGTGGGGGCAAGGCTTTGTGGTAGGGGGGAGGCGTTTCTCATTATTGTACTCGCCTGGAAGGCGGAGCGCCAGAGGCTGCGGGAAAAGTCATCGACAACTTTTTAAAATGACTTACTGTAATATTTTATACTTTTTAATTTTCTCTTGAAAAAGTTTTGAATATAATGAAGATTAGGTCATGGTTGCGGGAGGGATAATACGAATTAAAAAATTGATATTAATTTTACTGTATCTCCGGTAGTGAAGATTTCTATGATATCATTTTGCACAAACGTTAAATTTATTTAATAAGCTTACTAAAATATAGTTAATTTTCATGCAGAAAAATTTTGCTAAGGTTAATTTTATTACCATACAAGAAAAATATCAATGAAATATAATTGAGTATGTTGTATTGTAGCCTAAAGGGGGAGGCCAAATGTGTTGTATCCGTTTACTCACAAAAGTATCAAATTGGCTTGAATTAACATGGCTGAAATGTAATCAGCAAGCGTTAAATGGATTATATTTTATAGCGTATATGAATTCACATATCTTTGGATATGAATTTATAAATACCCCAATAAGTAAGTATATATGTTGATAAATAACAAAAAAATTAGCTTAGTGCTTAAACAAAAACGATTGGTATTTCGTTAAGCCTGCGTAAAGTCGATCTGCTATTCATAATAATTAAGACGAAAAACAAGAGGAAATTTCAAAAATTTCGCAATTTCTCATCGAATATTTTCCAAATGTAAAATCCATTAGGCTTTTATTATAATCTTCCTACCACATACGTAAATAAACTGTTTGGGATAATTCAGCAATGTCATAACTATTTTTATTGGCATTCTTTATAAATATTGAAGACATGATAAAAAAAAAATCTTTTTTTTTGCTATTAATATTTTGTCGTGTAATTAATTTCATTTTTAAATTATTTAAACTATTTTTTTAATTTCTAATGATTCTTAACTGTTGTAAATTAATTGACATAATTTTAGTTCTTTTGACGGAAAATAAATTGTTACAGACCACCCGCTTGATTGTGTATAAATGTGTCGAAGAGATACGCGGATATGTTGTTTGCCTCTTTTAACTCTACCGAAAATACATAAAACGTTGAGACAGACAGTGTCGGTCGTTCACTCTGCATCGATAAATCAAGCTCTTCCTTTTCATTTTCTCCATACATAAAATGAGAAGAGTATATTTATATTTGAATATTTTTAACTATTCGTTTTTGGGCGCAGAATGCAAATAAGTCACATCTTTGTAAGCAAACAGAATCTTTTTATAAATTGTTAAGATAAAAAATAGTACGGTTTCAAGAAAATTATTATGTTTAACACAAAAACCTTATTCTGAAGACACGCCGTTATAATATCACTCAAATGTATAATTTTATAGAATTAAGAAAAAGAAAAAAACATGAAATGCGAAATATATAATAGTATTGACAAATCCAACGTTGATTGTTTGTGTCAATCAAAATATCGCAGTGGCGGACTAAGAAATATGCTCGTAAACAATTTTCTCCCAATTAGATTATTTATTCATCAGAGTTGATATTTTTTGATACATTATGCAGACATTGTCCCCGTAGAATGATAATCATGAGTGTTGGTACTCTATTAAAATAAGCCAATTTTTTGGAAAAAAAACAGCCTGAAGCTCGGCTTGTTGAATCTGTTATGTAGGGTTCTAATATATACTGAATAATCTAGCTGAAAACTTAATAACGATCACTAAAAGGCTTTCTTTAGTATTATACGTTATAACATCCAGGCGAGAGTGAAAAAAAATATTAAAGAAAAAAGTTTGGGCTTGTCTCAATATACTAATATATTAATATATTACACATAATTAAAAATTGGCTAGGGCTGCTTGAAAGACAAAATTTGATTCTTCAAATTTTAAACATTTCCGATGAAGGAAATATATTTTTCTTAAAAAAAAAATAGCAATCATACCATTAAATTAAAATTTACACAAAATTATATTGTAATTATATAAAAATTCAGCACTAATTAACGATTTTTTCCACCTCAAAAACTTACTATGCCAACGAATAAAAAATATCTTGTCGCCCTGTTCTACTACGCTGTCTTTTTTATTTAGTGTCCCGCTTCGGGGTGGTTAACATAAATAAAATGACGCAGCCACAAAAACAAGAACCGAATAAAAAGGAGGCTATGAAAATCGGAATGTTCACTGCTACTAACAAGGTCGGGTGACCATCGGTCATTCACATAAGACCACAAAAATACGAATTTATTTCATATTTACATATAATATATAGGAAAAAATTGCTATTCTCACAACTGAAGGCGATTTGTTCGCTAATTGAGAAACCACCATTTTTCTGATAAACTTGAAATTTTTTTATTGTAAACATATTTTTTGAGAAAATATCTTTTTGTCTTCTTTATAGTATGTATTTTTTTTTTTTGCTTCCGTCAAGAATTAAAATTTTTATTTTTAAATTTATAACTACAGAAGGAATGCGCTTGGAAATGGTCAATATAATTTTAACCAACCATACATGCTAAGACAATACAGTTTGGCACTTCGGAATATAGAAAATACTAATCACCAAGTAGGCGACCGAAATGTATTACATCATATAAACTTGACAAATAAAACACCAATTAATTCGAATCAAGAACTGATAGTGGTAAATTCTGAAAATTAGATAATTTTCTCAAACAGCAATTTATTTTTTCATTCATAATTTTATAATAAACGCGCGAAAAAAGAATGCGGTATTCTAGGTCATACACTTACAGCATTTATTGAAAAATTTTGGTTTGCAAATATAAGCAAGGATTTTATGGAATGGTCACTGCGCATTGGCGTGCGTTCTTATTTTTTGTCACAGTCGAGGAAGATAGAGTCAAGTATAAAAGTGGAGCATCATAAACAGGTAGTGGACGCTGGTGACTGTGACTGTGACTGTGACTGTGACTGTTCCCAACTTGCATATGTATGCGTATAAAACACTTAACTTGTGTATGTTGGAAGCTGATGCGATTGTTTATTGGACGATTAATTTTAGAACGAGCCGTGCACAATGGCTAAGACGCGACACATCAACATTACACCCAGTCCTTTTTTACGCGAAACATTGGTTCCAGAAAAAGGCGCGTAAAAAGATTTCTTTACACACCCTAAAACATAAATTCGCATAATATCCGATACACTTATCAACATTTGGCAATTGTATGTCAAAATCAAGTTTTAAAAATATATATTTTTTTTATTTAAAAAAATAATGAAACGTACATGCCTAGCATCGTATATAAATGTCTTCTTTACAACAAATTTGGGGGAAAAAAATACGTAAAAACGAGTGAAGCGCGTTAAAAAATGTAGCGGTGCCGTCCAAAAAAATCGCGTATAATCGAATTCGCGTAAAAAAAGGACTGGGTGTATATTATATTATATTTGACTGTTATATTTTTACGCATAAATCTTCAATGCTAAAATGGATGTATACAAATTCATTTTAAATAAGAAATTCATTCTCATAAAAATAATTAAACTCGTTTAGTGACATATTGAAAGGTACTCACTTAGTCATTCAGTTCATCTTTAGTAGAGGTCTGGAAGACCTGGGCATAGGCCCCATGTACCTACAGGGCCCGGACGGATAAGAGTGGGTATTTAGTATATTTTTCAATGAAATATTATATTTGTTCATTAAAATGTTCTGAAACAATTTCAGTGGGCTTCGTATCATTCTATTTTATGTTAACAAATGTAATGTGTTAAGATTTAGATCCAGAACGGGTAGGCTTGGAATTGTTTGGACTTGAGCCTGATAAAATTATCAAAAAAAAAGTGATTTCATATTGACCTTGTACATGTACTTAATCATCGATTAACGTTTGCCAAACGGCTACATTTTCAATCTAAAAGCAGCTATTTGTTATTGTAAAATTACTCATTTACAACGGATGAAGGAGTTGAAATATTTCATCCCAACATTGGATATCAGAAGTTATTGAAATAAGAAATTTTACAAATAAACAGTGTACAGCTCAATAGTCTTTTAATTTTTAACGAACACGTTAAGCTTAATAAATCTCATATATTTGTATAATTAACTTAGGATAAATTAATTGAACAGTAATTCTAAATATTATAATATAATTCATACAATAAATGGTCTTCTAATAACAAATACTACTCCACCAGAACCGTATATAAACGATATACATATATTATATGTTTCCGCTATAATTTGTCCCAGCATCATATTAAAGAAAATCGATTAATAGGAATACCTATTTCAAAGTTCTATACTTTTTTTCAAATTTATATGTGTATGTTTGTAATACACAGCATACCTAAACAGATAAATCGCTAAAAAATAAACATTATAAGTTTAAAGATTGCAAACAAGATCTACCAGACTATTTTGTAGAAACGCCTTCGGATGTTGAAATATTATGTGTGAACGTTGTGCAGATAAAACGAGTTCTCTTGCACAAATAAAGCGATGAAAAACAAAAATCATGTCTATACTTTGTCTAGATTTAACATTAAATAAATAAATGATTCAATAAAACTTTCAAACTTATTGTAAATGCGCTGTCTATAATTCGTTTAATACAATTTTTAATAAAAAATAAAAAAAGAAAAAAACTACCCTTGACATGCGGAATAATGTATGTTTAATATAATAGTTGCAATTAAATAGCAATGTTTCTTAAAATATGAATACTTTGCTGAGATAAATAATAAACTACTTATTAAAACTAAAAAAATCATTGGACCCAAAAATATACTGTTTAATATAACAAAGTGGACGTTGTGTGTTTTGATTTAAAGTGCCTCATATTATTGTATATAATATATCTAAGTGTTCACAAAATATATCTTAGGATAAATATTTTGATGGTAAATTTGCGAGTGATCTTGATTGCTGACTGTCACATTATTATGTGATATTCTCAAGTTAAACATATATTTACATACTGAAGTAATTTGAATTGTTACAATTTTGTACGATTTCAAAAATTACTGAAGTAATACTTTTTCTAAAAGTTTTACTTATACTTTATAGCAAAGTTAGTTTTTAATCTCGCTTACTGTTTACTTTTACAGCTATTTAATGGTATTTTTTATCGATAAGTTATATAAAAATAATAAATACTAACAATTTCACATCTCCGGAAAATAGGCTCGATGGCGCAGTTATATATTGTAGAAAGTTTTAATGGCATACAAATTATTTGTAAGAACGCGCGCGCCGTTCCAGTCGCCGTGTGTACATTCAGTCCTCCCTTGCACGATGGGGTAGCTGGGACGCTCGGTGGGGATGTGACGGGTGGAGGGAGGTCGACGTCGGGACGCTGGCTCCAGCGCCGCGTCTCATGTCCTACAGTCGTGTCAGGTCGTCCGGAAAATACACATTACCATATCAGTCGCCCATAATTTCCTTGTTGCAAAACAATGATCCAACTTAACCTAGGGTCATAAGTATATACATGGATGATTATTTGAAGTGAAATATATATAGTGAAAATAGGCGTATTGCTACTATTTTTGAGCGAAAATAATGGCAAATTAACACTAAATTAATTAATGACATTTTAATTACATTTTTTTGACAGTTACAACGGAATCGAATTCGAAAAGTGTGTGATTGTAATCAAAACAATTTCAGTATTTTATTACAAAAATTAACTCCTAATATTTGATTCTTTAAATTAATCTAAAAATATTAAATTACAATTTAATTTTTAAATTTAATTATGTGTATTTTTACAGTTTGTTTATTTTTTGAGTTCCTTTTTCATTGATGTGAATTATGACGAATAAGTGAATAGCTATGCTAATAGGAGTTTGATTTTGACAAAGGTATTAAAAGACTTATTATTATCAATTATTTATTATCTTCATCGATATCGACGTGGAAAATCGCAAAACTTTCAGGATCAATCCGTGAATATAAACTTTTTTTAATTCGTACATGTAAAATATTTATTGCTTTAACTCTCAATCATTGATGGAAAATATTTCAGTCATGAAAATAAAACATAATACTATGATTACTAACATAATGCGACGAGTTAATACAAGTGTTAAATTAAATATTCAAGTGTATTTAATAATATTAGTTATTATTTATTAAAACGTGGATCATTGGTGAAAATAAATACGATCCAAAACTGAATTAATGAATGTAGGCAACCGCTTTTCCTTGTTGTTCGTCAAAAATCCAAATAGATTAATTGAATCAATTTCATATACATATTTCTGATTCTTAGAGTTATTAGATTTTAAAGAAAATGCCTTCATGAATAATATTGATCAATTTGAAAACTTTGGCATAAAATAATTTGAAATAAATAATTGGTCGCCGCCGCCTTTGAATGCTCGTACATCACTGGAAAACTGCAGATGTTGAAAATCTTTTAAAAAATCTACAGGAAACTTTCGTCAAAAGTTTTCACTACATCATACAATGGCCATACAAATCACACAATATACATCACAATCATACAATGTATAACTGTGTGTTAAGATAAAAACATCTTTTCATCATTTGTGAATCATATGTACGCAAACAAAAACAATAGTTCCGGTAAGTCTGCTAGAATTCCTTCATTCGAACGAGGACAAAAATTATTTTATGTTACTTGCTTACTGAGAAATTTTGTTATGTTAAATTTCTCCAATTGGACGTATTTATTTTTGATCTATCCTAAAATGACGCACGTTTTCATAAATTAGCAAAGCACGTTTAAATTTCAACCATACCCTTCATCACAGCTATTAATCAATTGATTTTTCGCAAAAATCGTATTTTGAACTCATAATCACTGCTATAAAGCTGTGAATGAAAAATTACAAACATACATTAAATTTCAATATCTAATATAAATTGCTGAAACTTTGTGCAATTTTAGATGTTTTGTCACTTACGACACGGGGTTTATTTTCCGACATCTTCAGGCATTCTAGTAATAGATGCAACATAACTGACCTGATAAATATTACTGAAACACACAAAGGGTTTGTTTTAATCCACGATAGTGACAAAATAACCTGTATTTCTCTCCCAGTCAAGGGTTTTCTTGTTACGACCACATCAGCGTGATGTATTGGTCCAATAGACACTTTAACTAACTTAAACAGCTTTTCGTCTTACTTTTGTATTAAATAACATTCATATTGGACGTGTCCAGCATCTTGAGCGTCATATTTAAAAAGTACCGAATCTAGTAAAGCAACAATGAATTTGTTATAATAAATAACTATTAACTTTGCATTTGCTCACAAAGAAATACTTAATTTAACAATCGACTAATTTTTTAAATATACATCGTACATATAATAGACTAAGTTGATTCAAAATGTCTTTATCAGAGATTGCCTAAACCGCGGGTGAGTAAATTCACGTGGGAGTAATACTATGAATGAAATCAAATTACATATTGCGATATCATCTTATATAACAAAACCGTATATAAATTGTATTGTTTATAGTGCAAATAAATGTTAGAGGAAAATTCTATCTAGAGGTTTATATAAGAAAATACTCTATAGGCAGTCATTCATCATGTTGAAAAAAACATAACAATACATACACTATTTTTAGTTATACAAGAAATGTCTTATGTTGCTATTTGACATGAATACGAGTGGCTGATTATCCCGTTATCTTATGTACCTAAATATAGATTATGTTACAAATGCAACACTTTTATGCTATTAGAAAACGAGACCTCCAAAGTATGTCGCTTCATGGGCGTCTGAAATTCTCAATACGCTACTGAAATGTAGTAAATTATGAAATATAAGACAGATAGAATATATAGAGACACATTATAAAATTGATATTTATTTGGCAGAACTGAATTATATTGACTATATAGTAGAACACTTTCGAAAATAGGAAAGAATAAAAATTAGTTCCACCAGTAACCCTTAGCTTAGCGTAATTAAAAGAAAACAAAAATCAGATAAAAATTGGTTTACTTCTTTATCTTTTCATATCAATATATTTAAAACGCAGTCAAGCTGAGCAATAGCTGCATATGTCTCAACAAAATATATTTAGTCTGTTCAGAATTCGATTTTAGCTGTATTACTATTAAAATTCCCAAATGTGGTTTCGCGAGGAAGTTGATAAAAAAGTATTCACGTATCTAACAAAAAAAAGTATATTGATTGAATCGGCATTTACTTGGTAGAACTTCATTATAGCACGGTGAAAAAATAGCAATGTATTTTAATTCTACAAAATTTTATACGATATAGTTGATAGTTATTTCGGTTCACGACATCGTCAGATGCCTGCGAGACGCTTTCGTAGTTCTGACGATAGCGTGAGCCGAAATAGCTGTCAACTATGTCTTATAAAATTTTAACGAACTTAAATACATTTCTATTTTTTCACCGTGTTAAAAAAATATGTTCAGAATAAGTGTATAATATTATTCTGATCTAATACATATGAGTTTAAAATATTGAAGGCTGGATTATATCTAGACGCGAGTGTGATAGGGTTACGACGAAAAAGTTTTTTAGTCATATCTAAGACGCCAAACATGAAAATGGAATGTTTTAATATGCACACGGGCAATATTATATATCATGAATTTTATTGCGCTTTTACTTAATGTTCTTTAATATAGAAAGTTTTTGGTGAAATTTATAGACAGCGTCCCAAAGAGTATCTAGTTTTGTGAGTGGTACATATCCTGGAAACCATGCTGAAAGAACGCGAGCCTTCCGAAGGGTCTCCGGGAGCCCCTGACGGGTGTGCAGGCTGCGGAGGCCGCATCAGCGACCGCTATTACCTCCTCGCCGCGGATCGGCAGTGGCACGCGCACTGCCTCAGGTGCTGCGAGTGCCAACTGCCTCTGGACTCTGAGCTCACCTGCTTCGCCAGAGATCGCAATATATACTGCAAAGAAGACTATTACAGGTAACTGGACAACTTTAAAAACCAACCAAGAGAATACATAATTCAAGTGCATTTTCGTCTGGTATTCATCGCTAGTTGTTTCAGGGCTGGCATAACATTTCATCATTCTTATTTAAAAAATATAATACAGGGATACCGGTTCTGATAATACAAAAATAATACGAAAATGCTTGCAAAATTTATATTTTTATGTGAAATAAAAAAAGCATATAGCAGCATATGAAATGCTGTTTAAGAAGAGATAGAAAATACATCGTCTCATCTCTATTCTAATGTCAAAGGTTTTACGTAAATATAAAATTTCAAATATATTATTGTATAATGATTTATTCTATGTCGACAAAATAAATTCTTCAGTAATATGACATTATGGTGAGTATTTAGAATAGATTAGGCAGCGTAATGTCTATCTCTTCATAAATACTATGTAAACTAAACCTTATATTTGGTTTAATCATAGTTCTGACGACGACGGGAGCCGAAATAGCTATAAACATCCACACCTAAAATTTTGTAAAGCTAATTACTTAAAAGCAAAATAGAGATTCGCGTTTTCTTTCATAGAACATATGGCATTCTAATGAAAATATCCCAACACAAGTTGTCTTTATGAAACGCTTTCTACTGAGTTGCTCAACTTCTGTTCTTCAAAGAGAGTATAGTTGGGAAGGATGGGACTAGTCAGTAGCTAATCGCCGTTCGTCAAAATCAAAAATACCCATTCGTTCGAACAGAGATCTTTCATCGATAGAAAAAGGCTGTACCTACCGAGACATTGACCGCTGGACCACGGAGCTGAATATTAAATTATAAACAATGTATCAAAACAAGATATGTAAAAGCTTGCACAGTAAAATGCAATTATGAACACTTTGACAAAAAGTGAAGTTTCGTTCTTATGCAGCGATATGTTTATCAATAAACATTCAAATATACAAACATAATACAATGCAAAACAAAAACTAAATACTTGACAAAAGACAGAACAATTAAAAAAGCTCTTTGTTCAGTGCATTCGCTTTAAAACGAACGCTTTCAGCTCAACACATCATTTTGATGTCTATTATGAAAGTTTTATTTGTGTGTAGATGGAATTTCTTCAAAGCGTTCATCAATTTCATTCAAAGAGTAAACAAATTGAAATGTTTTGATATATGTTTGTTTTGGTTTATTTTCAATCATTTTACAAACAACCCCACAACCTCATACCTATTACAATCTGTATGAATACAGGATGCTATACCTTTTAAATAAAAATTGTTGGCCAATAGGAATTTAGCTACATTTACTTTATAAATAGTTTTTTATAGTGTCTACATATATATTAAATATCACTTAAGTAATTCAATTATATACAAACATAAAACATATTTTGAGAACCAAAACAAAAAATTTCAAATTCAAACACAAGAAATGAGATGTGATTTAAAAAGGGGGGTAAAGGAGATGGCTAAATACCACAAAATAATAGAACAAGGTCGACACAAAAAAAAATCCCGTGAAAAATCACTTATGAACAACTCAGTACTACTGAACTAAAATCAGTAATCAAAGATAAAAAAATAAATATCAAATATTTATTCAAAGTCCCCGATTTTTTTTAAATTACATAAAATGCTTTGTTCAATGCGCTATCAATTGTTTTCGCTCTCAATATATCGTGTTTTTTTTTTAAATTGCTATTGTGTGCTAAAGTGTCCACATAGAACACCGCTTTTACACACTTTTTCTCTAGTAATAATATTTTTAAAACGTCGAAATGAAAATATATTCGGTTGCATAAATAGAATAAAAAATAATTTTACCAATACACTCTCGCGCACAATTAAGTACAAAACACAACGTTTTTGATCTCTATTTATGAAATAAACTTTCATTTTATGAACGTGCGGAATTTCCGCCAATTTAACTGCAAGTAAACAATTTATCGACCATTCATGAAAATCGGGCTTTACAAGTTTGCACGTGGAAGAATAATATTTCACAAATAGTAGCGAATTCATTGACTACTGTATGTATACAATTTATAAGTTCTCAGATTTTTTGAATCAATTCATCGCCAATATTTATGATGTTTGAAATTTATCGGAAAAACGTTTCCAAGAAACCATACTATCAGAAATAATTTCTATTATTCAGTATTTTGTCCGTAGAATGATTATATTCATTTATACTATTTATAAAAATACCTTTTACATTACTTGAACTATACTTTCATATTTTTTGCTACTACGACTCGAGTTTATACTGTTTCTTAGTCAGTTTGCATATCTATGTTATATCAATAATTTTTTTAATGCGGCCCTTCATTCCCGAAAAATTACTGTTTCCTCGTTAAAAATACAACATTAATTAACCATAAATAGATTTTGTAGATAATATGTAGTAAAATATATTGAAATCAAAGATCGCAGTTTTCTATTCATTTTTAGATTCTCAGACAATTAATTCATGATCATAAGTTTATGGCATAATTATGATGACTGAGCTTCCGACCAAAAACCTTCAATGTGCTAAATTTCCACAATTGTACGTATTTTTGTCTGATCGATTCAAAAATAACACACGTTTCCAAAATTATCAAAGCAAGTTTGAAATTACAGTCATACACTTTATTACAATTCTGGTAAAATAAATTAAATCACCGCTTTTCGCGAAATTCGTATTCTGAGGTCATAATCACTGTTATGAAAAATTACAAATACGCATTTTTTAATTTACGATATCGTCTGAGGGTTCTTGATGGTATTCCAATAACAAAAAATTCAATTGTTTAAACATTATTCAACTCCACATTTTTTATGACTTACGAAAGGTTGACGCCCAAGGGTGTCGCCTTATGGTATCTACATACATTATTCGAAAGGTTGAAGATGCCGAGAGACGAGAGCCGGATCGCAAATGACCAGACATGTGGAAATATACAGTGTCTAAACGTTTCAATATTGATACATGTTGGTTGTCCCACCTTCACCCGTTATTTGGGTGCAGCTGCTGTTAGACGGCCGCCTTCCATAACGCCATACTGATACAAAAGAATCGATTTTACTCCTTATATTTTTGGCCTGCTTAAATTCTAGCAAACACCACCCTCAGTTTGTTTCTAAATTAAATGTCGAATGTATATAAATGGAATAGTGTTAAATATTTTTGGCCGGCGGTGTATTAGGAGATTGCTGTCAGTTTCACGTGTATAATTCACACAGGTGCGATAATTTGACGTTTCCTTCTCATTTGTTTATTTCATTTTATTTGTTTATTTTATTTTCATCAATATTCAATACTGACATATCACAAAGGGTAAGACACAATATAGTTACATTACAAATCTAACAACAGGAAAAAAACTGAGTCAAAAATAATTTTTAAGCGATTAAATAGAGAAGTCTAAAAAACGTTTTGTGTATAGTTTTATACGCATGTTAAAAGCGACCGAAGAGTGATGTATCAAAACGTAATTCGTGTGATTCTAATACAATTTGTAATTTACTTAAAAATAACGCTGTATATAATATTTTGCCAATAAGACGCAGTGCTTAATTAATAATTATTTGTGGAGAGGCATACCGAGAAAAATAATTTCAAAGTGAATAAACTATCTATCCTTTTGATAGCGTCATTACTTGGTAAGAATTGTATGCTTTTGAGTTACTACTTGATTTCCACAATTTTTTTATTTCTTATGAAAATATTTAGTATTTACGGAATATCAGAGTTAAATACTATTTCAATTTCGCAACAAGCAACACTTTCCATGCTTATATGTACGTAAATGTACATAGAGTCAGCTTTGATATTTGAAAATGGAATACATTTTTTCCAGCGTCATCGAAACAAAATACAATTTATTATTTAATACAGAATTATTTTCTCATAATATTTTTTACAAAAAATGATGTTTTACAAGGTAATAAAAATAGATATACACAGTATTGAAATGTTATATTAATAAACACTCCAAGCACCGCGTTCACCATATTAACGCGTTCAGTGCAAGAAAATGCCGTATTTTTATTTTGGCTAGACACACAACTATCAAGCGCTCTGTACTGCAATGGTAAATAATACATATTAAATTCATTGAAATTTTGTTTTTTGTATATTACTGTTTTTTGAAAATTTCGTCAGCTGTTAATTGATGAATTAATAAATATTTAATTATAAAATTATCTATATTGTCTTTGTGTGTACGTATTTACCCAAAGATTTGACTCAATAATTTTGCACCAGTCAAATGATGATGGCTTACGATGGAAGATTTCCGTTATTCTAATGCAATAAAGTACGAAACGCTGATGATTTTATTAGAGAATCTTTTAAACTAGTAATCGAAACGAATGAATAGCACACAATACCAGACTGTCACGCTGACCTATATATAGGGTACCTTTGCCAATTTACTTATTAATAACTTCGTTAAAGACGAATGGTTACAAAATACTCCACAATCAGTGAGAGTACAGCGTTTTAACTTAGAGAAGGAAGCAATTTCGGCATATCAAATATTAGAATGACATTATTTGCTTGGATGGTTTTAATGCAAACAACATTAATATTAATATAATAATACAAGACTAATATGAACCAGTTACTATTTATTATGGCATAGTTTTAAATAATTTAAAACTATAAAGACTTTTGGTAAGCGTTTTCTTAAATTAAATAAACTAGCAAAATTGCGCGAAATATCTGATTTTTTGGGGAACCGATGACAAGCTATTTTTGTGTCAAATGTTTTTTGTATTTATGCTCGGCTTCGCTTGGAAGGTTTCACACAATTAAAAACTTGTATAAATGTAAAATATATTTTATTTGTAATGTGTTTCATGAGATATATATTGTCTTTGATAATTTTGTGTGTTCATATAATACGCAGCGAGGACAAACTAAAATGAGCAATGATCGTTCAGTTCCATCCTAATTAAATTAATCATATTTTTACATCAATATCATGAGATGAGAAACACGATCTTTTTTTGTTTTAATTGTTCAACGCGTTATTGTCGATGATTTTAAAATTGAAAAATAAGTGATTCATTTTTTAGTAGAATTAACTTATAAGTAACGTAGTACATAGTACATATTGAAGATTTCTTGCAACCGTTAAAAAATATTTTTTTAACATTTATAAAACTTACAAGCACATTTTGTAGTAATTATTTTCATTGCGATTTTCACAGCATTTTCAACAGTTATTTCAGCAAATTTTCAGCGAGTTGAAAATACTTAGTTGTTAAGTGAAACTAGTCAAAATCTTTTTGGGTGTATAATCACCCAGTTCTTTTTTTTACGCGATAATTGGTTCCAGAAAAAGGCGCGTAAAAAAAATGGTTTCACGCAATTGCATTATAATTCTTTACACACCCTAAAACATAAATTCGCATAATATCCGATACACTTGTCAACATTTGGCAATTGTATGTGTATTTAAAAAAATGGAATGCTTTACAAAATTAAGTTTTAAAAATGCACACATTTTTTTTATTTAAAAAAATAATGAAACGTACGTGCCTAGCATCATATATAAATGTCTTCTTTAAAACAATTTTGGGGGAAAAATGCGTAAAAACGAGTGAAGCGCTTAAAAAATGTAGCGGTGCCGTCCAAAAAAATCGCGTATAATCGAATTCGCGTAAAAAAAGGACTGGGTGTACATAAAATAAGAAAGTACTGACAAAATATTTTTACTTCTTGCAATTAAATAAATTAAAGTTTTAGATAGTGAAATATAAACATTGTCAAATCCAATTGTGTATGTGAACATAAGAATATTTTCGCCATATATTTCAAAATATAAAATGATTGATTTTTTTCTCAATCAGTTATATATTTCATTTTTCCTTTCCGAAAAATTACCATTTTACTTTTTGTGTGTTGCGCGATATTTTATAACATTGAGATTTATAATTTATCATTGCTATATTTTTATATGTATTTATTATCTAAAGACACCACATATTTGCACAAAATAAATATTTTTATGAGAAGCCCAAGCGTTGACAATTTTTTTTATCCATTACTTTGATTCTTACATTGTCTGTGATATTTTTTTTATTTGGTTTTTTAATAATCATTTTCACCGCATTCAGTCTTTAGATGAAAATCGTCGGTGATAATTTATGTATATTTATATATATATAACTTCACCAAAGTTTTATAATATTAAATATATACAATATTATGAAGCATTGATAGGTTGTTTTACACACGCCCACAAAAGTACATTTATTAGATCTGGACAGGTTTCGCTCACCGTGAACATTATCTGTTTGCGATAAAAATAAATTCTTTTGCACACCTTGCGAAAGTTTCTGAATTAGATCGACCATTGGATCAGGACCGGTTTTTCTAATCGCCAGCACTATCAACTGATAGACTGAACTAGATGGATGTTCTTCTCACATGGTCAGCTGTATGTAGAGTGCCCATGCGTCGTTAAACCTTACGATTTATTCGCGTAAGCAACAGACAGAAAAACAAAAAAATGTGTAAAACGCTTTCCCTCATTGAATGGCATTGCAACGTATGTCGGGTATTCACTAGTATTGTATAAAATGGTCTTCGATTGTACCCACTGTAATTATCTGTCGACGATTCAAAAACTTGAAAGCCCGTATGTTTTCATTTGGACAGTAGACTTTTCCAAAGCTCCGATAGAGGTCTGATTCATGACTGATTCTATTATCATACACAATTGTTTGTGTTGTCTATATTGATAGTAACCTTTATATAAAAATGAAAGTTGAGATATCGATGCTTTACTTGAAAATATCTGAAACGAAACGTTACAAATTCGTCGTTCTGTGCTACGGCTTAATAAAATGTTTGCATTTAACTCATAAAAAGGCTTAAAATTACTGTTGGACCAAAGTAATTATATTTGAAAAACTGTTCAAATATTGTCAGTAAAAATCAAATAATTATCGGAGCATAATTTCCAACCATTGTCAGCAAATATATAGCAATGTAAATTTTAAAAGAATGTCTTACGCACGTCTATTTTGTACAGTAACCTTACAAGGCCTTCTTCAGGATGTTCTGCGTAAAGAGATGTTCCCGCTGTCACGCTGGCATCTCAGCCAACGAGTTGGTGATGCGAGCAAGAGAGCTGGTGTACCACGTGGGCTGCTTCACGTGCACTTCCTGCGGAACGCCGCTATCGAGGGGAGACACCTTCGGGATGAGAGAAGGCCTCATCTACTGCAGGCCACACTATGAACTCATCCTTAGCGAAGGATACTGCGAAGAAGAAATCGCTGCTATGTTCAGGTAACATCACTGTTCACGTTACAAATTCATGGATTATGCTAAAGGTTAACATTTGTTTTTTCTATGCGTCACGGAAAAGTGAATAAAAAGCTGTGGGTAAGGAGGTTACAACATCTTCAAAAAAGCTCAACGCTCTCATTAATTTTTAAAAATTAGCTAAAACATCAAATATGCGTAAAAAGCTTCGTTAGAATGTTTCCATGTACTATCCTAGAATATCTAACGATAAAGCATGGGAATTTTGAAATACATTTGGTGACACATTTACATCTGTCGACACTTTAGTTGAGAAGATCAAAGAGTAAATATAAAACGGTAAAAAAAAAAAAATTTTTAGTGTGTAAGCAAATATAGCTTTTTTTTTGAAACAATGTAATGTTTCATTTTTAGAGCAAACGGCTCTCCGAACCCTTACTTTTCCGTTGGACCGGTACAGAAAGGAAGACCTAGGAAGAGAAAAGCTCAAACAGTATCCCCAGACCCGCTTCAGATTCAAGCGATGCGGATGTCCAACTCTACACTTGGTATCGTATGATTACTATACTTATGTACTTAGTTGTAAGATAAAACTAATTTAAAGATATACAAATAAAATAATAATAATAAAAAATATTAACTTCATTAATTAATATTGCAACAATGATTTTTGAAAAAAGGATTATAGCGTATATAAACCAAATAAATGACAAATTAGTTAAGATAGACACTGACTTGCTTACTGAAACAAATATGTGATCTTATAGAGATAACGGTTGTAAGACTCGTAAGCTATCTCGGAATAACCGGGATATTTCGGATCGGAAGTCACGGAAAGTAATAAAATTTACCGAATATGAAAGGAAAAGAAAGCGAAGAAAAATAATAAATTAAACATATTTATTTAATTCAATAGGAGCTGATAATTTCAATACGAAAAAAAATTGGTTGTCTGTAAAGTCGGTTTACGGACGATAGTTTAACGTGACAACGTCATAAGAAAACATTGATGAAATGATTGCATACTTTTATGAATAAAATGGAATCATTTTTATTGAATTATCATTATTTTGTATGGGTACGAAGAAGGAGTGAAATGAAATCTACAATTTTTTATTGATATATTTTATTCGCACGCGACAAACGGGACAATGAGTCATGTTTTTTCGTGCGTGCAGCGGGCGATCATCGATTTATAAGACGTTGTCACGTCAAAAGTTTCTCATACATATATCAAACACTTCTTTAATGAACAATTATTTTATTTAAAAAATTACACATATACACCTGTCAATGTATTTTCTGTGACTTATAAACGTAATTTAGTAAAATGTAAGTAATGAAATATAAAATAGTTCATCGAAAATTTGAGCTCACTATTTCTTGGTCTTTTTAATACAACAACAATTTCTCCCATGCTTTTGCGGTGCATTCAATTTTACTATAAAAATAATATTATAAATGAAATGTATGATACTTCTTTTGCGAAATGAATCAACAGTGCAATGATGCGTATATTTTTCAAAATCAGCAAACACTGTTGTAAAGTTTTCAGAATTTACTTGTAATATTATTCTGCGCGTGAATTTTATTGCTACTTTTCCAGCGTTGCTTTTGAATATTTATTGTTTAATTCGCCGACAATATTTCAAATTATCATATGATTTTCATGGAACAAAAATATTTATTTTAACGATTAGTGATGTATATTTAAATATTATTCTTAAATTAAAATATTGACGAATAACTTTAACAATCTTTCTCAATTGGTGTTATGGGATTTTGTCACTATGCTCCACCAAGCTGTGAGAGTTTTGAATTGAGAAAAATCCCCTTTATTTTTATTGCGAGTCAAATTGTTTTATATTATTATAAGACATGAATTTTCACAGGAACTATGAAATAACTTCGATAAATTTAAAATAAATATTTTTGTTGCGAGCTATAATTTGTTTTATCCAAAATATTATTAATACTTCACTGGCTATAATTGTATTATTTATTGTTTTTATCTAAATAATAGCATTGCTATCTACATTTAATTTTTTTTAGAATTTATATGTTTGTACCCACCAGCAATTATTTTTTCTAAAATTCCATTTTGAATGTTTATTGTATTAAAAATAAATGTCAGAAGTAATGAAGGGAGTTATTAAATTTAAAATTTAGTGTAATGATTTATGGGAAAATATTCTCTGCTTATTAGATAATTTATTCGCAAATAATGAAAATGCACAGTAATTATGTCAACATATAGATTGAGTTAACAGTAGTCTACTTACTGGTGGTCCTCAGTGTCATTCCAAAAGCGTCATCGGAGGCAAGAATCGAAAAACATTTTTCAAACGAAAAATGTAGTTACAACACCCTAAAATAGCATGATTATAAAAAAACTTTATTTTTATACGTTTGAATGAAATCGAACTGAAAAAACGTGTTCACGGATTGTAAGGCTCAAAAATGTAATTTTAGTAGCCCGATGATTTTCCTCCAACATAACTGTTGTTCCATCAACATACAGCTTTTTGATAGTATTTCAAACCATATTGAAATTTTTGAAAAGTTTTACGTGATTCCAGTTAGTAAAACTTCATGCTTACGCTTTTGAATTATTTCATACGATTTCAAAATTCTAATAATTTTCGAGAAAATGAAACAAGATTGCAATAATTCCATATTATCATATTCATGGGATAATGTTTCTGTCATTGTAATGTAAACTAATGAAAAATCATCTTTGTATTAATCTTTTGAAATAAATAAATATGATACTTAATTTTAATTATTATGAAAATTTTTAATCGCTTTAACACGGCAGTAAAAGATGTTTTATCCATATGCAACAAACTAAATATTTTTTTTTATATTGATTTATTTTTCCGAAATTACATTAAGCAATTATAAAACGCACTTTTCTCACACATTTATATTTAATAAACATGCTGTTCCTCCCGTATATATTATAATATTTTGTATTTTTATTTTTGGTTTCGCGAAATATGTAGTCAGCGAGAATTTATTTTTTCTACTTCTGTTGTGTATACTTACACTTCTTGGATGTGTATTTAAATAATTAAAACACATTACTTATAACTATTTCAACGATTTTATACTATTAAGATCACGGCCGGTTTCGCTTATCGCGAGCATTATCAACTGATGCAATATAGATTAAAACAAGGCAATTCAAATAAGCTTAGAATTAATTAATTACCAATAATAAGTTTACATTGTGTTTTGCTTATTTAAAAAAGTAAGTCTATTTATAATTGGTTACATCTATACCCTTCAAATTGTAACAAATAAGAAAACTAAACATGTTTTTATTAAATTAATGTAAATTATTCAGCATTGATTTTGATACATTTTTACTTTACATCGTTTTTTGTCACTAAAGAGAGCACTTCACGGTTACAACGCTGACGTGAAGTATTATGAAAGAACTCCAGAATTATTACAATGCAAAGCAAACTAGCTTGTTCAGTTCTATCAATAATATCAACGAATATTATTGTTCCAATTATTAACCCCATTTGTATTTACTAACTTATTGTGTACGATGTGTTCTGTTTCGGTTATCAAGTGGTGGCATTACGCACACATACTTATATTATATATTTATTTGTATTGTACATTGACATCTATTTGAAACTTGCCTGAGAAACTATTGAGTACCTTTCCCATAATACTGAAAATTAGATTTCAATGCCATATTTAAAAAAAAAACGCCAAACCGTATCTAATAATTATGGATTATTATAGTGTAAAACAGAATCAACATTAAATTTGAATTGTTGTAACTTTTAAAGATTTCACATCTTTTACTATCATGTTTCCGGGTTTTACATTTCAACATCTTCAGGCATTCTATCACACGAACACTGCAGTACTGAGAATCGACATTGTTTTGTATTATATTTATAAAATGATTTCAAAAAAACACATTACTTCCAATTCGGGATGATGACTTTAAAGTATGATAGCGATTATCTCTTACTTAACGTGGTCGTTTGTAAAACTATATACATATATATTATATTATAAGATGATATTATGAATGCTTTTCTCAAAATAAGAATTTTTTCAAAATATCCGTACTCTTTATTGATAAGTTTATTTGATGTTTATATATGAAATGGCTGTGTGATTTTTTTAGAAAATAAAGCACGTGTAGTTTTGAATAATGAGGAAGGCCGAAAATGCCGTGCTCTATCAACATTATCTGAATTATGCATGGGTTGTTTAGCTCCCGTCGTTCGCTCGCGTCTTTTGTTAGCAAAACACTCAACTGTGAAGGGTTAAAATAACTTGAGTAGAGAAAGCTCAGTTTATAGGTAGAATAAAGTGCTATTGACGACGTATAGTCAATAAAACCACAAGAGAACTCCTAGCTATATGGATTTATCTAGTGTCCAAAGTATGATTGTGTATTATTTTAATGTGGTTTAAAAGATGCGATTTGAGCGAAAATATTAATTGACGGACTCACACATTCACGTGTTGAAAATTGAATATGAAAAAAAACATTGAGGATTTTACAGGAACACTTGAAGTGGGAGAGATTTCTCTATTTAATGTATGTTATGGTACTAATACACACAACTTGCTAGGCTTCCAAACCCAATGTTAGACTTAAAAGTCTCATTACATCTAATTTTAGCCCTGGTTGATATTATATATTGCTTTCACTGGCACTAAAATTGACAATAACTTCGGATCTACTGTTTACTTGAAATACGACTTAACTCTGAAATATTGGACGGTTCTTGGTGAAGTCGTGACTGCAAAATACCGTCTCGACCCTTTAAATCCTAGCCTATTTTGTCTGGTTTTGCGCGAAAAGTTCTAAGCGTTTGTTACCAAAATTCTCAAAGTTTTTAATTCAGTTTATATTTATTTATGAAACGTATTTTTTGTGGTAAACTTTATATGGTGTGCGGAAAAATATTTTTTTTTCATACATCGGTTACATCGCAAATAAATAATTTGATATAATATAATATGTTTTCGTAAACCATACATTTCGAATATAAACTTTTGTAAGCCTAATAAACTTACATGACATGAAAGTGAAATGTGTTAAAAAATGAAAATATTTCCAAAAACATACATTGTACACCCAGTCCATTTTTTACGCGAATTCGATTATACGCGATTTTTTTGGACCGCACCGCTACATTTCTTCACGCGCTTCACTCGTTTTTACGTAATTTTTTCCCCAAATTTGTTTTTTAGAAGACATTTATATATGATGCTAGGCTTGTACGTTTCATTATTTTTTTAAATAAAAAAAATATGCGTATTTTTAAAACTTAATTTTGTAAAGCATTCCATTTTTTTAAATACACATACAATTGCCAAGTGTTAACAAGTGTGTAAAGAAATATAATACAATTGCGCGAAATCATTTTTTTTACGCGCCTTTTTCTGGAACCAATGTATCGCGTAAAAAAAGCACTGGGTGTATTCGCGAATGCGCGATAATAAGTAAAAATATATTTTATTCATAAAACTTTTTCTAAATTTATAAATTCTTAAAAACATTTTTTTAAGGTTGTTATATATTAATTATCTTATAAGTAATCAAATCAGGACTTTTAGATATAGGTTGCAACCATGATAAATTCTCAAAATATTTTTCCTGGGCGGAACTGAATATTGTCTTAAAATTAGACAAGATATCGAATGAAATATGTCAAATAGTGACAAAGACATCCAAAAGGTACATCCTTCTTCTACCTGTCAACATTTTAGGCTGATCGGCTTTGAATTGTCTCATAAAGTAATTATGGGTCCTTGTGGGAAGCGCTATTTACCACCTGTTAATAAATCATTCCCAAATGTTCAAAATATGCAGTTAGTTTATTCTAATTAAATATGACCGATTACAAAAATAATAATAATGGAAATGTTTTCCCTGAAAACTTGATTTAAAATTCATCGGCCTCGTGGGATTGAAAGGGTTAATAATGTTTATAGCCGTGCCTTTTTTGCCAAAAGCAGACTCGCACTTGCCAAAACGTATCTAAACATAGTACATTCTGTGCAGTTTAGGATAAACATAGTCTCTAATAAATAGCCTGCGATTGAAATATCGTACAAGTAGATATACAACAACATCAATAATTTATCTATTAACCCTTTGCACTCGTATTTTTTTTTGGGTGAGGGTAGCCTCAACTCGTAATTAATTTCACGCATTTTCGAGGATTCATAATCAAAACTTAAAATGAAAATAAATCGTATTTTCAACGGATATTTGTTCAACAAAAAACTTACACAGCGTGCATAAGACAGTTTTTTAGTATTTTTATTGAAATATAATCGTAAAAAGTTTTTAATTTCTATTTTACGAAAGTTTTAATCCGAGTATATGAATTTTAAACAAGATATTTTTAAAAGCTTTAAAAACATTATAAATAAAGAATATCACATATATCGTTTATTTTCATAACGATTATTTATAAAAATCATATTTTTAAAGTCAAAACAGACATTTGAAATGCATAAACTTGAAATTTTTTAATAATAATAATAATAATAATAATAAGGTACAATCCAATTCGAAACGAAAATCGAATCTCGACTTTTGCTTTAAAATATCTATTCAAATTAAACATTTTCATATGAATTTTAATCATATGATAGAGAAAATATTATCTGCACGATACATATAATAATATGGTAAACAGCAATGAAAATCAATAAAATGTGGTACATAGAAAATATTCAAGCTTAAAATTTTGGTTCCCCAGTGGGGACATACGAGTAGAACGCTTTTCTTGTTTGGTTCCCCAGAGGGGACATACGAGTGGAAAGGGAAAGATATTTTTGCACTTGTATAATATAAATTTATTTTACAATATGATTAAAAAAAAATCGTGATAGATCTTCTAAAGATTTGATTCCGAAGATGAAATTTGAAAATTCACATTTAGTTAAAAGAAAGATGAACAACTATAACAAACCTGTCATTGTTCACCAAAGAGAATTCACGATACAGCTATAATTTTTAGATATATCTGAACGATGAACAAACTTTTGTTTTCAAATTAAATTACATTTCGAAAATGAGAAAAAAAAATATTTTAACTTTATTTGATATTCAGTAATGCAAAAAATTATAAGTGAGTACAATGATACAATCAGGCTTTATTGTCACAAAAGTTTAAGTCAGGAGTAAGCTTTCAAATGTGTTTTATGATTCACATGCATATTTAATGTTATATATATATCCCGTTCGTATGTTAAGTTATCATCCCAAATCTATGACATACTGGGCCCTCCACGATAGTCTTCTCTCTTTCCGTGTGTAGAGATCCTCCACCCGTCTGACCTGAACTCTTCGATGGAGTCGCTTTCTTATGACTCATCAGTGGCTTCACCAGGTAGTGCGTCAGGGAGACATTCGCAGCGCACAAAACGTATGAGAACCAGCTTCAAGCATCATCAACTGCGAACAATGAAGTCATACTTTGCCATCAACCAGAACCCAGATGCCAAGGATCTCAAGCAGCTAGCGCAGAAGACTGGGCTTTCGAAACGAGTATTACAGGTAAAATTGTAATTTACTAAAATGTAAATATAAAAAAAAAAATATTTGAATATCATATATTCACAGTATATGTATTCAAATTTTCTGAGAATCTTTATAAACCAGTAGATTGAAACCTCTAAGATGTTGTGATGAGCAGCATTATAAATTATACTTTAGAAGTTAGTTATTAGGTCTGAATATACGTCAGTGTTCCACATTTGAGTGAATTTGTGTAACTTATTTAATTTTTAATGTGTTTTAAGTGAAGCAAAGAGAAGTATAAAACTGCAGAAAAATTAACGATATTTATGGTGTTACTTTTGTATAATTACTTAAAAATATTTATCAGGTATGGTTCCAAAATGCACGTGCCAAGTGGCGCAGAAATATTATGCGACAGGAGTCCGGAAGCTGTCAGGGAACTAGTACCGGATCAGGAGCAGGGGGAATCTCATCATTAAACCCTATCCCGCCCCCGGCTCCTACACTACATCATCAGCTCCAGAATCAGCTCCAGAATCAGCAGCCGACTTTTGCTGATGTCTACTGACATCACGATCCGTTCGACTACTGCCGAACTGTAACGGACGGAATATAAATTCCCATCGCATAAGCCACATGACAAAATTATGAAAATACATAATTAAATATATTTACTGTAACGCAATAGACTTCCAAAGTTAAAAACCTTTTTGCAATATGTACAATATCAATAGATATTACAGCTAAATATTTTTACTGACAGTTAATAATCACTTAATCAACTATAACAACTAAATCAAAAAGACAGATTGGTTAGTTGACTTGAAGACAATGATTAAGAAGATAGCTTTTGTTATTTCAAATCACAGAAGAGCGTTGAGCCAAGACTTAAACAAACATTCATTTCATACTATCTTATTTCTTGAGCCCATCAGTTGATGTTTAAAAGATGTTTGAGGATTTAATTATTTTATTTTCTTATTTTTTATTTTGCTCCAAGCAATGAATGATGACAGGACAAAAAAAGAATTATGTTGGGGAACCATGGTAAAGCTTCTGTGACAGTTATGTTTACTTATTAAGTCAAAATGATTTCCTTTCAATATATCCCTAAATAAAGGGTATTTCCTAAACATCTACAATGTTCCCAAAAATATAACAAGCTATATTTTAACTTTTTTAAGCACTTTTTTTTTTAATATACACACACATGTCAGTGTTGCTTGATCTTAAAAAAAATACTCACCTCTACAATATGGGGATACAATCGCATCTTCAAACAAACTGTTGACACATTCAAATTGCTGACAAAATATACAAACGATTACCATAATATGATCTAAAAACAAACTACTGATTAGATATTCAACACGCTACAAAGAAATCTGTGTAACGTTGTAAATAATATTGGAGAACATATATATTAGTATAGTAAAAAAAAAAAAAAACATTGCTTGGAAAACAAAAACAATTTTGAAAAGAATATTCGAAGACATTTTTTTAACAATAATGACTTTACTCCAAAAGGTTGTTAATTTTACTATTGGAAACATTGCATTTATCACAGGCATAAGTAACAGATGCAAATTCTTTGTGGTATATAACTTAGTCCCACTTAAGGGTAATTTTTTCATACTTAGACCATTATTATCAAAAATAAACGAAAACAAGTATAATTACCAGTTTGCATGACACACAAGACAAATGAAGTATTCAGTAAATTTACAAGTCATTTGAGATTAACTCGAGGAGATAAAAGATACCATTAACAACAAGATTTAACTTAATCACGAATTAAAACATGATTATGCTTTCATTGCTAAGCAAAACCTCTACTGCAAATGTTTTGCAAATGGCAAAAAGTATATATAATTTTATATTAAAACTTAAAAATATACAATTCCAAGTAATGATTAATATAAAATATTTAAATTTATATAAATGTATATTATTAAGTGTTTAGTTACCTCTGTATATTTGAAATCAGTTATTCTTATTAAGTTTAAATTATTTTTACCAAAATGTAGACAATTTATCAATAAAAGATATGGGAAAGGGAAGTGTAAATATATTTTTTTTGTCAACCATCATGTTATATCAACCAAAATAGATATTGTGGCTTTAAAAATAAGGTTTTTTTTATTTAATAATTATTATCCCATAATATTAAAAAAAAAAAATTCATAAAATATTTGCGAATACTGATGAAATAAACTCGTTTTCTGCCGGGTGGAATAATCGTGGTATTAGTGACATCTTTTAAAAAAGATTCAGT
Source organism: Himalopsyche japonica (assembly GCA_028555115.1). NCBI lineage: Eukaryota > Metazoa > Arthropoda > Insecta > Trichoptera > Rhyacophilidae > Himalopsyche > Himalopsyche japonica. The sequence goes on along the minus strand of JAHFWJ010000213.1, from coordinate 143,235 downwards.
GTTGTATTCCTTATCATATTTATCAAAAATGATTAACACAGGACCTTTCGGAGAAATTTAAGGAACGACACTAATGATGTTTTTCAGGTCTTCACACTCAAAAATTTCAAACTATGATAATTTTAAATATTAATACATGTTTAGTGGCTGTCAATATATATTGAATTGTATTTTTGTCATAAGCCAAACTGCTTTACCACTAATAAATTAATCTACTTTACTTGTATAACCTGATTCATTAACTATGTGGTAATTTATATATAAAGTTGCCAGTCCATTGCTCTTCGTATTTATTGTTCTCACATTCATCCTTTTCCCTATGTATTGTTGAATTTAGCTTCCCAGATTCTGTATGCCTTGAAAGGTTGAGCGCCTCTATCATAGTTAATGATCGATATACAGAGATAATTTTTAAACCTGGCTCTGTAAAAATTCACAATGTCCCAAAGACGGATCATATGAGTTTTTCAGTTTAAAATCAAAATATCACAGAAAATCATTATCATAATTACTCTTTATTCAATAGGCAAAAAAACAAGCATTATAAAAATGACACTATGAAAGTTATCCTTAAAACTAAACAATGGTTTAAGTGTGGTCCACTGCAGAGACCGCATATCATCAATCTGGAAGAAATAAAAGATTATTACATTTTTGTATTATATTACATAAATAATATAAACAAGCGATTACAATATTCTGTTATTAAATGCTTAACAATTTTGACAAAAAATTTTATTTATAGATTTAGAGCTATGAATAAACAGTTTTTATAAATTGGATTCATATGAATCTTTCCTCATTGGAAAATGCCATATTTTATCAAAGCCTATTTAACTTTTTCATCACCTCTTATTTGAACTCAATATTTTTCTTTTGCATTACATCTTGTTTATAACTTAACGTACGGTTAAAATTAGAAACATTTTTTTAAATTTATTGAACACTTAAAGTAACTGTACAATTACTCGATAAATAAGTTTTAGATTTTTTTATGATAAAATAAAACAAAACGATTTAATTTTCACAATGACTACAGCAAATCAAGCCTGTCAATTTAAGTGGTCATTACGGAATACCACTTATTGTACAATGTGCTTACTGCCTCCATAGGATACAATTTCGTAATTGAATCAAAATGTCCCTAAATCTATTTCGAGATTTGAGCGTTGTATCACAGAAAACAAACAAATCAAAAACACACTCAAATCAGCAACTATAAAAAAAGTTTTGAAAATATAATATTTGAATACCATTGGGTTGACTGCTATATGCAGCCTTCCACCCTGAGCCCAGATTGTTCATTGTTGAATACTGACGAATGCGTACAAAATTATCACTTGCATGATATTCAGCAATTTCATCCTGTAAATAATATTTCCTTATTAGTTGAAGTAGCCCAAAAATATTCAGAAAACCTGTCAGTAATATATTTTCCAATGACGCACTCTTCTTCAGAGCAGATATATTTGAATAGTGAAGACTTAGTTCATGTTGAGTTGCATATTAACCGATAAATAGATATGCTCGCTTCTGATGTTCAAATATTGTAGAACGTGTCTACTGCACCATAAGAAATGATTACTATGTTATCAAAAACAACAATTGGCGGTCCCAGACATTCAAGAATTAACATAAGACATAAAACTATAAACATATTACTAAGTACTAATCTTTCACTCTTATTCAATATTCCTCACTAATACGCTTTAAGAATCCAGTTTGATAGGTAAACAAAGTGGTTGCAATTAAGAATAAGCCATACATTAAACAAATCTGCATGAAACATTTTGGTGATTTTGTAAGTACCGAGAAAGATTATTTTACTTTACAGCGTTATTCTACCATATGCAGTGGGTACATATAGTGGCAGAATTCGGAACTATTGACTATCCGCAAACATGTGTAATGTTTCATAATAAACTCAACATAGCGCAAAATGTACTAAATTATGAAATAAAAATAATATTTTGATAAACAAAAGAAAGGAACATTGTCTGTACGGGAAATTTTTTTCAGTAATTATAAATCAATTGATAATGTAGAAATACTCCATTGGGTAATTAACTCCAAATAGTAATGGTTGATAAATTGTTCTGAGATTTCAAAAATTAATAATTCAATAAAAATCGATACATAACATTTGAACCTTTTTCCTGCTCATCCACATAACAAATATTCCAATACCAAATATATCAAAAATAATTCAGGTGTTAAAGTTTAACAAACTCATGCAGCTTTTAGAACAGATCAGACTATATTTTAACACAAAATAGTATTTACTAGAAAGTTTATACACTACAAATAGTCTTATATTTTTGTGTATCAATATGCAGTAATTAGCTGTCTCACAAATTAAGATATTAGCAGTCAGTAGGTTGAAAGGGAAATTTTCCCTCCAAACACAATGAAATATTTTTATTGTTGTCTATGACGTCTCTACATAGAGAAAAAAAGTAATCCTACAGTAATTGTTCCATTTATAAGTGGTAAAAAAATGTATAATAGATGCTTTTCGAAAAGATGTTACTTGCAGTTACACAGCCAACGGAACAACAAAGTCATTATCAATTTGTCATTTCATAGTTTGAGTAATAATTATTATTTTGCAATTTTAAGTTCTATACTTACATCTGGGCAATACTTTGTTAATAATTGGCCATCTATACTCCGTAATTCCAAATAGTGGACATCACACGAGCTTGCAGACCCAATATCAAATACTAAAAAATAAAACAAACAATCATATTTTGTAACAAAGGAGAGACAAAATATACGGTAGTGTCTATGGGCCAGTCCAGAACAAAAGATAATTTGGGCATTTATACCAGGAACATCAACAAAAGGTGAATCGTACTCACCGCAAAATAAATATATTACTGCTACAAATATATAATATCTAGAGTCCTGACATAAAATCAACATATTCAATGAAAAGTTATTTTACCACTTCCTGTAATACAATATAGGTTATGTACTTAACAAACTTAGTTAATATGCATAGAAAAAATTCAGGAATCATTAAATTTGACCTAAAAATATTGAACATTACTCACAGGAATCTGTAGGGGATCAGATTCTAACAAATTTAAGAACAGTATTGCAGATGAAGAAATTATTAAGTAGTTCGTAAAGAAATGACCATTTTTTTAATTCGCTTGTGATTGTTGACCAAAACTGATCCTTTATTGAGCAATTGCTCTTTTCAACATTCTAATTGGGCACAATAAACCTCTACAATAACGGTTTCACCAGGTTTTAATAATTCATAGTGAATTATTCCTATAATATCCCACCAAAAACAAAGGAGAACCTTTTTTAGGGTCAATGTTGGCCGAGCAGTAGGTAAAGGTACCTGGTTTGCTGGTAACCTTTGTTTTTTTCTTCTCGAATTACTATACAGGACCCACTTCTCATCCCCTGTAATAATTCTTCTAAGAAATGGATCCGCTTCGTGTCTGGACAATAGAGAACCACAAATGGTTACACGTTGATCCAAGGCCGTTGGAGAAAGTTGGCGCGGCACCCAAATTTGTTGCCTGGTTTTTTTCCGAGCCTTTTGAAATGATCGTATACCATTGTCTTCGAGGATCCAAGTTCATGTGACAATTCCTCAATTGTTTGCGCAGATCGGATTCTACCAACTAATTCAGGGTGTCATCATATAATTTTTTATGGCCTCCACTTTTTGGTTCGTCCATTAACTTCCTATCACCACTTTCAAAATTTTTACACCATCTAGAGCACTTTCGAAGCTTCACAATGTCCCCACAAACATCGCAAATTGTCTACGTGGCTTCTTTGGATTTCAATCCCTTATCAAACAAAAACAGCATGATATGGCGTAAATGAGTTTATTCGATTTCAGGCTTCTGCAGTCAAAAGCAAAAGTCAAAATAGAAAGAGTTCTAATAGAGCTTAAAAATGATACCAACCACGACATGCTAACTCAAAAGTGACGCAAAAAAAAATGGTCATTTCTTTCTGAACTACCTAATATATCTTAAATTAAGTAGCAGACATACCCAAGAAATTGATAGATAGCACAGTTCCGGTAGGTGTTGTCACATCCCATTGACAATAACCATTGGATCTATAAGGAGATGGGTATAAGGCACTATTAAGTGTCCCCTTCACACCGTACATTGATCCACCGCAGCCTCGTCCTGGAAAAACAAAACAATCATTTGACCGGCAAAAAAATGTGTTTTGTTATTACAATTATAAGAATTAGGCTTAGCTTCACAAGAATATTTTATAAGTTTTAGCTTCGTATACTTCCAAAATTTTTTAGACATTTTTCATAATAAAGCAATATACACACATAATAATTGTATCAAATTACTTATTTTTAATCCTCATAGCATTTCGTTTAAGGAAAACTAAAACAACGACTTAATAAACACATATTTGAAATCTCACTTGAGAAATACTAACATTCATCAACATAGTTCCATTGGGTAAATGTAAATTACTGTAAAATAAATAAATAATAATATTCTTTCAGCAGCATACCTTTGTCAGTCCTTGTGTATTCCATATCAAACATCATGATGCCACTTAAAGAGCTTTGCGACATTAAAATCAATAAATTATTTCCAGTTGAAAAGATCGGGAGAGGGCTGTCAGTCATGGCGCAATACTTTTGCAGTATCGGTGAATCTACTTTGCCACCATCTCTTACCTACAAAATATGCTATTCGTTTAATAACAATGCATAGATAAAGTAAATGTAATAGAGATTACTTCTGTACAAGGATATTTTTATGATGAAAATAAGATCAGATTCTTAAAGTTTACACTACATAATATGTCTTAAGGCATGTAAGTAATCACTCGTAAAAATATTTTCTTGAGCAACAATTTGTAAAATACAGATACTCGGGCCAACGCTTTGTGCTATGTGGTGTGGGCAGGAACTTTTATATTATTATCATCATCATTTCAATCTCACCTCAATAAAATCAACTTTACAATCTGATGCATATAATGTCATATCAGATATGAAGAGTGAAATGGTATAGTTGAGCGGTGCTGTGATGTTTATGGTGCATTGTTCCACATGATCTATATGTGAAATTTGTATTCTGCCATGTGGTCCAGAAAAATTTCGGGAGCACCCTTAAAAATAAAATGTAATCTATACAAGCACACAATATTATATATGTTAAAACATTCTCATAATTTTACATTAAAGATTTCGGTTACTGGTTCCAATGCAATCGGTGTTGAGAGGAGTCCAAAATAATGGACAAGAGCCCAAAATAATATCTCTCAGACTGATTCCTTTTGTTATTCATATATCGCTTTCATAAAATTCAAAATTATATTTATTCGAGGTAAAAATTGTTTCCCTGTACACTGTGATACATCTAAAACTAAACAGAGACGACCTACTTCAAGGTTTTATAAATGCCGATTAGTTTAATTTTATAATTAAGAAGCACATATTATTTATGTTGACCTACTTAAAACAATGGGTTTTGAATTAACTAAAATTAATAAAAAAATTTGAACAATAATTTCTAACCTTAAAAGATTTCTCTTAGTAATTTTTTATTAAGGAATTGTTTCTTTTAAATCAAGAAATACATTTTTTACACTATAGTAGAAGATATATTGTGGTATAGAGACACCATGTACCTTTTTGTTATTATGATGTGTTTATTTGCGACAGCCCTGAACTAATTTTCTTTTAGCTGATTTAAATAAAACTAGCTACGACATACTTATTTCATAACCTTAAATACGTTTTACAATAGTAATTATGGTAATTTTTATGCTGTCATACATGTAGCACATGCTGTTGTGACATTTGTCAAATATCTGCAGCTCAAAAACACTAAAATAAACTTACCTGGTATGGAATACTCTAATCGGAACTTCTTATGTATTGCAGTTGTATCAGATGATGTGAACAATGAAATAGTCAAATCATTGTACATCGAGTATACATCAAATGCAGGCACTGAGCCACATAATAAATATTCATTTGCATCATAAGGTGCCTGGAAGGAAAGGATAGAAAATAATTAGATTTCATGTTGTATCCTCGTTTATAAACGGTGTCATTCAATGATTACAGTAATACCTAACGCATCCACTTTCTTGTTTTAACAAAAAAGTGAGCTGATGAATTTTGCTGTCAATTATTTGCACTATACATTATAGCAGAGAGAAATTAACTTAATATTGAGATTAACTAAACTTCATGAAATATAAACTTCAACATAATAAATCACGGTTGAATTTAAAAATAGTAGTTCATGAAAAGAATGAAACCGATTTTCATAATGATGGTGAATTGAATGTCAGCTTGAACTAAATCATAACCAATTCTAACATAACCACATTGAAAGTGTAAATTGTATAAAAAATAGTGAATATTGATACAATCAAGATTACTTTTAATTAAGTTTAAGTGTTAATTGTCACTTTTGACTACAAATTTTGTATAAATAGACTTTTTTGTAATTTTTATCCTATCAGTTGACAATGCTCATGATGAGCGAAACCAGTCCTGATCATAAAATACATTGAGGAAATAAGGAATAAAATAAGTTTTTTATTAAATTTGAATTCTTATAATTTTGTACGTTCCACATGTTTTGTCACAAACGACCCGGGTTTCGCCCTTCGGCATCTTCAGGTATTCCATCACACGGATGCAACAGAACTGACAAAGTTAAAAAAAAACTGTCAGTTCTGTTGCATCCGTGTGATGGAATACCTGAAGATGCCGAAGGGCGAAACCCAGGTCGTTTGTGACAAAACATGTGGAATCGTACAAAATTACAGCAATTCATATTTGATATTGAAATTCCATCAAGCACCTTCAGTCGATATCATAAATTAAGTTTTTCATTATTTAAAAAAGAGAATCGATATTAATTTGAAATTTGGATATTTTTCCTCTTATTTCAACTAGCCCGCTCCCTTAAGCTCTTCTTGGAGCATCTTTAGGCGAGTCATTGGAATTTTGGGATCTATAAATACATCATCAGCTGTTTATTTTTCCATCAAAGTGTCTATCAAACTTTTAGCCCCATCACGTAATATCAGAGAAATTTATAACATATACTAACTGAGCCTACTAGGCTGTGGTGACGTCCAGTTATGATCAAATCTTGTCCTAGGGCATCGGTATGGCTTGAACTTGTCTGAAAACACATTGCGAGCAAACTTGTAAATACTTTTATACACTATAAAAACACCTCTTGCATATGATCAGCTGATTGCATTGATTTTGTGATCAGCTGATTATATGCAATTTCTCTTAATATTTGTTGAGTTGAAGAGATAATTTTTTAATTAATAAATTTTAAGTCCAAATTTATTTATACAATTTGAAGGCAAAATTAATTCTTATATTGAACTAAATCAGATGCATCAAGGAATCTGGTATAAACTCAAAATATAAGAGGATAATTTTGAATTATTACAATTTTGTACGATTCCACATGTTTTGTCACTAACGACCCGAGTTTCGCCTTTCGGCATCTTCAGGCATTATATCACACGGAAATTTTAACAATTCAAATTTGATATTGAAATTCCATCAAGCACCTTCAGTCGATATCATAAATTATATAAAAGGATAAGATAAATGTTAATACAATAAATTCAATTTTATGAAAGATTAACAAATAAAGAGATTGAAAAATTGTATAATTACATTTTCAAGCTTACAACTCATAACCACGCAGTTATATGAAGGTTTGCATAATACTGACTTCAAAAATTTGATATATTTAAAAGACATTTTGCCTTAGAAACTAAATTTTTTTATATATATATTTTTTTAAGAACAAGCTTTGCATTTATATATTATGAAAATATGTGCCATTAATTCAAAAATAGTCTCTGAAATTGATGTTCCAACCTTGATATCTGTAATTAGCAGTCCATCTGATTCACATTGGTGAGATATTGATGACTTGGGTTCCATATCTAAACCAATCAAATGAACATGAACCAATCTATCTGAGTCCAATAACCAGCGGCAACGAAGGCCTCTCTTCAGCATACCATCAGTAGTAGTGGGAAATACCAACTCTTGTGTAACGTTTGTGGCGGTCAACCTCGCCGGTCCGCATAGTCCTTAAAATACCAAAAATGGATTTCTTTTTTATACAGATAAAAAAAGAAGTTACGATGATACTATGCTATGTCTTTTATTAAAGATGTAGAAATTGAAGCGCAGTACCAAATTTTGTAAATGGGTTTTACCTTTTCTTTTAATGTTTTTCTCAGATTTCAAATAGAGTTTCTATTGTATTTTTACTGCACTAATAATTATCTATTGGGATGTAGAATAGGGTCATGAATTCAACAGCATCTCATTAAAATACACTTTTCAGTGTAAGAGCAAAATGATATATTTTCAAAACTGGTTTTATTCATTTTGACACACTCTGTATGCAATTCATCAAAGATAGCACATTATATTTTTTAATTTATCCGAAAATAGTTTCGATTTTTCTTCTCTCTTTTCTTTATTAAATTCAACCTTTCAGACATAGAGCGCCAATCTTTAAGGAAATTTCTTATATTAAGTATTTACATATCAAGATCAAGGTTATATCTTACGTGGAGTTGATTTAAGCGTAGACCTGATACCAGTACTTGATAAAGTACCATCAGAAACGAATCGAACCCACATGAGATTAGATGATGAAACAATAGTATTCGGTAGTTTGTCACCACAATATTTTCCAATCAGAGGTGCATGATGCCCTGCGCCATCATGTATCTGTAAATAAGTGACATATCTTTTATGTACTCAATATGTATTATAATGATATCAGTGCTAAGCCATAAGTCTTTAATCATTTATTATTTGTGATACATGAAGACAATTGCAATATTGTGTCTAAAATTGTATACTTTATAAAGAGTGCTTTTAAACGGAATATTGGCTATACTTGAAATACACAAAAAAAAAAAACTTATACCTATTAAAGTAAAATATAAAAGACACTTTTGTGTAGAATTTCTTTGATATCACTAAACAAACAGCCTTTTTACCAACAATGTTATAATCTAACTTTCCTGCTTGAGTTAAAAAAATCTTTTGGTCTGTGGTAGAAACAAGTCAAATGTCTGTGTAAAAATGTAATATTACTGGTGTATGGCATTTCTTCAATAACTATGAATTAAAAAAAAGTGAGATATTTTGAGTATCATGTGTATATTCATATATGTGTCAAGAATAATTTTCCAAAATTAATCATCTAAATAGTATATTCGGAAACATAAGAAGAAGAATTGATGGTATTTTACTATTGAAAATTTAATCTATTTGAAAATTGAAACCCTTAAGTTAGCTGATAAGATATATTATCTTTGAATACTTACCTCTAAATAGTCACATTCACATTTTTTTCGTTGAATGAGGCTTCTAGTATTATTATAGCACTCTGATACATTAAATTGTGTGAATTGCATTTGTATGAGTGTATCCTCCGGCCCTTTAATGAGCCAAGAACAATCAAGTAGAGTGTTATAATTTAAAATGTTCAAATCGTAGTTCGCAGTTTCAGTCAAATTCACATGTAGCCCACAGCCACCTTCAATTCCTGAAACAAAATATTCTGTATATTAAACAAAATGAACAAAACTTTTCATATATTATTGTAGTATTATAGTGATGACATTTATTAATGAATACACGTAAATTAGTTATATGATTCAAATTCAAAGAGTTTTATTATTTTTCAAGAAAAGTATAATATTTTTTTAAAGATTCATTGTTTTTAAAGTGTTTTTTTAAGTTTAATGAATTTGTGTTGCTTGTAACAATTATAATACGAAGAAAATTAACTGACCATTCATGAATAAGATATCACCCAAAAAGCCATCAAATTCAAAACTATGATCAGAAGTAAATATAATGATCATTTTGTTTGTTTTTGAATGTATGACTGGCAGTGATTTTGTCATGTTGCCACAAAGACTGGCTAAGCGATTTTCTTCATCGTGGCCTTCATAAATTGCCACTTCGTCATAACTGCATCGATAATTATGCTCCAATACAAATTTCTTGAACCTAAAATCATAACATTATCACTAATGAAAACTGCCGAAAAAGACCTATACAATATATTCAGACTTACTTACAGATACAGAAAATGATCTTCAATCATCAACATTTAATTATATTTAAAAAAATATATTGATTGAATTGGCATTCACTTCGTAGAACTCCATTATAACACAGTGAAAAAAAAAGATAGATAGCTGTAAAAAAATATCAACTATTTGAATGGTACTTAAAAAACAAAACATCAATTATCACAAAACAGTATTTTGTGAGTAAATGATTTTTGCCTCAATACTGATTAAGTATGTCTTTTAATTGCCTGATACGTCTAGTAAATATAATTCAATAAGCAATTATGAGGTCTCATTGTCACCCAAATGTTCTCCTCGTTGGTAACTTACATAGTGAACAATTGTACAATAAATTACTACCTGACAACAATATATTTATCTTCAGGCGCGGTAATATTCCATACACAGCGTAGTCCAGTATGGTATGTGTCTCCACCGGATGTCCCAAATTCCATACTTTCATTCACCTGACCGCCGCAAGCTTGAATTTTTAAGAAGTAAAATATTTATTCTAGTTTCCAAAATGTATTTGAATTGAAGTAGCATTTAATATACAACACTTATAGTTGATGAACACCAAAATGAAATAAAAGTTATGGCCAAGTATACACAAATTCACAAATGAATAATATAGTATCCATAGAATATTTTCTGATTAGTAATTATTTCAAACAAAAATTTGATAATATTTAGTCACCAATCTTGTGTTGTAAATGCATTTTCAATATGTAAGTCACCTAAGATCAAAATTTACATTTTGCATGTTTTTAATTTTTAAGTTATACATACTAAGTTATTTTAAATGCTCTAAAACCAAAAAAGAAATATGGTTGGTTTATCTAATCATCAAGAGATTTTTAATTACAAATAACATGTTAGGGCTTACAATAACTTAATACAATGTACAATAACTAAATGTTAATATGAATGCTACAATAACTAAAATACAATGTTAGGGCACTCAATAACTTGTTGATAATTTGATTGATGGGGATGACTAATATCTTCCATATTTTTAATTGAGATTTTTTAACTTTACATTTAGATAAATAATGCTGCATGAAATTCACCAAAAATCACTATCGTGTAAAGGTGACTGAGAATAAAATGGTCTTGGTATCCAAGGTCTTCAAGATATTGCAGTCTATTGAACTTTTAAAATCCACGACCTCATTGAAAATTGTCATGTTATTGGAAAAACAGTGTACAAGCTGAATGATATTAACACTTTATGGTCGGGAAACGAAATATTTCGTTTTTGCGGACTGTCGTTTGTTTGCGGAACCCGATAAAATTCGTTTTTGTATCCTGTTGGTCGTTTGCGGGACCCGTCTTCTCTAGGGCTTGTATTTCAGCGTGAAACAAAACGCCGCAACTATTTATCATTAGTTCCATGTCTTTGCTGGATTAGTAGGGTGAAAGTTTGAGGTAATAAACAAAAAAATCAACAGTCATATAGGTTTGTCAAGTGATTTCCATCGCCAGTTCAGTTTTAGTCGTTTCACGTGTTGGACTATTTTTCATACCGGTCGCGCCGTTTCGTTTATTGTATAAGACGTTATTCCTGTATATAGTTACTATATATATTATTATTGTATATGGTTACATATCTCGCCCTCTTTTATCTGCCCGGGAGAAATAAAATCAACCCCTGTCATTCGATCCAGATTGACCAGTTACCAAATTAGGCACGGCAATATGACAAAGACCTTTTTTGACAAGTGGCAATAAAACTCATAAGTTATTATAAACCCGAGTGTTCCTATTCGGAGATGCATGTTTCTCGATTTTCGTCATTCAGATTTCAAACTTCCAGTGGCTCTAAACTTGCAGGAGTTGCAAGTATATATTATTATTTATTATATAATTATATAGTAAGAATAAATATATTATCTTTTACATAGAATGTTTTAAAAATTTTATATTGATGAGATGTGGAGTGCCATTTACATAATTGAGAATAGGTTTTATATTCAGCTTAGAAATATAATGAAATTAAGATGTAATCAGAGTGTTTATAATTTATTTTTAAAGATCAATCAGACCTATCATTTCTTTGAAAATTTCAATCTAAAATATTGTTTGGTTTAGAAGTTGTGTCGATTTTAAAAAAGTAATATTTTTTGCGCTAATCGCAAAAACTCCCGCTACAGGCTTGAGTATATTGCTTGAGGGGTCCGACCACATAGTGTTAAAATAAGAATGAAATAATTAGGCTTGTAAGATGACCTATTCAAATACAAAATAAAATGTTCTTTACACTTACAGTCTTTCTTGTACGTGAGTTGAAAACCGGGTCTTTGTACCCATGAATCTGTTATAAATGTCATCTTTACTCCGTGAATATATCGTCTCACACCTGGTGACTTCGTACCACAGTATGTCTTTTTTACTTGTTCATCAATGTAATAGTAACCGCTAGAATCTTCCGATAATCCACCATATTCCTCAAGTGTTACATTGTCATATTGACAGAACTGATTTTTACCTTCAAAAAATATTGTGGTAATCAAGGTTAAAAAATAAAACTACAGATTATTTATTGTTAATAAATTAAGAATAAGAAAAAAAAGTTACCTGATGCTTACTATTGATTGATTCCCCCAGTTTACTATTTTTGAACATTGAGGAAGAAAATATAATAAGGTAATAAATCTTCTGTGCTTAAGTATTATAAAATTTGCATATGGATTCAAAGTACAAATGATCCACCAATCTAAGTAAAGGCTCATTTTTGATATTAGAATGTTTCTATTTGGTCCCTAATTTGGAATATAAGTTTCACTTTTAAGGTGTTAACTGTCACTTCTTGATGGAAAGGCATGATATTTTAAATAATAAAAACACATTTTTTAGTACTTATTTCCACAATATATTTTTTGATCAGGACCGGTTTCGCTCATCGCAGGCATTATCAATTGATCAGTTGATAATGCTCGCGATGAGCGAAACCGGTCCTGATCAAAAAATATATTGTGGAAATAAGTACTAAAAAATGTGTTTTTATTATTTAAAAAAAAAAAAAAAAAGAATATAAGTTTGTTAATTATGGAGGAGAGAATCAAAATTATACATCCAAAAACCCCCAATAAGCATATTTGTGCAATATGAAAACGTGTTGAACAAAATTTAGTACCCCTAATAAAATTGAGATAATTTTTTTGTGTTTTAACAAAAATAAGATAATTTAAAAGATGTTTTTTTATTATTTTTTTTTCCTTAAAATTCACCTCATGACTTTGAATGGGATAATAAATAGACTAACCTAAACTTATTATGGATGTATGTTAATAGAAAAAGTATTAACAGAGCATGTGCCCATAAGGTGTTTACTCACGTTTAGACAAAGTGGTTAACAAATCTGATGGTATATGATAATAGTGTGAGAAGGGATCAGAAGTGTTGAGTATTATCTGTGTCATTAGTGCATAGAACATGCCTCGTATTAGAAAGGTTACAATGGTTGCCTACCTGTTTCTAAGTTAAATCTGTCAAATGTAAGTAAAATAGGTCCACCATCAGGATCTGTTATTGTGTAGACACAGTTCAAATCACGTCCATAAACAGGAAATCCTGGACTTATTATTGATTGTGCCATTAAAGTTGCATCAAATTGACCACCACAGATGAATTTCCAACGAGCCTAGTCATAATAAATATTCAAATCATCAATCGTTTCATATGAGATGTAATAGCATATAATATTATATATAATAAAAAGAAATACAAAAGAATAAAAAAAATCATCAAAATAATATTTTTTGACATTAGATAAATTTAAATAAGTTATTACAAATATATATGTTATGTAAATAGAAAGGATTCTTTTAAGATTGATAAAAACAAAAAATTAAATATTAAAAATTGGAGGGAGAATACATAATTCTAATCTGATTATAATAATGCGATTAATAAATGCTGAAGTAACACTGACACTAAGAACATTATTGTTTCCAGGTTGCAAATTCTATCACAAAGTGATATGCAAGTTAATAGATTATCTGTTTTTAGAGTGAATCTTTCTATGATCAAAAAAAAATTTACCCTAAAGATTTGAGAAATAATAAAGATCTTTTAGCCCTGAAGACTGAAGTCAAAAACTACCTGGAAACCATCTCCATTTACAGTAGGATTTGATCTGAACAGAACTCTCATCTTGTCTGCAGTAGAATTAAATGTATTAGGAAGATTTCTGCCACACAACCGCTTTATTGATTTCCATTCTCCATGCACATAATCAATTATCTGAAAATATCAAAAATAGATAGCACATAGACTAGTTATGGTATCTGGAAAATGCGAGATGTTTTGATTTTTCAAGTAATAATATTCTCTTGTGAAGTGTAAAAAAATCACAATCCCCCCCCACACTGTGAAATTTTCATTTCTGTGTTATGGATGTGGTTGGATTTGTGATTTTTTTTGCTATATTTTATATGGTGATATATTTAGTCCAATATAAATCAGAACATGAAAAATGAAAATATGACCAACGAGAACAGTAAAAGGTCAACACACCCAAAGTCTATTTAATATCTAATAACTATTTTGTTGTATGTGTAATACAAATACATAATTTTAAATAAATACTTTATGAATAAAATAAACACAGTGCGTGCAGAAAATAAATGCCATAGTTGAACAATTTTTTTTATTGATTTGTCTGTTAATACATCACTGCTCTCAATATTCAAGTTTTTATTTGCCATATTACCTCAACAAAATCTTTTGAGCAGTTGTCCGACGATTCTAGTGAAAATCTTTGTTCAAATGAGAGGCTTATTTTATATCCTTGATCAGCATGTAATTCCCACAGGCATTCTTGGTTTGAATCATAATGCTCTGGGAAATTCGGAGAATGGATGACTTTAGATACTTTTGTCATGATACCACCACATCCTGTAAATATATAAATGCATATTTTACCATCCGCAACAAATCAGCTGTGGATAGTGCACAGGAGCATTCACCACTCAGCTATGTATATATATTCGATGCATATTTCAAAATATTTCGATCTCTTGCTAAAAATGGTTTCGAGAAAAACGCGTTTAAAATTTCAGGCAAGTTTACATAACACGTCACTAAAGAGTAAACTATATCTTTTAAAAATCCTCATATTCTTAAAGGTTAAAGCTTTGAAAATATTGAAACAAATAATCAATTTTTTCAAAATTGTAGAATAGGTTATTTGGTGGAAATAATGGATTGGAAATGGAACAGTCAATGTTTACACAACCTGTATATAAATTTTATTATACATGAACTAAACATTAGTTTACAAATTAACTTTTTTTTCTTTTTTCAGTAGTGATTTATGTCTTATTTCGTAAATGTGCTTGTTCTTATAGTATAGAGCAAATGGCTATTTACAAAACTGCATTTATAGCTGAGCTCTAATGCTCACAATATATTGATCAATATTCCATTTTCTTTATTCATGTTATTCATCAAATAAACTTAAGTTTAAAAAATTTTAAATGTTAATTATAAGTAACATACCTAGACTGTCTGTAGTTACATCAATATCGAACACCGTCAAAGGTGAAAATGAATCTGTGTGGTAATGCAACCAAATAGCATTGCCTTGAGATTTGAAAGAATGAGGAGACATTGTTCCGTGGCATATCTTATACAATAAGTAATTTGAAGGTACTCGTCCAGTGTTCACTGTGATAAATTCTGAATCACATGAATGATTGTTGAAGACTACTTTATTAGTTTTGAGCTATAAAAGATATAAAATTATGAATTATTATTTATATTTCAAACTCTTCTTCATCATAAAAATATTTTAGCATCATTGACTTTCCAATATCGCTCATATTAAACGCTTCTACCAGGCAACTTACCAAGAAATATACAAAAAAAATCACAATCCACAGTCTAAATCAGCAGTCAACCCTAATAAAGCGCAGAGATAGGGACGATGCTATAGGAAAGTTCTTATATGAGGTTAGGCACCCATACAAAATTTGAGGTTAGGTTTTTTTCAATTACATTTTACAAATTGAACAAAATCACCAAATCAAACATTTTTTTCAATTTTTATATTATAACCTTGATTAATATTTAGTTTGATAACTAGCATATTTATTAATGGCATTATATGCGAATTGGCCTGATTATATGTGTAAATATAGAAAATATAAATAAAAATTAACAAATAAATTATTAATACATAGAAAATAAAATAAGAAAAAATACCAATCAAAGCTTTCGCTGCTCTCTGTAAAATAAATAATTTTTCCGGCTTTAGAAAAAGCTTGCATTTATTTGTATGGCTTTTGTATCACGGTTGGGCGACGTGGTGAAAGTACCAAAGTGGTTGGATTTTTCATCATCCTTATATTGACGGGCACCGAGAGTCATTCAAGACGTCAAGAGCATTGACCCTTTTCTTCTTCTTACATATGTATGTATAATACACTATAGGATGGTTGACTATGTTATAGAAATATAAAAGAAATCATTGAAGTTACCTCAATTTTTCTTTGTTGGGGAGCAGTTATATACCATGCACAGTCCAATGGGCCAGTATGATTCACGGGAAGCGACAATATATTAGGGCTATCCAAATCGCTCACCTCACCTCCGCATGGATAATATTTATAATCCATTGAAAAAGTGATAGGCATAATTGTTCGAGTTACCTATAAAAAAAAAGTAATTAATTTTTAAATTCTTACACTGCTTAATTTATGAACAGTAATTGTTTTCAATGTACCTTTATCGTGGTTATTGCAAAAGGGGATAACACTGTCACTGGATCTGGGAAACTTCCACAAAGCTCGGACACTATTAATGATGTACCTAGAAACCACAGTAAATAATTATTGATATGTTTCAATGAAAAAAGGCTACTTCCCTCTAGTGCTAGGCGTCTTTCTTCGTATACTTCAATCACATTGCAGCATATATTTTAAAAAGTTTGACAAAATTTACAATAAAACAAACTTATGATTACCTGAATGAACTCCATCTTTGCTAATTTTTGTTAAAGTATGGAAAAAATTCTAATTATAAGAATGCTTCAGTGTGACTAAATGTTTGCATTGCCTACAATCTTTCTCAATTTCAAAATGTCTTTTTTAGTTTTATTCAAAATTCAGTTCGAATATAGTTCACTGTCTCGTGTTAGATCGAGATATTTGATATATAGTTGAGAACAGAGGGATTTTTGTGGGTGTCAGAGTGTTTTGACACTAAATATTGACCATTGTTTAACTCACTTTTAGTAGACGTGGCTAAAAATGCACACGTACGATGAAAATCAGGGGGAAGTGAAAAAAAGTCAAGTTTTACAATAATAATAGTTGCTCTCTCTTCCAAGCCAGTGGTCATTTTTCAATGAAATTTCGAATGTTTACGTACCATACACAATTGCTAACAATTATTTATTATTCATAAAAAAATTTAAGGTAACACAAGTATATTACTGTTATTACACATTCAAAGCAGGTTTTTCATAAAAAAAAAATCTTTCACTACACATGATATATAATCCCAAATTTAATACTTGGTACACTCTTACTAAAACACACCCGAATTATAATAATAAAAATAAAATTCCAATGCCATTTTTTCAATTTCAATCAGGGTGGATTTCAAAATTTCTATCCTCGTATGTTATGTATGCAGATGCATACCCTTTGACTGCATTTTGATGGCTTATCAAGTCTCACTTTTTTGCTCAGGATAATCACCTGTTAGAAGGTAGCAAGTATATTTTTGGTATTGCCATTAAACTAAATATTTACATTCCTAAAACAAATGACCTAGTATGTTTTAAAACTTCATTACGATAGCATTGATTGATGACCGAACATTTACAAAGAAGTTACCAATAAATATGAGCTTACCAGTAATTGTTACTCTGGAACCCAAATATCTACAATGAGTTGATATCTTTCTTCCAATAATCGCATTATTGAATACCATTGACAATGTTCTTCCTTGCAATTGTTTTCCAGAAATGGTGTCATCGTAGGGTGGTAGTTCTGTTTCATATTCACAATAATAAGAAGAAATATTGCTATTGGGTGGTACAAGAGTTCCTTCGTTTCCCACAATAGATCCTTCACATACTGCAATTACCAATTTTTGAAAAGTTAAGTATTGAAATAATAATACAAAAAATCTTGATTTTTTTTTGAAGATGGCAAACACAATTTATAATTTATTGGTTTTATTTTATTTTGATTATCTTACATGAAATTTAGCATACCAACAAATAACTTTGAATGGAATTTCAATATCATATTTGAGTCATTAATTTTATGTATATGTATTTGCATATGATTTGTCACCCAGGTTTCACACTTCGGATCCTATTTGTTTTACAATAAGAGAATAAATTGACATATTTACTTGTTGGCTCATCTGATGAATATTTCGCTCTGAATTGACTGACATCAGGTAGCACCTTTGTCCATAAGAAAACTAACATCTTGTTGCTTGATGATTCGATAAACTCCGTGGAATTAGATCGAATGGAACAGGAGTAACTAAAGTCATTGTAAAACTGAAATAAAAACATTCATATTATTTACTTTTGCCTGTGAACCAAATGGTATTTTCTTTGGTAGAAGATTGCTCTTTGTGCAAACTGATAATTTGTAATAAAATATTACACGAGGAATATTTCCCACTTATTATATTTATGATGTGTTTGACTATATTACTATGTATTTCACAACTCGCATTATATTGTAATATTATTGATGATTTCATTACACTTTGCTGTAAAAATGAGCACTTCTGTAAAGTATTGCCATAATGCAATAAAACACCAAATATCATAAAACAAATGTTTTGTATAAAATTATTCATATGTATACGAGCCACAAGTAAACGGAGTTTCCATATTTTCTGTCAATCCATCAGAGCACTATAGATTGTTTTGAAAAACCTTACACAGAGATATACAAAAATATAAAGGTTTTCGATACAATGTAACCGTGTCTACTGAGGTTGACTGCTAACTAAAAATTCAATTATTTTCAAATATATTGTCAAATGTCATGACCTGGGATTCGCCTTTCGGTGTTCTTTGCCTGAATTTTATATGATACGTAAAAGTTTATGCCATTAGATTGGCCTTTCATGAATTAAAAGGTTTAAATTACTAATTATATAATTATAACAAACAGATTTAAATTAATTTGTTGTCATTTGCTATAGAAGATTCTCCATATAAGATGCTTTAATCTTTGCGGCTCAAGTCTTATATGGCTTTAAAAAAACCTACTCTTAATCTCTGACTCGAGAGCTGAGAAGTGTCAATTGTTATGAATTCAATTTTTATTCTTCTGCCTTTAGGCACCATAATCCTCCATTCACAAAATCGGATGTAACCACCAAAGAATTGGACACTGGGCCCTGTCAAATAACCACTGGGTGCTGTAAGGGTACCACCGCAAGCTGAAAACATTCATAGAAACATTAAGAAACTTTAACTGAAAATTTACTGAATTTAGGAATATGGAAAAATTGCAAGTCATAAATATTGTGAAATAGTAGACGAAGAAACCTTTAATGATTCACAAAATAGTAAAAATTTAATTTTTCATATTAATTTATCAAAAAACATGTGACATTTTTACTTACTGTCTATTGATGAATTAAAAGTGATCGAAAATTGGTGGCTTGCGGTCTTTGGAGTATTTTTTGCAATTTTGAATTTTACTACTGCCATATTAGATGATGTACGATAGGTCTTAGCTCTATCACCGCACAATTTATTACTGATGGAAGTAACTGAAAAAATTATTTATATAAATAAATAAACATATTTTCTAGATTTAATGGCACAAATTTTGATATTCAAGTTAACCATCGGTTGAGTAATGTTATTAATACGTCGGATGCTGAAAACACACCTGGTGCGTAATCCATTATATTGAAGGAACGCTGATCAAACGTTAATTGCATTAAGAGTTACTCTATGTTTGTATAATATAAAATATTACAAAGTGATTGCTACAAGCCATCTTATATAAATGTAGAATATTAAAATAAAATGTGTTAAACTTGTAAATGTGGTTCCAAAATACGTATGTACGAGGTAGGTGTTTTTCCGCAGCCAGTGTTAAAAATCTAAAGATGTTGAGAGTCAACAAAACACAAATAGCGAAACTTGTGATATTGAAATTTTTACGGGAACCCTCAAAATATGCTGTCAATTTCTATGAATAACTTAATGATTTGGTGATTAATATAATCATTGAACAGTTATGGTTATCCATATGGCATTGAACTGGCTGAAACATTTGAAACTGAAAAAAGTCAGCATTCAAAATAAAAAATGTCTGAAGATGCATCTTGAAAAATATCAAAGTTATTGATTTTACATTAAAAATTATTGAAGAAAAATGATTTATTTATATTACACAGATAGCCAAAACAAACCACATTTGGTTATAAGATTCATTCATTTAAGCATTCAGAAAAAAATATTAAGTTGATATTGCCACTCCATTAACTCTTTTGGCATATTTCTAAAAGAAAATACACTATTCAATAAATAAATAGTGGTCTGATAGAGCAAAAAAAATACTGAAGTTGCTGCCAAGTCTATTTATTCTCCACGCTTTGGGTTTAATATAGGGGTGTCAATATCTGTCAATGAAATCATAATAAAATTTTATTAAACTAAAGTCTTTTTTTCTGCTCACTTGTATTGTTATATTGAAGCACATCAAAGATTTCAATAGATGCCTCTTCACAATCCGATGTATATGCTAAAGATACAGATAACACATTGATCCATAAGCTGTGTCCAGTTAAACCAATGATCTTCCATTCGCATTCAATATCCTGAGGCTTAACGGACATTGACAAAAAGTCTGGAGATTCTATTCTTCCTGCACCAACTTGAAACGTTCCACCACAAAGATCTGACAGGAAATCAAACACAAATGTACATGTTCAGATTTGACAAAAATATTGTTTAGATCAAGATATAAATGATGATATGATTTATTTAAATTTCTAGACATGTTAATTTTTATACAAACCTATATCTATTGTGGCCTGAAAGCCATTTTTCGGATCAGTGATATCAGTAGAAAATTTTACAAACATGAAATTTCCTGAAGTTTTAATAGTTCCAGGAATTTTATCACAGAATTTTCCCAATGATGTTGAATCTTCTGTTGCACCATCACGCACTTCAACAAAATCATCAGTGCAACTGAAATTGAACATATTATTATCACAGGTATTCTAAAAATCATCATATTTAATTACTTTTACCTATTATAACGTTTATTATTGTGAGACAAAATGATTCTTCAGGAAAGCGAAAACAAAGACAACAAATAGAATTCAGCAATAATATTTTTACTTTCTTTATGGTAATCATTTTTACTATTCTCATCAGCAGGGTAAATATATAACAACACTAATAACTGGTACCTATGAACACACCAAATTTCTTTTATGTGAACTGTTTTAATGGAGGCATAATTTTATTATAATTTTTGTAGATTATCTGCAATGCTTACGTTAGTTTTACTAAAATGTTCTTATATACGTGATGATGTTTCACACTTAAAAATTACCAACAATCGAGTTACACTCAAAAGCCTGCCCATCATATGTATTATTGAGATTGGTATTTTTATTATAGAATTAATCTATAATAAAAAAATTACAGAAATCTATTCATATTCTATTTTTTTTAATCTTTTTATTTCTTTCATGAAACAACAATGAGATACTAAAAAAAATATGTTTTATAATAAGATAATTATAACTGTCATATATTAAAAATATTTCAATATCAAAATATTAAAAATTGTCCAATATAAATGTCATATGCCACATACTGATCAAATCAATAAAAACAGATTTCTTTATTTATAATGAGTAGAGGCAGCCTACTGATAACATTTTTAGTAATTTAGTAAATTGATACTCTTTAATGAAGTCCATGTCTCTTACTCTCTGTTTGTGCTGAAATCGAATCTTCCGATAAAGTCCAGTCTCAATCTCTCTCCAAGTGGAGCCATTATTACCCAGATGCATTCAGAGTGTGGGTTTGGAATATTTGGATAGTTTGGTGAAGATATATTTACTTTCTTATCATCATGCGTCAAAAGAATTCTTTGTCCACATTCTATTGATTGCTCTGAGTATTTCAAAACAAATGCGTGCTGAAAACAATAATTGTTAATGTTATGATTATTTGGTGTTACAAAGAGTTTTGTAGAGCTGCAAAAGGCATTTGTGTGACATACCTAATTAGAAACTCTGATAAAATGAGTCAGAAGACATAGGCTAAATTCCCACTAATAATAATATGTCATCTGATTCAATAGTAAATGCCATTTAATTTTACTGTCAACTATAGAATACGATAAACATTATAGCCTACAAACACTTTTAAGTTCAGAATAATATTTGTCAAGAGTAATTTATTTGATACCTGTTCTGCGTTAAACAATGTGGAGTGCAATCCTTTGTATCTAATAAATAGTTGATTGCCTGTCGTCAAGAGTTCCTGAGTTGGTGCAGAAGGCCCGCAATATTTTCCTTCACCCAATAAGGGCGACTCTTCTGTTCCTCCGTTTCGCAACTATAATAAAAATATATATTCAATTAATTCAATGTTTTTTTCTCTTCAATGAATTAATTCACTAAACGTGACCAAAGCACTCATTAGTTTTAACCACATAACAACGAGAAACGTAATATTTCACTGTAAGGAAGTAAAAGAGAATGGTAAAAACACTAGCACTATTTCATCAAATTTAAAACAAAATAGAGAATCTTTTTTTGCTATGAAACAATTATGAGATATTACAGTTCTGCCAGTAGAAGACGAAATCATTGCTGAAAAAAAAGGGGAGTATTTTCACCGCAGCAAAAAGTATTCTATTGTATTTTCCCTCAACAAGTCTTCTTAAAAGTACTGAGCCAAAAGAATGATCGTCGAGCCCAGTGTTTCAATCTAACAAAACTGTCAGCTGAAGGAAATAAAAAAGGGCTTAGTGGTAGACACTTTAAACATGTGAGCTTTGGGCAGCAGAGTATTACAAAATAAATGACTAGCATACAGCAATATATAACATAACCTAGAACATTACATTTGTATTACTACATTTTCATATGGAAAATAATTTTTATATAGGAATAACCTTATCCCTGATATTGACAGCTGGAGCTTGATAATTGGGGATAAAATTTAAAATCATATTACAAACCATTATATAATTATTGCAGGTGTTTTCGTTGGTATTGGTAATATTGAAGAAAAGAAATTCAACTTTAATTTTTCGTCCAGGTTTCACAGTCACATCCCATTGGCAATCTAATAATGTTGAGACCATTCTATACAGATAACCCGAGGTTGTATTACGCCTGGTTGGTTTTAATACAGCTGAAGATTCTGACATAGAGTTTCCACATACTATAATCATAAAATAAACAAGCGTCACATAAAATTACAACAGGTTAGTTATTTTTCAAAGAATATTTTCGTGTGAATTAAAATACTCCATTCCAGACAAATGAATGCATAATTCTCTTTTATGCTTTTTTATTAATTTTATTATTTTTGAGTAGAGACAATTAATTTTGTTTGAATTATATGAAATAGTAATTTTTTATCAAAGTTATATAATTTCCAAAAAGATTTATTCTGTAGCTGTGTGATCAATGCTCCAAGAGTTTCACCGAGCTTATGGATTTTTACCCGAAAGTATTAACAGTAAAAAGATATGTAAAGCTTCATATTTCCTTTGCCCTGTAGCGGGAAATTGGCGTCACTAAAATACAAAAATATTATTGATTGTTCACTGATTTAAAGCATGACTTAAAATTGTTGAGTAATCAACGCGGACTGTAGGAAAAAAATACCATTATAACACAGTGAAAAAAATAGCAATGTATTTTAGTAAATTTTGTAGAACTAAAAAAAATACCCGTAATCTATGTGTTAAAGTCCATGTTGTATTAATGTTTCTTACACATATTTCTAAAAATGGGCAATTAGCATATTATTAATCCTTTTTTCCTTAACTTCTCCAAAGAAATAGATTAGGCGTACCAGTATATGACTTGAAATCAGTTCACATTGGACATCTGAAGAACACACATTTCCGTATTTATTGAATCAAATATATTTTTTTTTGGTTGCTTACCTGAGTTGACTTTAAGAGAAAATCCTGAAATGTTTGCTGAAATGTCTGAAATAAAGTTTATTTTCATCAGGTTGCTTCCTGAAATCGGCGGACGTGTTGAATCATTTGCATGACAAATGTTGTTTTGTATCTTTTTCCAATTTTGGGTACCCTTTACTCCTGAATATATTTCCAACTAAAAGTTAAAATAAATTATGTAGTATTATAAGTTTGTTTGTAATTTAATATAATATTTATAATTATATGGCCTTATATAGTAGGTCGAGGAATTTCAAAAAAAATAAAAACAAGTAAATAAAAACACATGTCACCACATACAACTGTACTGAGAATATCAAGTGACATGTTGTAAATGTTGTTTCTGGCTATAAATCAATCTTCTATCAACTTGAATTAAAAACATAGTTAAAATGAATTATTAAGAAAGCAATATTTCAATACATTATTCTAATATTATTAAATTTAACTGGATTTGCTCAAATAGTAATTTTTGTAATGACCACCCCTCATATAATAAAGAGTTTCTTCATCTATGTTATATGATATATTTAGAGATAAAAACTTTGAAAATTTTTCAAAAATCTATTGAAAATATTATGTCAAATAATACAAATCCACTTTTGCCAAAGAGGTTCATATGAATATACATAATATTACATTTTGCACTAAGATGTCATCATATACCACAAGACAGATTAATTTACATGATAAAAGATATGATTTTTTTATAAATAAGTATTAAATACCCTTATATGCATTAAAATAATATATATTAGTGGTGATCAACTAGTTCGCTGATCTGATGAACTCTTCATTCAGAAAGTAGTTTGAAAAGTCTCTTATTAAAAAAAATATGTAAATTTGTAGATTAGCAAATTAGATGAGAGACTTAAATCTCAGTGAAACATATAATATTCATAAAAATTAAAGCATAGTGCCACTTCTTTCAGTCAAAGGAAAAACTAGCTTTAAGCGGGAATCGATAATTATTTTTTTCAATAAAAAATAATTTAATATTAGAGCTATTCATTAATCTTAATAAATAACAATGATTAATACTGAATATACTTGTTCTTTCCTGTCAATTATGATTTCTTTCGATTATCCTGATTTGACCTTATCCGGACTATCTTCATCCCCAATTAGTCCGGATAATCGAGGTTCTACTGTATTATCATAAAACCATAATAAATTTTATTGAGACAATCTTTATTGACATGATTTCATAATTAATAGGTAAAATCATTTGATAAAATAAATACCCTATCTAAAGTACAATCTGTGCTGTCCTCGAAAGATACGTCTATAAGTTCCACCTCAAGATGATTATGAGTATCAGTTTCCAAGATCCATTCGCAGTTCAAATTATTGTTATAACCATGAGGGTAGCCAGGGGATTGAATACTTCGAGCATTAGAAGGTGACACAAACACAATACCAGTCTCGCCACATGTTACTGAAAAAACAATGATAAAATTTATAATAAATTAGAAATGATTTTAATCACACATTGATACTGACGTTGTTACCAAATATGAAAATCATATGTTACATATACATGACAACAAACGTTCATATACACTGTATCATAAAAGAGTTGAAGTAAATTATTTATTTTGAAACAATTTAGCAAATAAGTAAACATTTGAAATATTTTAGTAGAATAATGATTAAATAAATTGTTTACATGTTCTATCATCAATATATTTAGGTGACTGTTTTGTTTCACTTATCCAGTCCATTAGGAACAGTGTGCCTCTTCTGAATGGAGTTGTTTTGAACACAATGAATGCTGTATCTGAAGTTGTTCTCACTGATTCTGGTATTGTCCGTCCGCAAGCCTTTATCAGTTCTGGATAGCTTTCATCAGGGCCATCATAAATCTTTGAACATTTTTTTTAAATTTTAACACAATGAAATTATGTAAAAAATAAAAAATCTTAAACCAGAAGACATTTAATATATATTTTTGACTAAGGAAAAAAAAGTTTAGCGGTTTATGATATTATTATATATACTGTCCTCATATGACCAGGGATTGACAATTTAATTTGATAGTCGCTATCTGATATTTTTTTAGGTTTAAGTTCCTTTTAGTTAAGTACTATATTACAATATTGCATAAAATTTGTATTGAAAAAAAAAACCATCAATGTGACATCTTGCTAGGATTCTTATTGGTATTATTTGTGTGGTAAAAAGTAAAAAATGCTTATTGTTGCAAAATAATATTAACTTACAGCAAGATACTGATAACACGAATCATAGTAAACCTCTATTTGGAACTCTCTGAAAGTAAATACGATGATTGAATTGAATTCCACTATAATTTTCCAAGACACTTCTGATGTTTGAAAATATAGTTTTGGATACAATGGGGATGCTATTTGACCCATCTCTAGTCCCTCAAACACATTTCCATGCACTGCAAAATTTACATATACAATAAATTAAAATAAGTTACGTACAATGACTATAATTAAATTATCACATCATTTAACTTTTTAAAAGCATCTTACAAGAAAAATTGAAAACGAAAACTGAAGTAAAATAACGTTTCCACAAATATTTTACATCCTGCATAATTAAATTTAACCAATAACTCCAGCCAATAATAATAAATAATAAATAAATCCTGTTTGTATTACTTGATTTCACAAAAATTATTAATAAAATCATATCAGAAATATTTGATATCGTTTCCAGGATTGATGTCACTAATGGAGAGTAAAAATAAAATTGATATACCTAAAAGAAATTACTAGTGTAAAATGTTTAGTATAACTCACCAAAACTATACTCCGCAACAAATCCAGAAGCAGTACCAATTTCACTACTTCTAAATTTGATCCATAGATTATGGGCGACAGTTACATTTGTAGGGACATTGTTACCGCAGTAAATACCTGCATACAAGCATGTTATTTAATATAAAAAAAATATATATATATATATTTATTTTGTTTATTGTATTACACTTGCCAATCGACACAAAAAAAGAATAATGTACTAGCAGAATCAATTGAACAAATACATACCTATTATTTTTCCAACGCCATCTTTCTCGCGAATCTCAACGTAATCATCATCACAATTATCAGATGATTCGAGATCAAATTCTTTAAATACCAAAGATAATTGATTTCCTAAAAATCCACGTATAAAATTATTGTTAATCATGATATTCCATAATTTATAGTAGAAACTATCAAAAAAACTATGTAATGGTCAATTCTTTCCGCCACTCTTAGATTTGTAATTAGGTCAGAGTGCTTCTTATGAAGAAACAATATTTCTTTCAGATATAATCACAAATGCCTTTCAGTTTATAAACATCAATTAGAAATATATACATAAGATTAGACAAATGTTTTAGATTTTTTTTACATGGTTGGCATAACACAAACATTACATCATCAGTTTTACAATAAAATATTCAGTATAAATTTTAAATATCATTTGTTTACTTTTTTTTTGTTTCCCTTCATTTTACGATGAATAGACAATACAAACCCTATATGAAACAATTCCATGAAAAAGCAATAAAATTTAAGAGTGTGAAGAGAGACTCATTTCAGTTTGATTATGTTGACTATATTTGGTGCTAGCAAACATTTTCAAAAAGATATTGTTATTCTTATGAAATATATCTCGGAAAAATAAATATTTTTTAGAAAGGCCATTTGGTTGGAAAGGCCAACAAAATATGGAAAAAAATACATTCTTTAAATTTTTTTTTTTTTACAATTCCTATTAACACGAGTGCATGTATTTATTACGTATCTGATGAAATGTATATTCTGATGACAAATACAAAATTTTGTGTTTTATAAATACTGAAAAAAATACTAAAAGAAATTTATCAAAAAGTTAAGTTGTTCCATTTTAAAAGAACTGATTTTATTGCACAATTTCGCAAGTATAACCCAGTATCAAATGAGTTAAAAAAAGTTATCTTACCAGGAGCGGTATTGAGAGTCCAAATACATTCTGCATTTAGTGGGTAAGAGTCAGGATACAACGGTGATGTAAATGAACCCTCTTCTGATGTCAAAGTACCACCACAAGCTGAAATATTGGTAGAAAATACCTTATAGATATACACTGTGTTGGTTTTTTATAACATATGTTAGTAACTAAATATATATATTACTGTAATTTTCATGCAAATCACTGTGCCTAAGTGATCATATAATATTCTACCAGAGGTTTTCAAAAATGCCTCACACACTTCTAAATTTCTCACTTCAGTTGTTTAATTTTTTGACCATACCACTTAGGTAAGAGCAAACCATTACATGCTGGAATGCCACGTGAAATTGACTGCCATATAACTCATAAGGCCACATATAAAGATTTTTCGGAAATAAAGACTTAAATATAAAATAAAAATTGGTGGTTATCCCTCTTGTTTTCTTATTATAGATGAAATATATTTCACGTCTTTGAGAATCATCTTCACACTAACTGTACCGCAAGATTATTTATCATTTATAGATATAAGTTATCAATTTTTATTTTACACCAAAAATGAAATACCCAAAAGTAACCGCCAAATCCATTGTAAATATGAACTATTTAAGTTCAGTCTTATTTGGAAAATACAGACATCTATTGAAGCATCTCATAAATGTTGTTTAACAAGAATTAGTTGTCATTATAGAGCAATGGGGCTATGACATTGCTAGTAGTTGGCTAAAAGCTCTGGCTACAACATAATTTTAGGATAAGATGGGTGTGAGGAAATTTAGATCCATGTATTCAAACACATATCCATATATCAATTAATGAAAGTGTTAGTACAAGTAAGTATAATTTTTCATACTAAACAAAAAAGTATTTTAACTATTTCAAGCATTCTTACCTGTTGATAATACGGAATAATGAGCAGAAAACATTCCCAGTATATGATATGTAGAATTCACTGTGATTGTCAAAGCATTTCCAAGGCTAGTTATAGTAGGGGGGATTCTGCTTCCACAATAGGTACCTATTATGGGGGCTTCTACAGAATCACCGTTATACACCTGTGGAAAAACAATTATCTCAATCATTTGAAAATGAGTTCATGATTCAATAAATTAGGCTAATTTTCATCATTGACTGATTTAGCCACTGGAAAAAAAAATCCTAAATCAATTTGTATCTATAACTGCTTGCTAGAAATTAATCTCTTTATCATTCATAGAAGAGTATGTTCTTAAGATAGTCAATTTTTTTTATTAAAATCTTGAATTTCAAATTTACGAAGTCCAAGCAATTCAGATGAGATCCAGATTCCAATTGCAATTACGACGAATATTTGGGATTGAACTGATATGTGATTTTTTGAATTATATCTGCCAGCAATAAAGTACACCAACTTTTTGTTATAGGACAAAGCCGTACGGGATAAAACTTTACAGGATTAAACTATAAATAGAACAAAATATTCCCAATTCATTCAATATTTTCATTTTTTTTTAAAGTTTTTTTACAAATTAAAATTGATTATTGGCCGTAAACAACTTTTCCATATACTGGGAATGTGTCTTAGCATTACATTTGTACCAAAAATTTGGGCTTAAAGTATTATTTTTAACTTACCGCAACACTTTGGTCAGAACAATTTACAGACATTTCTAAATGTGTCACAGTGAAAGCAACTCTTTGATCTACAAATAAAAAAAACATAAAACAACATTACATTGAAATGCTAATGAATTGTAACATATTAAAATCCAATATTTAAATCTTTTCTATTTCATAGCAGTGAATGTGGGAAACCTTACAACTTTTAATGGATTTCTATGAATATTATAAAATAAGGTTTCAGCTATGTGATGGATTTTTAAACGAAAATACAATGGAATTCCAATTTCTTATTTTTTATGGAACCCTAAAAATATACTTCACTATATCGACTAAGGATAGTATATTAAATTGTTGAGACTGTGTTTCCACATATTTTGTCACTCATAACCCAGGTTTATCCAAACCTAACATAACTTTACCCGACCAAGTCAGCTTTATTGCATGCATGTGTTAGAATGCTTGAAAATGCCGAAAAGGTAAAACTCAGGTATTGAAAGATAAAAAAAAGTCGAAATATACACAGTTTCAACAATTTAAATCAAAATATGTACAATAAATGCGGGGAAAATGACGAATGCATGATAGTCTTGGAATATAGAATAATTCATTATTCAATAAATACAGATGGGCTCAGCAAGACAACTGAGCGGTCTATACTTAGTTACTAAATAAATTAGTTATCAGTAGAAACATTGTGAGTTGGCATCTATACAGGATGACATTTCCAGAATGGTAGTGTCAGTCATTTTTGTGATCTTAGCTGCACATGCTCATGAGAAGTTTGAAAAAAATTTGACAAATACAAGAAATAGATCTGAATAAATTTGTGACATGATAGCAATAATGGCATTTGGGATAATTTATTATTGTTCAATGGACTTTTATGATATATGAACAAAAATGATGAATTGAATAACAATATATCAGGGTTCCACTGTATTAATATAATTACTGGGATTGTGTGATAAAAAAGTTCTAGAAGGATAAATTTTGAAATTAGTGTTTTGAGAAAGAAAAGAATATATATTTTGCTGACTATGTCAAATTATTAACAAGAAAGTGATTAAGCCTTTATTGGATTTTGTCTTTTCCAGTTCAATTTTAAATCTATTGGAAATATGGATTTGTTTTACCTGGTCTCTCTCCAATAATAGTCCATTGACAGCTATATATAGCAAGATCACCAGGTGGTAACCAGCTGAGAGAATTCAGAACGCCTTCATTGCCTGTTACAATCCTTCCACCGCATACCTTTAGAACAAAACTTGGTCAGTAACAAAAAAACCAATGGTATTACATTATAAATTTATATTATAGCCGTTGATATTATCATATGCCATTTTATGATCAAATTATAGGTAGATACTTTTCAAAAATTAATTGGTTATATGTTGTCATTTTTAAGTCCAGAGGAACATCAATCATAATGACATGAAAATATTGGATGAGTACTTAATATGAAATTACAAAAAAAAATAACATATAAAATACTTCTGACACATCAAGTGTGCCTTCCCAAAGTAACGGCTTCTTTTAACATTTCTTTGTGAAATCGATATATTTTTGTCAATTTTTTACGCGCTTTGCAGCAATCTGCTGTTAAAATAATTCAAATTTACAATGCAATCAAATACCTGATGATGAAATGAAAAAAATATAAATTCTTAATGAATAATAGTGTATAGTAATATATGTAAAATGGTAAGACTCATGAGTATAACTCCCAAAAGACAATTCTTCAGCAGAGCAAATCCAAGGATAAAAGTTCAATTTTGAAGTAGTTTTTTCAGCAATAATTCCCCATAGCAGCGCTTCAATATTTAATAACCTTCATAAGTACATTTATACTTATGGACCGATAACAGTTATTTCAAGTAACAGTTCATTTTATAAACACATAATATATTATAATTTTAATAGAACAACTCTAATTTGAAGCAATGTATAAATGCTT
Source organism: Himalopsyche japonica (assembly GCA_028555115.1). Taxonomy (NCBI): domain Eukaryota; kingdom Metazoa; phylum Arthropoda; class Insecta; order Trichoptera; family Rhyacophilidae; genus Himalopsyche; species Himalopsyche japonica. The sequence goes on along the minus strand of JAHFWJ010000213.1, from coordinate 111,447 downwards.
AAATATGAAGATTTGTTCCATACTTGAAATTAATTAAACAAAAATGTAGTTATTTGCATAAGTGCAATTTTCATACATAAAATGGTATTTAATGTATTACCATTTCGAAATTTGCCTTGAATCCTTTTGCATTACCGGTTGTTGTAACAAGCTGGACTAGCAAATTGTTTGATGAAGAAAAAATTGCCTGTGGTCTTCCTTTGCCACAGTAAGTACTCAACAGTGGTTTTATTGGCTTATCAGCGTCAAACACCTTAAAAAATGTCATTGTATTAATCAAAAGTTTAATGAAACACTAAGAGTTAAATTTAAAACATATATAATAAAAATAAAATAACATATTTCACATTGTTATTCAGGAAATTCACTTACATTGATATAGTCTATACATCTATTATTTGATAGTTGAGAATTGATATCAAAATCCGTAAAAGTAAAATTTATTAAATGTGTTTCAGGCACTTCGAGATGCCACAAACAATTCAAGTTACTACCATAGTTCTTTGGATAATTTGGAGTCATAATAGCAGCATTATGCCCTGAGAATTTACCACCACATGCTGTAATGAAATTAAATTAATATCCTGCTATAAGCGCTAAGAATAACATAATAAATAAGGTAAAATTTGTAATATAAACATTCAATAAAACTATGGAATTTGTGGAGCTCTAAAATAAATTGATATAATCAAAACTGAAAGTAAAACATACTGAAAGTATGCATATAAGCTAATTATTCCAGAATGGTCAGTGCTTCAGAAGAGTTAATTTAAATAATTAGTCAATTTTAAAACACACTTTTGGCTCCCTATCGTCAGTGAAGTACTTCTTTAAGCTATATCTTAACCAGTTATGTCCAACTCAAATCATTTGGTGTGTCGTACACATAAAATAAGATGCATAACTTATGAAAGTACTTTATAAATTGATAACTAATCATACTTATCAACCACAGGACCACCTTCGCAACTCAGTTGTGATCAGTTGATAATGTCTTGATTTGATAATTGCCAGTTAATGAGCAAAACGGGTCATAATTTAAAACTTAATAATTATGGAAATAGTGCTAAGCATTGTGTCTTTACTATTTGGATATAGATTTCAGTAGTTGCCTCCCCATATTCACAGTTAAACATAATTAAAAGGTCATATTATAACAGAATTACTGTAATATAATGTATTCAAAAATACTCACGAGTTTGGATACTTTTGTAAGAAGCAAAAAATCCACGTCCCGGAACTTTATAGTCAGTGACGATATATTTTAAGAACATTGTATTTCCCGTACTCGTTAATATGTGAGTATCATTTTGAGAGTGACAAATTTTAGTTAACAAGTGCGATTCTTCAGATTGACCATTGTAGATTGAGAGTGAATCATCGTCACAAACTGTTGATAGTTCCATATCAATGTCATTGATTTGCAACTCTATAGCTTTATCTGGATCAACTTCAATAATCCAATTGCATTCTGTTTCAATACTATGAGCTCGTGGATATCCTGGTGATGATATAGTATCAAATGGACGAGTCAAGTGTCCACCACAACCTGAGGACAATAATTAAAATAATTATTATATATTGACATATCCTTGATATACTTTTAGTAAATAATGGTTATTCCACTACTCTCAGTATCATGTCATGTTTCTTTCAAAATTTTAATTGAATGCTTTAAGACCTTGGTCAGATCTGAGTTTTCGTTATATATAATTTTTACTTTCGTATTATTTATTTTTTATTGAGAATATAATATAAAAACAACAAAAAAAATACTCATAAATTACATGCAATGTAAAGAAAACTTTTTCATTTGAATGAAGTTAGTGCAAGAATTAATTTCCTATGAATGATAATTTTCCAATTCATAAAGTGGAAAGTTTTTAGAAAATATGTAAATTCTCAAAGCTCAGACGGAAGCTAAAATCAAATAACACACTCACCATCTAAAACCCACTCTAGTCGAAAGCCTGACAATCTGTGAACATGATTTGCATATAAGTGTAAAAAGAAATTATTATCCGTTGTTACAAATTTAGGTGGCAAGTTGGAACCACAATGCTTCTTATACTCGCTGTGCACACTTCCATCTTTCATCTAAAATAAAAAGTTTGTTCGATGAATATTAAAAAAAAAAATATTGATTACTTCAGGGTGTCTTTTGATCATATACATAAAATTTTTCCCATAACAAAAAACAATAATAAAAAAAAAATGATTAAAATTTAAGTCAATTAACAAACAGGAGTTGATTAAATGTACTTAAAAAATAGTTCTAAAAATAATTTATGATATCGACAGAAGGTGCTTGATGGAACTTCAATATTAAGTCAGGTCATTAAATTAAATTAAATAGGTCAGTTCTGTTGCATCCATGCGATGGAATACCTGAAGATGCCGAAGGGCGAAACCCGGGTCGTTTGTGACAAGACATATGGAATCTTACAAAGTTGCAACAATTCAAATCTAAAAATAATGTTTATAACCTTTACTTCAATCCAAAACTCACCTGAATATAGTCATTCTTGCAGGAATTGAAACTATCCAGATAAGTAGCAAATGGTCCTGCCGGATCTTGAAATATTTCTGGCATTGTTCCCATTTCGAAATGGCTAAATGTTACATTAATTTTATTCCCAGGTGGTACATTAATATGCCATGTACAATTGACCCAATCGGGGTATGGATTTGGGAAGTTTGGACTCTCTATAACTCCACTGAACCCAGTAATATTTCTGTTGCAATCTAAGTAGTTAAAGTAAATAAATAAAATAATTGAGCTTTTATTTCAAATGTGATGCTTAGCCTATTCTAGTATTATAAAACAATTCATGTAATAATTGACAATGTATGAAAATAACTATCATATATAAATACCATCAACTCAATTAAGTTACTATTGTACTCAAAACCAAAGAATTAATTACATGTTATATCAGGCGAAATACATTTAAAATTGCGCATACCATTTTTGTAATATGTTAATATAAAAAAATAAATAATCTCATTCAACTGAAAAACAGAAACCAATTGAAATTTATGATTGGTAATTTTTTCAAAACATTCCAAAATTTGGTTGACATATTATTTGCATTGTTTTATTTTAGTTTGAAGAAAAAATTTTGTCAATGTTTATAACTTTTATTAATTTGTTTCAATAATATATGAATGTTTAAGAATATTCTTAATGCTTAATATTATAGTTTTGATATTCACAATGTTTACATTGAGTATCTAAAAACATTTATGCTCAGTATATACTATTCTGCAGGTTTGCCCTTTTTCTTAAAATAAATAATTATACATGTTGTATTCTGTTTTCATTGTAATCTTATTTGTTGGTAATAAATAAATTCATTTTAAAATAATATCTATTTCAATTTAATATGATTGGCATAATTGATCTAATCAGAAAGTACTAAGTACAAGTTTTAAATTGTGTAAATGTAAAATAAATTATAAATTTTATAAATATGGAAAACTGTTCGCAATTAAGAAGCCATTACATGATAGTATTAGTACGGTATTGAAAAATGTTTTTGCTATATTACCTGTGATATAGTTAATCATAAATCCATATCCAGCAGTAAAACCATCAGAACGAAATTTAATAAACACATGGTTGGTGCTTGATGTTATATGGCCGATTTGAAAATGTTTACTGCAGAACCTTCCTAAGCTTCCTTGAGAATCATCAACTCCATCATATATCTAAAGGAAAAAATGATTTGCAATTCAACAAAATGCTCATAAAACTTAGAGTATTAAGTACTTAAAATTTTTAAATGGTTACAACTTTGTACGATTCCACATGCTTTGTCACTAACAACCTGGGTTTCGCCTTTCGGCATCTCCAGAGACTCTATCACACGAATGCAACAGAACCGACCGGTTGTTCAGTTATGTTGCATTCGTATGATAGAATCCCTGAAGATGCTGTAAGGCGAAACCCGGGTCGTTGGTGACTAAACATGTGGAATCGTGCAAAGTTGTAACAATTCAAATTTGATGTTGGAATTCCATCAAGTGCCTTCAGCCGATATCATAAATTATTAAGTACCTATTCGCGTAAGTAAAAATGACTTGTGAGTGAAACTAAGATCACTGCAGATGTTAGAAACTGAATAGGTGGAATAGTTTAATGAATAGGAGCTATAAAGTTTACTAACCACAATGTAATCGAATTGACAAGTGGGACTTTCTTCCAGATCTAGATCAGAAAAACTCAATTCTATGGTTGAACCGACACTGGTAGATATTTTCCAATAACATTCAGCATTGTGACCATACCTATCAGGATAATTTGGAGATACAAAGCTACCGTGTGAGCTAGTTAATACCCCTCCACATCCTGTAATACAAAAATTTTGAAATATTCACATGAAATGATAATGGCTGGTAATAATTTGTCAGAAATAATAAGTAATTGTTGGTAAAACCAAGAAAGTCACAAACCAATCTTTTGTAAAAAGTATTATGTAAACCCATAAATGCTTGTGACAAAACTCATTTATGGGTTATAATACATGCATTGGAATGCACAAATTAAATATAATTGTATTGTATATTATTTTGTTTTACTAAATAAATTTTGCAAAAAAAGATTTATTCAATTGCAATCAACAAAAAAAAACTATCTGCAAAAAAATCAGGAGTTAAAACGAAGGATGATAAAATTTATGTAGAAAATTTAAAAATCATACTATCATATAACTATACACAATTGACTTTTTGTCTATGGGAGACGTCGCATTGTTTATTCCATTTTGATTATTTCTTTGATCGAACAGTTTCAAAGCATAAGTTTTAAAAGTAAAAACCTTGAGCCAAAAACGATACCAATAGATTTCAACAAAAATGTTCAAGTTCAAAAATCACCTGTAGAAGTGCTGTCCCATGTCATCTTAAAACCAGAACCAGATATTGAGGAATCAGAATAAAAACGAATATACAGAGAGTTTGTCATTGATGGAATGATTCTTGTAATATTGGTTCCACAATACCTTCCAATCAAAGGAGCTCCGACATAGCCACCATTTCTGTAAAATATTAATATTTTCAATATCAATAAAAGTTAGAAAATATATTCAAAATAATGTTAGAAACTATCTGAATCTCTTAGGAGTAAAAAAATGTTGGAAATACTTATGTAGCACATCATATTGTAATACTGAATTTACAAATAAATTGTCTAGATACACCCAGTCCTTTTTTTACGCGAATTCGATTATACGCGATTTTTTTGGACGGCACTGTTACATTTTTTTACGCACTTCACTCGTTTTTACGTGATTTTTTCCCCAAATTTGTTTTAAAGAAGAAATTTATATATGATGCCAGGCATGTACGTTTCATTATTTTTTTAAATAAAAAAATATGTGTATTTTTAAAACTTAATTCATATAAGTGAAAAAATTATATTGTTATAGTCTCATTATATTTTATAAGCAATAAAGACATGAAATATATATTTTTTTTTGCACGAATTTTAAAGAGCAAATTTTGGTTTTTCATACGTTTCTGGTACTTTTTCACGCGATCTTTTAATTTTTGGAACCAATTTATCAAATTATATGAAAGTTGTGATTTTTTTACGCGCCATTTTCTGGAACCAATGTGTCGCATAAAAAAAGGACTGGGTGTATTGCTTGAAGCATTAATAATTAAAACAATTTATTACTATTAAACCGCATTCTGAAGAATTGTTGTACACTGACAAAAATCATATCTGACAAGAATGACTTTCTATTTCTTTCTGCCTTAAGCACCATCATGTAAACCAATGAACCACAGACCCAGAAAAATACAATTTATGCTTTGGAAAACTTACTTTATTTCTAGACGATCACCCAAGCATTGTGAATGGTACTCGATATCAAAATCTGTTACATTAAGCATTATTTGTTGACCATTAGGTACTCTTATTACCCACGTACAATCCTTATGTGTTGGATAATTATTAGGCCATCCGGGTGTTGTTATAGTTCCAGATGAGCTCAAATATGTTCCACCGCAAACTATAAAGCACAGTTTGAAATTTAAAAAAAAATCTTTTATTTTTATAAGTGAACTTTTAGCATTTTCCATAACAAGGCTATATTGAAAATTGCTGACATTCATAAATTACCTTTTGTTGCATCTGTGTAAGTATATGTCAAAGAAAACCCATCAGATTGTGCGCTGTCATCAGATTTAAAGATTATCGTCATCATATTATTGGTACTGGTCATAGATGGCGGTGCAGTGCTTCCACAATATCTTCATATAAAAAAAAAAAATGTTACATGAAAATTACTAGAAATCGTGCAATGATAATTTTGATAACAATTAAAAGACAGTTTTTTATTAATGTAAATCAATAAAAAAAGATGTAGAATCTCTCATTCATCACAAGGGTAGCAAGAATTAAACATATCGTAGACTCCCATGGCTTATGTATATATCAAAAAATTGAATAACACTCCCGGGACTATTAGTTAATGCCATGGTAAACTTATTTCTAACAAAGTTAATTCCATAATATGAAATGTTTTAAGTGTTCTTACAAAACTTTACCCCTTCGACAAAAGAAGATATGTAAGTTTTTGTTGATTTCTTAATTATAGTACCAATATGCTCTAATGTGCTCTTTAAAAGTTATAGTGGTCACAAAAATAATATAGCAGATTGATAATTGAAAAGTTTCAAGTAAAATGGTAAGCAAATTAATGAAACAAAAATTTATACATTTGCATAGGATGGGTTCTAAGATTTCAAAAAACCCTATACATAGAAATGTTAAACAATATTTGCTCAGTGAAATCAGTATAAAAAAGGGATCACAATTTATTGAGAGAAATGAAAGAAAAGTATTGGACGTACTTAATGGTAAATAATGATGAAATTGATGTAAAGATATTTATTACAAAAAACTGAAATGATATTGATTCATCCATTTTCTCTGCTATTTTTTAAAAATAATAGTTTTTCTCTTTGCACTCACTTCATCATCATTTTAGAAATTTCAAATTTGCTTTATTGTGTGGAATGTTGATAAAAACATCTAATGCACTAAAAGGGTGAAAAAATATCAGAATCTTTAAAATACCTTCCAAACTTCTCAGACGTTTCAGTAGATGTATTATTTTCATAAATCTCTACGTAGTCTCCAAAACAGTTTGACAGAAGTTCAAGGTCAAATGATATCCATCTTAACTGTATGATATAACCAGCCGGAGCTGATAAAATCCATCGACAGTTTCTCCTATTAGTGTTGTAGTCATCTCCAGCATCAGATGCCGGAAACTCAATGGTTCCTGGTGATTGTTTGACAATTCCACCACAGTCTGAAAATATTATAACATGCAGTTTTACAGGATAATTTAAGTTCACTGATTTGCATTATAGAATGTTTTTTTCTCTCAAATGACATTCAAGAATCATTTTTTAACAATATTTAATTAGCCTGGTTCACAAGTAATAGCCTTAAATATAAGTTTCTACTACTATCTTTTCTATCTTTCTCTATGTTAGATTTTTTAATTATGTAATTAATATGTTATAACCTATATCCAGAGACGTGTAATTGGCAACAAATCCAAGTCCTATGATAGATGAATCGGATGTAAATTCCAAATATAAATAGTTATGTGTTGACACTATATCAGCTGGAGTAGATTGTGTATTTCCACAGAATTGGCCGAATAAGGTTGAATTTTCATTGTCTCCATCATAGACCTGTAAAGTATTCAATATTGAGCTAAAAGTCATCAAAGTATCTACTTGAAATAGAAAGATTTTGAAGTAATGGAACATGGTTTCCAATTTTTTTGTGATTAATATTTTGGATGGCTCTCTGAGCTACTCTGTGGAAATTCATATTGAAGTTTTTGTTACTTAGTTATTGGTTTTGCAAGAAGTATCCATTAATTAAATAATGAATAATCATTAACCTACTGATTGATTATGCCTTAACTGATAACACAGCTGATTGTGGCATTGTGATAGATTAAATCCACAAATATATGAGTAATAACAGTGTCTAAACTTTCTCGTAGAAACTATTGTGTTAGATTTAGCCTGATTTGTTTTAATAACCTCCAAAAGTTTACTGTATGTCAATAAAAATAAATTAATTCTTGAAATCTCCATTGTCAAAATATTCTCAACAGGGAAAGACTAAGACAATTTAAAATTGTCCTTTTCTATGTCACAAAACTATATGATATAAAATCATAATATATATAAATTAACTTAATTGCAATAGTGTTTCTAAAGTCCAGAATATACTTTTGTTAAAATTACAGAAATATTAAAGTTTATTTATAATACCTTGACATTGTCGAATACACATAAGGGAAAACTTGTTTCTTCAATGTCGAACACAACAAAGCTAAGCTTAATCACTTTCTTCAGAGGCAAACTGATAAGGTAGCTGCACTTTCTTTCTACTGGATATGAGAATGGATATCCGGGAGATTCAATTGAACCAGTCAGTTCCGTGAACACCTTTCTGCAAACTAACAATAAGAATCTTATATAATAATAATCGGTAATTTATTATCAGATATTTAGATTTATTGCCTCTTAGTGCAAAAACCAGTTGTATCAATATATATACAAACTTTTACAAATAATGTACAGCTTAAAGTTTATTAAATGCAGCCTTATTATGTTCCAGTTAGAATTTTGTGGTCTTACAATATTAAAAGGTTCCACATATCTGTCTAAATAAATCAATAACAATACCAAAATAGTTATTTACCTAATTCATATTGAATTCTAAATCCACCTTGCGACACAGTATAATCAGAATTGAAAACTATCACCATGTTGTTTCCTGTAGAAGTAATCGGTGCAGGTATTTCATTTCCACAATATCTACTGATCAATGCAGACTCTGTTGAATCACCATCATACACCTACAATAAAATGTGATCAATGCAATAACAGGAGAGGAAGTTGTCATGCACTTTGAATACCTTTTGCGTTATACATAGAATGCGAGGCTAAAATGAGAATTCTGTCATCTTTGATATCAATTGTATATTAAAGGTAATTTTATGAAAAATTGTGATTTTGAACATGAATTGTTTGTTCTTATAAAGTGTAGAACCAGTCGGCCAATGGGAATACCAAACGTAAGAGCAATAACAATCTTCAACAGAATTTCTTCAGACGTCAACAAACTCCACTTGGGCACAATTGAAATAAGATAAACACTATTTATTAATGAATTAAAATAGATTTTGCTTATTAGTTATCTTTTATTTTAATTTTCAATGTTAATTTTTTTAAATCTTTTTTACGTTTTAAAAGCAATAAAATTTTAATTTGTAATTTTGGAAAAAAAATGATGGATAAGCAGATATTTCAAAAAAAAATATATTTTGATGGTATTTTATCTTCCAACAACAATTAAAATGTGACAAAGGTTATTACCGCCACATAATCAAAGTAACAACTTGACGAGTGCTCAATTTCAAAGGAGAGGAATGTCAACTTAATACGGTCACCAGGACGAAGTTGTATTTTGTACTCGCAATTTATATTGTTTGTATATTGCCCTGTTTTACCAGGAGGCGTTATCTCTCCTGAATCTTGAGTAAATAGTCCTCCACAACCGGGTACACCTATAAAAGTAAATCACTCTATACGGTTACTGTTTTTTTGAACTCATGAAATACATCTCTGTCTTGATTTACAAGGTTTCAGCAAACAGTTTATACTATCAAATACATGTATCCTTTAATTTAATTTCAGTTTTTAATTAGATGTATAAGATGATTTTAATTATTATTTAACTGAAAAAATAAAATTGATGTTCACTATTTTTAACCTGTCCAGTGCCTCATATGCGCTGGTGCTTGAATGGAGTGCTCGACATGAACAACATTGAAGTGTTTTACAACGCGACATGTAATACTTTTTCACAAATGTTTAGTCCTATCTTGAATCTACTTCAATAAATTGAAATAATCTATTTTTTATTTAATAGTTATGGCTTTATTGTTAGAGGAATATTTTTACGACCTAGGCAATAAAAGAGTTAGAGAACTAATTTAATGTGTAAATCAAGAGATAGGTGTACTATCAAATAGTTATTACTTATATTTTCATCATATTGGTAGAAATTGGTAATGAATGTAATTGACAGACATGAAGTAATTGCACAATGAAATTTTTGTATATCAATTCTTTGTCCTAAACTAAAAGTTTATAGTAGTACTAGCTTAGTATATTAGTTGAGTGTGTTGTATTGACATGAGTTCATGTATATTTTAATAGCGCTCTATAAGACTAAAATTTGTATCCTAAAAGTTAAAATTTTCATTTATTGTTTACTCAGAATTCTCAATATGTGTCTGATCATTTTCTAATCTAGATTAATGATATTTTAATACACTAATAATCAAACAAACCTTCAACTACTGCATATGAAATTTGGAAACCGTAGTCATTGCTAAAAGCATCAGTGTGGAAGTATAATGTTGCCTCGGGACCTGGGGTAAGTAATGGTGGTGGATGCGAAGAACTGCAGTAGCGTTCGATTAAGTGATTGTTTTTATTCAAGCCATTATATATCTAATAAAAATAATAAACATATTAAAACAGTAATGGATTTGAATTGGAAAAACAATGAGAGTTGATAAAACATTGAATAATCAAACAAGTCTTTCATCATGAAATTTATACAACTGAATTCTTTTGACAAGTCCTCATGGACAAGATATTTGCATCTTTCACCTCTCTGAAGTTATGAGTGAACTAAACAAAAAAAAAGATTTCAGGGAAAGCAAACCATTGTAAAAAAGCAATAAATAAATATACATATACCTCTAGATAATCATATTGACAATCTGGGTGGGCTTCAATCTGAAGAGTATAAAAGTGCAACTGTATCTTTTTATTTGGTGGTGCTATGATGCTCCAGTAGCAGTCCCTGTTAGGTGGATATTTCCCAGGTGATCCTGGGGAATGTATGACCCCAAACGTGGATGTCTGTATTGTACCACCACACACCGGATTTATGCTTGTCCAGTGTAAAGAAAACCCATTCTGTGCCACTGTATGATCAGACCGGAACCAAAAGTAAAGAGTGTTCTGTGTCGATATTATGTTGCCCGCATTAGGCAAATTGTTTCCACAATAGCGACCAATCATGCGGGATGCAGAATTCCTACCATCGTGGATCTATAAAAAGATAGTAGTTGAACAATTATTTGCTGCATATAAATTCTTTATAGGGTCATAAAATCTATACTTGTAATAATGCAAATCAATATTAGAACAAACCAATGATGAAATTTTTTTTTTTTCTTGTTGTTTTATATTCCATAATGGGATTGAGCACCAAAGTCGTCACCATCATCTTAAAAGATGTATTTTGCAGTATAACGATGTGAGTTCAGTTTCAAATATTGTGAGGAATATATTAGGAAAACTCTTCAAGACTAGGTTTGAATTCACATTCAACAAAACTTCTTACAATCTTTAATTGTCTTGTAAATTGACTGGCGGAACTAAGAAATACAAGTGATATCCCAAGCAATCTGATCAGCACACTCATTTATACTATGACATATTTTATATTGAATCATATGTATATATGATTTTTTACAATTTCTTTTTTTGTCTTGGTGTTGCATGTCAAACAGCAATATGTTAATGAATTTGCATAAATGTGAGGAAATATATGACAAATACCCAATTACAAGATCTTAAATATTACTTTACAATCTAAACTTGATATTGTCCTTGGCGGGACTTTAACATAGACACATCTAATCAGTGATGAGTACATGGTAATATGGCTTGAAAATAATTTACCTGTAACCAATCGTAGAGGCATTCTGCTGATTGTTCCAAGCTGAACCTCGAAAATGTGATGTGAAGTACTTTCTTTGGAGCCGTGATAATGACCCAAGCACATCTGGCATTGTGGTTATATTCGGTATTATTGGTATCGGGATGGATGATACTGCCCTCCTGAGCTGTTAGCACGCCACCACATGCTGAAAATTGATCAAAAACTCAAAGATGTGAATATAACTATAAATTAGCCAGACCATTAGCCATGTGACCAATTTCATCAACTTCTTCAGCATATGAATTTGTGTTTGATGATGAAGATAACTGTTATACAGAAATATGTAAATTTGTGGAGCAAGTAACTTGTCAATGGAGATATTTCAACACAAGCTTTTATTACTGAACTAGTTGTTAAATCGTTGCTCAACCTATAAAGAAAATACAAAGGAAAATGAAAGATAGTTTGGGTGGTTAAGCTAACCACTACACCCCATTTTTCAGGATCTGATGTGTGGCAGGAAGGTTTTAGACCCCACAAACATCCACGCCTTAGAACAGAATCCACAAATCGATAAAAAAAAACACCAATGGTACTGAGACTCGATTGAACCCATGAGATCTGTTACGGAAGACAAGAATGTTGATCACCATACAATAGATTCAACGTTTCATCATTCATTCTGTCAAATACCTATTCCTCTACCTTCATTATTTGGAAAAAGAAGCATTGAACAATTAAGTCATAAGCAATACTTATATTTGGAGCATGCATTGATTAAAAAAAGACTTATAAACATGAGGATACATTAATTCTTTTAACTGAAATTACAATTGCCACTCTTAACCATATTACCTGGGCATAATAAATTATATTGCATATTAGTATGTTCAAATAGAATTCATAGTACTTATAGTTTTAACAAAGTCTATGCTACTAAACAATTGATTCACAGTAGAATGGGCTAGTCTCAACTTGTTATGCATATGTACTTACTTGCTGCTTGAGTTTGACAAGTGGAGCCGGTGAAATGAGAGGTACATTCACACCTGTAAGCTGTTGTTGCCATGTCTGCAATGCAAGTGCCACCATTTCCGCATGGTTGAGGATCACAGGGATCCCGCACAATATCACAAAGTGTCCCTAAAATATTTCAATAAGCAACAATATGTTCATGTCAGATAAATAAATAAATAAATATAAAATTGTTTTACTATGTAATGATTCTTTTTTCTTACCCTCACCTAAAAAGGGAGGTTGAGCCACTGACTGGCAGATTTTATTTCATAATTGAGAGCCCGTAATGATGATGTATAAAAAAAATATAAGCTAATGTGTTTATCTTAGTAATTGAGATGGTATTACCTGTATATTTTGGTGGACAAACACACATAAATCTATTGTGCATGACATGGCAAACCCCGTGTACACAAGGATTTGGAGTGCATAGACTTTCGGAAGGTCTGGCTAGATCAGTGTTGCCGGCATTGTATATTGTACACCCATCAAGACCGACTCCTGTTCCTGTATAGCCAGGCCTGCATGTGCACTGGACGTAAGTTGAGCTGATCACTGAAAAGACGCTATATTTATGTGCAAGAACAAACATATATTTCAATAGTAACCAGTAAAGAAACCGAATATTTTTTTTTTATTCCCATTATGCAGCATCTGAAGCTAACAGGTTTCAAATAAAACTATTAGCCCATATATTTTTGATTTGATGGCATAGCAGCAATTATTTTTGTTGAAGTAATGCGATTTAAATTGAAAAACTTAACATAATAAAATATACAGTAAAGATATGTAGATGAGTAAGAAATTTGAATTATACTTGGATTAGATGAACATATGGCGAGTTGATGACATCCTCCATTGTTAATTGCACATATACCCGAAAACGAACAAGAAATACCATTTCCTTCATAGCCAGGTGGACATGGTCCACATGTTCTGGATCCCTGCAAAGCACAGATTGAGTAAAAAAAAGTAACCTGATAGTCATTTATTATCCTGCCATCATAATGAAAAGTAAATTTACAAAGAACTAAATCAAATAATTGTACGCCCTAGAAGCCTAAAATATGTAAGAATTAATCATTTGAAATGATAGGCATGGTATTTTATTCACTGTAAGTAATCGTGACAAAAAAATTTTAACATATTTTTTTTTTTTATAATGTCACCGTATATATTCCACTATAAATGAGGTTTCTACTGTGTCGTAGCTGGCATACTCGAAAAATCAAGTTTTGAGAAAATTAAAGAAACTACTCCAGTACTTAATGTAATACCAAAAAACTATATTAATATCCTCGAATATTGTCAATAATTGAAATAAAGATTCATATTAAAGATGCCATTAAATTACAAAAAAAATAATGGCACATTTTTCAGTACCAATCCTGAATGCTGATGATAAATATATTGTGGAAATAGTGGAAAAAATGAGTTTATATTATATAAAATATAATGCCTTTCCACCGAAAAGTGACAGTTAATACCCTATAAAGGACTAAAAGAAAAATTGTTTTTTTTTTATTGATAATGATTGTTTCTTGCTTACAGACATTAATCTTTAGTCATGATTTTTACTTGAGCTTAAGTATTTTTTATGCTCAGCAATATATCTTCATAATGCATTTATAATCTTTAGGCATATTTGAATCAAAAATGAAAAAAGTGAGATTTGATTTCAGGCCACTCATATATGTACACATATTTATAAAATATATCATATGATTTCAGCTAAATTAGAATATTGTTTTTGACAAATACGAAATTAGAAACCATAATTCCCTGGTATAATTATAAAGCTTTTATATACTCACATAGGTATTGGTGCACTGTACCAGAGGGGTTTTACTGCAACCACCATTATCAAAAAGACATTCATCTATATCGGTACATTGATAACCGTTTCCAGTAAAACCTGTAATAAATACAAAATTGAAATATAGTTTAATTGCAAGTAAAATTAGACAGACTATAAATTTGTTTGCATTGATTGTATATTTACTTTACACCACTGTTAAGTTTACAAATATAGTTTTCCACTTTGTTCTGTAAATAAGAAACGGAGACAATACATAAACACTTATTTATCATTTACCACTGCAATAGTTGTTTATCAAATTCCTGTCATTTATAAAATTGGACGAAAATGCAAATAATGCAAGTAAAGTTGATTTGATGATATCAATATTATCTTTACCCTTTCAAAATCACGATATCAAATCCACTACGGAAATAATAAAAAATCATTAGGCAATGTCAGTTTTAAGTAAATGCCATGATAGAGAGAATGCATACCTGATGGACATGATCCACAATAAAATGCTCCCGGAACATTTATACATGGTACGCGTGGATTCACAGAACAAGGGTGAACATTTCCTTCACATTCATTGATATCTACGCTGCAAGCCGGAGATATGCCATTTGTTTTCCATCCCTAGAAATTGTAATTTTTAGTCAAAAAAGATTGAAACATGACATGAAAAGTGTTTCATTTCACAGTTTTCTCAAATTTCGTAAAGAAGATTGCAATAACACTACAATTATAACTGGTGAATAATGGAATGCCTACTATTATATATCAGAATTTACATTACCTGATCACAAATACACTTGATTCCTAGGGCAGAGTTCTGTGTGATGCATGTCCCATGATCACAGACTTCTGCATTGGAACCAGTTGTGCAGTCCAAACTCCTCTTTGTGCAGTGAACTCCAAACCAACCAGTTGCACATTGACATTCATAGCTGCCAGGTTTATTCACACAAGTAGCTCCATTTTGGCAGCCGAGGTCTGTTCCGGCAAAATTACTACACTCGTTTACATCCCTGCTGCAATCTGCACCCTGGAAATTGTAATGTGAACAAAATCAGTCGTGGAGCTAGCACTTCAATCCTTAGAAATATTCAACTTTAACCTCCACAACCATGTTTGAAGCAGATCACATTGAGCAAATGAGACAAATTACTTTGCTACTTTATTACATTGTGAACTGATGTGAAAAAAATTTACTCGCCAAATAGTTTATAATATTGTTTTGTGAATTGTTGTATCATTCAACCTTCTCCATGTATTCTAAGCTATCATTAATTTTGTCTTTATTTTGTTATCTCATTTCTGACTGTGGAAAATTTAATTGAATGTTTGGAGCAAAAGGTTGGCTGTATTTAATTCCATTCCCTGCTGAGCCAATTAAAAAAATAATACAAAAATACAATATATTCTATGAAAAATAAATCAGATTGCTGGTATGGAACAAACTTACGATGATTATCGGAACATATCAGGCTTTATTTCATTGAAAAAATAGCTCATAAACAAAAGTTTACTTACATTCTTATATTTTTGGATATCAACTACCAACATACTGCAATCTGTTGTCTCAACAGTTAAGAACTTAGAATTAGTCAAAAAGTTACATTTTCAATTTTATAATAGACAAAAATTGTCTGAGCAATAGTTTTTGTTTTTATTATACAAAAGTAAAAAGAAAATTTTTGGCATAATAGTGAATAGCTGGAGTTTCAGATATTTATAAAATGTATATCAAATAAAAAAAGAGAGTGTTATACCCAGGCTCACCTGATTGAAATCAGTTTAAATATATTTATAAATTCGTACAAAATGTCTTACCTCCCAATTTCGCGGGCAACGACACATATAGCCATTCAAATTATCTCGACATGTTCCACCATTTTGACATGGAGTTGATAAACAGTCATCTTTATTTATCAATGTGGTTAGTTGAGTCACTTTTCTTTCTAATAAATTGATCCTTCTTTTAATTCTGAAAAATTGGAGCTAAAAAAATCAAAGAAATAATAAATTTGGTTTAATTATAAAAATTGTTGAAATATATATGTTTACAATTACTTTCAATTTTAAAATAACAATAGCTTAAATGTTTAAGTGTTTGAGTATCTTCAACGTGGTAGAAATTCAATTTAAATTTATCTATGAAAAGTAAGTAATTTTTTAAGGTGAAACATTCACTTCATAAACCTCTGATCAATAAAAACCATTGACTTATATAAAACGGGGTCCAAATAATATCGATAATATACATTATTTTACATGCAAAATATTTTTTAATGTTCAATTTTTATGGTTTTGAAAAAAATGAGAGTTAATAGATATTATAGTCATATATAGTCAATCCAAACTAGCAGTGCCTCAGCATTTTTTACCAAACCGCTGATGAAAATGCTTTTCACTGAATGAACCGTAGTTAACACAGAATAATCAAAATAAGTTCAAGATAATAGCTAAAATCATGCCAAATACATTCGCATTATAATTTCATTCTAAGCAATTATATAATATATATTATAGTTAAAAATAAAATATCAGTATTCTCAATCAAATATTTGTACATAATGAAGAGTTTTTAAATTCGCATTCAAATAGTGTTTATGTTATTTCACGTATGAAGTATTCAGTAGTCAATTCAAAATTGTAGATTATATTTTGAATTTGCCATAAATTAAACATGATAGCAACACAGTGCGCTCTCATCCAGTAAAATACTACCATACACTAAAATATAAAAGAAAAAGTCTGCCTAGCTTGTATCAGAATATCTGTATGAAAATAGATAAGTAATAAATAAATTGTTTATGGTTAATATTTTGGTTGGAAAGGATGACAAACTTTACCAACATCTAAATATAAATATACAAATTCATCATCAATCAACAGTGTGCTATTTACAAATCATTATATCATTATTTAATCTCAGATGTTGTTAAAAAAAAGTGTTGAGATTCGACCACAGCAATCAGCATACAATAATGATAGATAATAATGACAATTTATTGTGAACATAACCAAAGTAGTTTCTTGTAAATAAAGCAGAAATAGCAAAACACAAAATTTTCAAATATTTATATCTAGTTTGCAATAAAACAAGTAAATTTTCTTGGAAATGTAAAACATAAAACAAAAACTGATGAACACGTAGGTACCAAAAAAAGAGGTCAAAGAAAATATGAAATGATTTTACAAAAAAGAAATTTTAAATGAAAATGGAGAAAGTTCTGTGAAAAACAGCAATGATCATAATAAAATATACAAGTAGTCGCAAAAGAGATTTACTGAGCAATGATAAATGTAGTGCAACATATTAGCAATTTCTTAGTTACACAAATTTAATGACAATTTCAATATATGGCAATAGGTATATGGCGCTATAGCAACTCTTCTTTTTTAAAAGACAAACTGTCATATTATATCGCAGAAAAAGTGATAAATGTTGACATTTTATTAGTAATAATGTTTAGCAACAGATTTAAGCAGCAATTATAATAATTATTTACCCTTGTAACAGCTCGTTGACTTAATGTAATGTTAGTTTCAGGTCTTGCCGTCTCAAGAGCTAGAAGTCTCTTCAATATTCCATTTGGTCCATCAAAAGCCAAGCGAATCTTAGCACTACTTGATGAATAATAAAGGTTTTCTATTAATTTTTCATAGAATTTTGATGATGAATTGGTGACCTAAACAAAAATTAACATTTGATTTTTCATAAAGTAGTATTATATAATCTGTAACATATAACTAAGTACTGCAGTTCAACAATTCATTTAACATTTGTTTGACATGGTAGATCGGTTAATCCACAATACGGCGTAATTCAAAATTAAATATCAAAGTTTGTATGAAAAATAGAAAATTAGTTTCAAAATGAGCAATTTTTACTCATTTAAATTATATTTCATGTACAAATATAATGATGAGAAGAGAAAAGTGATGTCTGCATGTTTTTTTTTTTTTAATTTTCAGTCTGATTTCATGCGTAATGATTTAATTTGAATATTAATTCAATGGCGATAATAATGTCACACGAATCTCAATTTCTACTGAAAAAAAAAACTATTCAATTTCTGTAGTCAGTTCTTTTGCATCCGGGTGATAGAATGCCTGAAGATGCCAAAAGGCGAAACCCAGGTCATTAGTAACAAAACATGTGGAATCGTACAAAGTTGTAACAATTCAAATTTGATGTTGAAATTCCATCAAGCACCTTCAGTCGATATCATAAATTGTAAGTATATAAGTTTTCTTAATACAGTAAAACATTGGTTACCCGCACTTCAATTATGTGAATTTTTGATTATTCAAATGAAAAGAAAATTAATAACCTAGTAAGTAATCATCACCAGTGTACAAAACCAATAAATAAAGTGTGGGTATTATAGTTAATGCCAATTCAAATACAGTCACACGCTCCAACCGTGTTTCATTGGAAAAAGGCATGTATAAGAGAAGAAGTGATGGTATGAAAAATAGTTTATTCCAAAAGTGAAAAAAAACAGCAAAAGTATTTTTATAACACGAGAATGCACCGTTACATCCGTCAATGGAATGCTTAAACCAAATTTAAGACAAAAATATTAGAAGAATCAATTATAGCTTTCCATAAGAAAATTTATTTTATGGACTGTTGCTAGCTGGCAGCAGAGAGTTCATCAACCGAATTTTAAATGAAGAGCATTTTAAATGAATGAAATATTTGACATACCCTCAGAAGAAGAATTAAGAGATTGGTCAAGAGGAGGAGAAAAATAGTGAAACTAAGGATTCTTTAGCTTTTCAGTGCGAAGATGCCGCCACGAAGTCGATTGAGAGACCGGAAGAATATGATCTAACACAATGTATATATATGCCTCAAAAGTATACATGATTCAGCGTCTTCAAATAGAAAATCTAATTTTAAGCAAAAATCAAAAATTTATAACTTAAATTTGGAATAATTGAAATTTAAATTATAATAGACATAAGTAATATATACAAATTTTTCAATTGAAATATTCACAATAGAAGGTATATTTTCCTTTCTACTTTCGATTATCCATTCTACTCCCATTTCCAATTAATGCGTATAATTAAGGATCTACTGTATACTGATAATGAATACACAAAAAAACTATCACTTGATTCATTATTTGATGTGCATGAATTTATCTAATAAAACGAGATACAAATAATATTTTAAATTAAATAGAAATAATTAAAAATAGATAATAAAAAAAAACTTACAACTTCCAGAAGCTGCTGCATATTGTGTGAACCAATATTTATGAAGGATGCATCTCCATTAGTCTCCAGGGTAATATTCCGATTATAACCTGACTTAATAATTAAATGTCCTTTTTGGGAAACAAGCCTTGGGCCATTTATTGGTTCTGCGAGAACACCAATATTGAGAGTAATTATAAACAAAGTTAACAAAACTATCTTTATAGATTTATGAAAAACAGTCATTTTGATTATTATTCTAGAGTATTACAGCATTTTTACTACATTAATTAACTAGACTAGTTGATCCGGAGTAATGAAAGTGATTTGTATGAAAAATATTGAATAATATTTAGTGGGCGTTATAGGATACGCCCATTTTGATGAAAAATCTGAGTATCAAATTTCATAAACTTAACATGCTTTCCATGATAATCTAGAATAGAATCCAAATACATGTGGTTTGGAATCAATCCCTGTTACTTTCATAATACTAGTTGTTGAACCTTATCAATTATTTAATATCTTGGATCATATCACCTCATACAATTTTGCAAGTAATTTTTTCATTTTTAAAACAAACTTTGAACATTGATAAATGTTTTTATGTTTTAAAAAAGCTTTCCATATTGGGACTCAAGGCTGTGAAATCCATATACAATGTTGTTCTTTTTCAGTCCTTTCCTACCCTATTCATTATATTTCTTCTATGTTTTAAAATAAGCGATGTTTAGCAATTGAGTAACAAGCGGTTTAATGGAAAAAATGTATTGAGATGTCTCTATTAAGAGACCATATTCTTAACAGGGGGGGACATTACTTTATCATAAACTTGTACTACATTACAATAAGTATATTATAGATTACACTATTATGGCAAAGTAATTAAATGAAAAATATATATTACACCGATTCACTCGTGAGCTGAAAATGCCAGTTGGAATCTTACGAAGAAAATATTAAGTTTCCATCTGAAAACTAATATAGCCATAGCATTATATATTGAAACTTGGAGAGCAAAATGATTGATTTTTTTTATTTTTGCAACCTTCATTCCTCTTCAGAAGACATGGCCATCAGATTGTGCCTCTAATATTCACTGTCCCATATTGATGTCTACGCTACAACAGTTGTCAGCAGCCTTAAGCTGTACATTTAATGGTCCTAAGAGAAAGACTATATCTATCAGGTTGGAAAAAGAGACAGGGAAATTTAGGCTCACATCCTATAAAACAGTGGTCACCAAACATTCGCTCGCAATGACATTATTGGTAGCACGCGTAGGATATTTCATAATACACCCAGTCCTTTTTTATGTGATTTTTTGATGACACCATAACTTTTTTTATGCAATTTATTTTACAGAAGGAAGAGTGACTCAAATAAATAATATTATTGACTCAGATCAAGAATCTAGGAAAAAAAACATTTCATCAAATGAGTCCGAGCAAAATTCTATAGATTCATTAAAAAAATCGCAAATGATTATATTTGTAAGCCGGCAGTGACAGGAACAAATAAATCCTAAAGTGAATACAATCAAAAATGTATACATAGGTACATGCTTCTTATTGTATTTTTATTATCAATCATGTTCAGATCCTTCAAGCTTACGAAAGCAGTTTAATCTGCAGTTTAGTGCCTTTGAAAAAATCGGGCAACAAACAATTTATTTTAGCTCCTTTTATGAATTCTGACATTGAAAAACTATCCAGCTGTACTGTCAAAAATTTTCAAGAATGCTCTTCATTAGCAATAGATAAAAATTTAATATGATTTATCATTTAAGAGAGCTGCTTCAGAGTTTGTATTGCCTTTCATCCTAACAAAAAGTATCCGATTTTCATTTGAATTTTGATCAAAATGAAGGTATTACTTCTCCACAATGAAGATGGTTAAAAATAAATACAGACGCTGACTCACAGATGTACATCTTGATAATTGCATTCGGATGGGAGTGACAAGGTACACATTGAGAATTGAAAAAAATTGTGGAGGAAAGTCTATACCACTAATTTTCTTTACTTTTACTCACTCATTTATTTCAATATATTTTTCATTTCAATTATAATATTTCTATAAATAAACAATTAAAGTACACATTTAATGATTTATTGGAAGTCTGATGTCCTAATTTATATGATGCAATATAATAATATTGTGTATGGTATGATAAATAATAATATAAGATTATAAAGAAGGAAAATGTGTAAGTGGATCACCAGACAATTTCAATTTCTATTAATAGCTCCCATCCTTATAGAGTTTGACAACTGCCGCTATAGATAAAAATTCATGGATCAACATTAAAATACATACTGAAAATATTAAACATGCCATTTTAATATTTTCAGTATGTATTTAGTGGAAGAAATAATTTACAATTTTTACTACACATAGAATGCAGTCCACACAGGATACCGACCACCAGGAATCTCACCATTCATTTCCTAAGCTATTATCATTATCAGAACAAGGATATGAATTCGCATAAAAATATTTGGTAATGCCTAATGTTTGCATGTACATCAGGTAAAAATTGAGTTAATGAATATTTTGTTTAATGATTTTTCAATACGATTACATGTTTTTGATATATTAGATAAATTTCGAATTGGTGTGGAATCTAATATGATTTGTGTCAACAAATATTTCCTCTGAAACCTTTGTTTTTAATGTATCCTTCCAGCTTTGATAAGAATAAATTTATTAAATATTTTTTCTTTACTGCTATTGGAATGTTACAGTACAGATATTTAGAAAAGTGTAAATTGTAATCAATGATGAAAATTTTTTCAATAAAACATCTGAAGCATTAAATATAGATATAGTGCAGATAATAAAACACACAATTAGTAAAATAATCAGTTTAATGACATACATTTTAGACAAAAATTCATACATTAAATGTACATACACACAATGATGCAGTGAGACTGGAACAGGCTGGTACCACCTTTTGGCACATATTTACTGGGTCAGAAAACGTGCCAATAATTTTTAATACAAGGATATTATTTTGATATAAATATTGTAACACATACAATAGCCTTTTTGTGCACAAATCTAGACCCAGTCGCCCTTTTTTACATATAATATAGAAAGAATATCGGAATACTTTAAACCTAGACAATTTACAAATAGGTATTCGTTGCAATGATGAACAAAGATAGAAAATATGATATATCTGGTGTAATACCTCTTTCATGATGAAGATGCTTCGTCATTTGCGCGAGCAATCTTTGCTTATTTGTTTTAACAAAATCTTAACTGAAATTACTCAATTACATTCATATAATAAAAGTGGTAAATTTATTTTATGAAGAGACACATTCTTTTAACCTAATGTGTAATTTAGAATTTTTACTCCATATGTATTTTGTTGAAATGTTATAGTTTTCAACATTTTTAGTTATATATTGACCACTATAAATTCTCTGTTTAGAAGGGGACTGAAGTTTAAAACCCAAGATAGACTTTCCTTTGTTAATTTGTTTCCTGATACGTTTCCAATTGATTAATCTAGTACAGTGGTACACAACCTATTTGAAATACAGGCCAATTTATCCACTTTCAAAATTTTTTCAGGCAGCAGAGGGTTAATGTAAAGAAAAATAATGATAAATATATACACTAGATGAGATATACATTTTATCCTTTTAATTAAATAGTTAAATATTTCATCATATTTGCACGATGGAACTTGTTATCATATGTAGTGAGATTTTTTACACTATGCTGGCAACAAGCATTCATGATATTGGATTCAATTTTTGTGCTCACTACCCTCAGTACAACACTGAGGATAGTGAGGTATCATTATTCAATTAGTTTCTGTATTGACTTATTTGCAAATTTAGTTACTTCCAAAAAGACTTGCACAAAGCACAGCCTTCTTACATAGATTGGGAAACTGTTCTTCGGAAAGACATTTATAAAAATTCTATATTATGTTTTCTCTATGTGACAACTCAGATTATATTTGTTTACTACTGCATAATCTTTTCAAATAACAAACGCAAAATTTTTCCATTGTTAGTGGAAATTTGGTAGTGAAATACTATTTTTAAATTATAGATTTTGTTTTGGACAACATTTTAGCAATATAAACATTTTCTAACATCAATGATCAAAACAATTACAAGTGTTTTTGTTGCTGTAATTTTTTAAATTTATATTATTTTAACTGCACAGAATAAGTAAAGGTACATTCCGATATTCTTTCATTCGCGTTACACCATTGTATACGTAAGATAAATATAGAAATCTCCAGACTACAGGCTGTAGAAGATACAAATGACAAAAAAAACATATTGAATACATTTATTTTTACACATAATAAACAGTGAGACATCTATTTCTGACAGTTGACTGTCTGATTTGCAATCAGAAGTGTCATTTTTCAAATTAATCTTAACTGCTGCAGGCTTTTTCTGATCTTCATCTTTAAAATGGTGAAATTGAACACTTACTTTTTCTATTATACAAGACGGAAAATTAAAGGTGAAATGAACATGGGGATTCTATATTAATGATTGGTCATCAATAATATAATAAAGATTATATTTTGGCTACAATTATAGAATTCAAACTGATAATATAAAAGAAATGGCTGATAAAAAACAGTGAAAACAGTATGACTTTTATTTAGAAATTTTGAAGTTATTTTAGCCAAAGAGATACTTCTGCATCGAAGATCACACAGTTTTACTATTCAATTTACTGTATTTCATAAATCACTCAAATATGTCTGGAGAAGATATTTTATTCTTTTAACATGAAAAGAAACATATTTTATGCACTCAGTGCACACCTACTCTAGGTAATAAACATGTAATATCACAAGATATCTTAATATTTAAAATGCAATAGATTACATTATAGAACTATCAATTGAAAAACAATAACTGAGATGCCTAGTGTCAAAATCATCCACCTTACTCACTATATCCTTCTCATCATGGTAGGACGGTAAAATTCCTTCTATACATTTTTTTATCTAGCTCTAGACCAACAACTATGACTGGCCCCCACACAGCACTGTATTGAAAAATTCATAGAGTAACTATAATAGCGCTTAGCCAATCCCTGTAAACCAGCCCTGTCCCGTAGACAGCTGCATTTTCCGACTGAAAAAATTATGCTTAACAAATCCCCCAAAATACCCATCATTATTTATTAAAACAATACTTGGATCAATTCAACATTCTTCACGATATACAAAAGCGTAAAATAGTATGTAGTAAGTGATATAAATAGTATGATGCTTCTATACACGCTTAATATACCACCGAAAATTCATTGTTACTTGACATAAATAATAAGTACAGGGTTTGTAATACAGTGGCAGATAAAATATATAAGGAATGTTTGAGTGACTGTCAGTGAAACCTCATTGCATGAAATATTGCAAAGTGAGACTCATTTTTATTGGCATGATAAATCCAGTTTTCCTTCAAAGAGAAGATAAAAACAAATACATAAAAAAACTCACATTGATTTTCTTCCACATTAAGCAAAAATATACAAAATAGACAGTCATATAAACAATAGAAGAATCTCAAATAGAATTAATTGAACTATCAATAATATTTCATATAATGATGAGTAGGATGTCAAATATTTTATTTCTATTCAAAACAAATTGAAATGGCAAGCAAAAAATCTATTATTCTATCACATCTGGATATGAAAAAAATTACTCCAAAGCCTGGGTAAGACTATTCATGAATTTATATAAAAGTTAGACAGGTTTGTTGGTAAATGTTTTTAAAAACTAAATTAATTAAAAAATCAGTTAAAAAACCAATATATCACAAAAATGTAGCAACTCGTTATGAAAAAATGTTTTTTATTTTTATGTCTAAAGCTTGAAGGAGTCATGTGTGTCCCAAAAAAAATTCATTTGTAAGATATTTTGTTTGATTTCTAATTAGTTAAATCAAATAACATTTTATTCACATACTTTTCCATTTATTAATGATTAACTAAAGAATTCTAACTGTAACTAAAGGTTTCAACATGATTGTAGCATTAAATTTGCTGAAAACCTGTCATACTAAAGATTGGTGAAAATTTTTGACCAACATGAAGAGTTCACAAACATAAAACTAAGCAGAATAATTCTGTCAACTATTGATACAATAAATGTAGGTCTTTTCAAAATGAATCTGCACAATTTTATAAAAGGATGTGCCTTGATTTTTGTATTTTGTAATAAAAACTCTTTAAGCCCCATGAGGCCGATGATCCGCCCCAACTAGTGTATGCAAAAAACCCCACAGGGCCGAGCTGATCATCCACCTCAAATTTCATATAAAGTTTTTAGGCAAAATATTATTTTTTATTAATTTAGAGATTTGGCACATTTAAAAGGATTGCATTTAGAGCATATTGAACATCTGGGAGTGATTCATTTACAGTCAACAAATGGTCCATAATGCTTCCCAAAATGAATGATTAAAGCTCAATAAGACGGATCAAAACCGATCGTCCAGGAGCAGGGGTTGGCAGTTTTCAAGTGAGAAAAGCCAAATTGTCATGGAAACAGGATAATAAAGGTATCAAAGAGCGGAATATATGCAATATACGTATGTATAAATAAGGATATGGATTTTTAGGAAAGAAAGTTTCAATTAAAAATTTTATTTGACACCTTTCTCCGTGCATCGCTTTTGAAAGCTTTACTCTGTCTCACAAATAGCTATTTATTTTCAATTGAATACATGATTGTAAATTTGATTCTGTCATTTTACTTCTATGTTTATTTTTTATTTGGCTCATAGTTGAGAATGTTAGTTTGCATACATATGTAAAGTCAAAGATTGTGAGAGTACTAGTTGAAATTTGTTCGGCAGCTCTATTTCATAAATTCGTAAGTTATAACATTACACGAGATGATGTGAAATTGGGGTTTATGTCTAAGGAGTTACAAATGTCTATGCAAAGAGCCACTCCTGCCGACCCCGGCATTGAATAACAGCAGGTATACAAGGGAACTTTTGGATGCATTTGTCAACATTTTCCACGCTGCTCTCAATTACATCTGGTTTAGTTTTACAAATTATGTTCAGTGCCAATCAGGAAACACGATAATTTGAGATTTTTTTTAAATATTTAAAATACTTTGAGACTTACATAAAAAGGTTGCAATCCATATGTAAAATACTGATCTGACTATTTATAAGATAATGAATAATGATAAGAATCTTCATACCATATTTTGTAGAACGTATAATAAATTAAAAAAAAAATATATACTCGCTAAGGCGTTTACATTTTTTTTCAGAGAATTTCTCATTTTTTCATGTCAGATTCTTTATACCTAAAAAAAAAACATATTTTACTATCATGTCATGTCAGTTTTTTTCATAAAAAAAAATCATTATTATCAAAAGATTATGTTTAAAAAATTTCAATGAAATCAAATCTCTAAAATTGAGTTTCTATGAATACACATTATTTTACAACTATTCCATTCATTTATTTATTTATGCTATAACTGATATATGAAAAAAATGTACTTTGAAAAATGTATTGCACAAAAAATTGAAAAATTAGTTGAGACAAAAATAAATAAAAACAATTGTTTTGTGCATACCAGGCAAAATCGACTGGAACTAAAAGAGTTAAATTAATATCATAAAAATGATACTGCATGTTTGAACTCATTATATAGATATCATGTATTGTTGTTTTTATTAAAAATGATTTGATTTTACTTTATTCAAATTTTAACTATCGCAAATCATAGCAATTAGCAGGTAACTTCATATACAATAGCATTATACAACATTAACTATCAACATTTCAGGGAAATTACCCATAATAGACAATCTGTATTTTACAAAGTTGGTAATATTTTTTTTTTTTATATATATACCTCTAATACAACCAACTATTATGAAAAACTTAATTATTTTATGCCTGGATGGTTCACCCAAAAATTATGCACATATTGCAAACAATTAAGCTGAATTTTTACACAATTTTTCTTTCATGAGATAACCTATACTATTTAATAAAATAAGTAGAATTTTCACTACACTGAGAACAAATTATACAAAATGCAGCGTAACACCAAAATATCCCATTAGACTTTTTGGTATCATCCTAAATGCTATGGTGAGCTTCCACACCACATTAATGTTAATAGCAGCCTTCTAAGGTGCAATGATAATCACTTAATAATTATAATACATTAGTAGAATGTGTTTGTTGCTTGACATTCATTTCTGCTTATCATTTTTTAATTCATCATCTAAACAACGAGGCGACCTTTATAAAAGAAATATATATCCTAGATCTGAAGTAAACATTTTTTTTTTGTTTTTGAAATGCAATACTACTTAAAAAGTGAGTGATATTTAAAAATTGGATTTCTGTCAATGATTATCATATAAATTTACTCCAATAAGTACAATTACAATGAGTTACATCATATATTGTTATTATTGATATGGTCTGCAAAACAATAACAATATTTGACATAAAAAATGACAACAATAAATATTGAACACTACGATACAGTTATTATGTATTATTTATCCTATAAGTAGAATGTAGACACATAGTATTCCTAACCGATGACATTCAATAGCATATTTTATAAATACTAGAGTCAATGATAATAGTTTGTGGTAAATCAATTTTACTCAGGAATTAATTCATTGGTAAACCTATTTCTGAGAAAAAAATACTGAATCTATTTTAAGTTGAAAACTACCCTACATGATCATGCGTTACGTAAGTAATATGTAATGATTTTGACTAAAACTATGAAAGAGTTTGAAAGCCACCAAAAAATTTCAATATCTAGGAGTGAGTAAAATAAAAATCTTTGTGACAAATAAAATAGAAAAACAATATCCAGCAGCTGTGTGCGAGACTAACATATCATACATATGATATATAAATAACCATTTGTCATTTACTCATTCATATTGTATTAATTGTTGGTAGGATAGGAGAAAGTTTAAGTACCCAAAGGATTTTATTATATATAAATATAGTATGTACAGCATACATCTAAAATTACTTTTGAAAGTTTCCTCTTGGTGGCATCATTGTCAAACTAATAAATTAAAAGAGTCTAATCCCATTTAGTTGTAATATATTTTACAATATAAAAATGATACGACTTATGACCATCATTTACAAAGCTATAAAATAATATTTAACAGTTTTTCTGACATTTCGTATGAAAATACGATTATAATACTTACAATTTCAAAAAAATTTAATCATTAATAATTCATTTTAATATGCTATCAAAAATAAACAGAATTAGATTTAAAAGAAAGAATAGATAAAAATAAATATTTTTTTATGACCTTATCACAAAAAAGATTCAAAATATATGCCATTTATACAAAATATATTTTTCCTCAAAATTTATTGATACTTCTCAGCGATTCTCATTGTGTTTTGTAGACGATACTCTCGCATATGTACTTAATGCCAGCATAGGACTCGAAAAAATGTGGCACCCACTCAAATTGAAAATTATAACTAATGTCATATAATGTCATCTAATGATTAAAATGTATATGGCAACTGGCATTCATGGCAAAAAAATCTTAAATAACGCAATCAACTTTTGAAGTTTTGCCATACCAAAAGCACTTTTTACCAAAACATAATTTTAAACACGGTGAAAAAAATAGCAATGTATTTTAGTTCTACAAAATTATTTTTTTAAATATGGTTGATAGCTATTTCGGCTCACCCACCGTCAGAACTATTTTTAAAGTTTCTGCAGTAATAAGAGGAAGTCCAATTCTATCAATTTTACATGAATTTGAAAAAACCTATCAGTTGAGAAACACTAATTTAAATAAAAGAAAAACAAAATTTGGACATACTTAAATAAATAACAGCCTAATTAGTGTAAAAAAATATTTCTAGAGTTTGAACAAAATAAAGATTTTTAATAAGAGAAATATTAATTCATACAATCTATATTTATCAACCTTAAATGCTTTTCAGTCTTCTTCATTCTCTTCCCGTTCCTTAGAAGCGTTGTTTTGAACAACTTTATGAGTAATATCAATTTTAGATGTTTTACTACCGCCAGTGGCTTTTCCCTTCCTCTTAGATATGGTGCGACGCTTGCGTTTTTTGGCACCGCTACGCAGACGTGGCAGGGAAGATTCACTGCAAAAACAATTAATGAAATTATTTTTAATAATTTTACTCCGCTGCCACATATTTCTGCGCAGTGTTTAAACCTTTTGGATGTTTATTGAGATAGTAAATTAAACCAGAGCAGGTTTTGAGGACAGAAGGATTGGATGAATCATGAGTTCCGAGTTTCCCAATGTATATATTGATCAATCTGGCATAATGTCTGTATAGTCTGTGCAAAGATAGCATGGTAGTCCATTGAATAAGGATACGGGGGCTACATTGGCTAGCATCGTGTACACTGTAGTAATGACACCGAAATGGCAAGTATAGTGTAGTTCAATAATAATATATCATCGAGAAAGAAAGACCTGAATTGAAGTTTACTTTAGACATAAAACAATAAGATGTTTTTAGTGGTCCTAAATCTGATAATTTCAAGTTTGTATAGGGAAGTTATATTTTAAAATCCATTTGATAGTTTTTTTTTTCAGAAAACGTCTTAATTTGCTCAATTTCTTAGTTAAGTGATCAATGTCATTAGATTCAATTATGAAACTCACAGATTTAAGCCCCAACAAGGACAGATTTGTTAAATTGATTTTTAGGTTTCTGTTTGAAGGCAATAGATATATTCAATTTCTAAAAATTTCCTCCTACTCAACCCATCCTAAAAACGAGAGACATAGAAAGAGCTCCAAATGATTTAAAAAAAACTTGAATGAGACACGGTGAAAAAATAGCATTGTTTTTTATTTCTACAAAATATATAAGATACATAGTTGATAGCTATTTTGACATACGTAGGCGTAAGCTGACATAGCTATCAACTGTATATCTTATAAATTTTGTAGAACTAAAATACTTTGTTATTATTTCACCGTGTTATAATGGAGTTCCACCAATTAAATGCCAAATCAATCAATAACTTGAATGTGGCCAAAATGATACTTAGATGTCGTATGTCATGTGACATTCCAGTTGAAACATGACGACTTAACAACATCATGACTCCACTGTGGAACTGACTGATTGATGAGTTCTACAACTTCATAATTTTATTAAACATTCTATAGAGTATAGACTGCATTATGAAATATTTCAGTTTCAATAAGATTTAAGTCAGTCACTCTGGATCACTTTTGAGAGTCGGTGTGGAAGCAAGAATATATTTACGACTGATTTTTAGAGATTGCAAAAACACATACTGGGTGACGAGTTCTGGTGCAGCCTCACTGAATTCTTCAGTAGGTAAAGTGTCCGTGATTTCGATGTACAGTACATCTTCATGAGAAGGCCATGACGATTGGCGAGGATTCTTTTTTTCGGTCTTATATGACCAAGTGACTTTGTTGCCTCCAGAGTTAATCTTCTCCTGCCTGTCCTTCAGTTTCTTCAGAAGATTTTGCTCTTTCAAACGCTGTATGTCCCACCTGAAACAAACCAATATTACCATCTAATAATAAGCATATAATAAGCCAAATAATAAAATTAAAATAGGTTAATTGAATAAATTTACTATTAAAACACAAAAACATTTATCATTTTAGTCTAGGAGCATATGTCATTGTAGAGCACAAAAAAACTTTCCCACCCCTGCTACCTCACTCATCAGTCTAAATACAGCTACACATCTAAATTCAGGTATTTATATATTTACATTACTATTTCTTAAGTTGTAGATCTACAGGATTGACTGATCATATTCTGCAGCAATCACCTAATGCCTTGACTGGTGGCGTTACAAATTGTATTCCATTTGGTTCAACTGATAAGAAATGAGGTTAGGAATGCAAACAAATCAAATAATTGATTTTGCCGATGTAAACAATGGTTTCACTAGTGTGAGAATTTTTAATTTATCAACCGTGTTACTGCTGACTGCCTTGATAAGAGATAATGTTTCAAGAATTTGGAGAAGCGCAAAAGACACTGTTGTTATGTTAAATTTCCAGAAAATTATTGGGTATATTTGGTCAATATAGATATTCTACATCCATCAATTTAAATTTACCTTTTTATACGTTTCTCTTCTAACTCCATTTTTAAATGCCGTTTGGCATACATATAATCTTCCACATTTTCCTCGGGTTCAGAACAATAAGCACCATCTGTACATTCAACAATCCGCCATTTTGGTACCTAAAAACACACCAAGAAGTACATATTCTCTAAATTGCAACACTATATTTAATGGATTATTGTGTAACAGAACACATTCTAAAATAAAAATATTGATGTTTGAAATTTATGACATGCCAATAATTACAATTAGGAAATTATTTTGAAACAGCAGTTATTTTTTATTGTGTAAAATTGCATTTTGTACCTCTAAATTAGGTTTTTCACTGATCGATGCATGTCCCAGTTTATTATGCCATTCTGCTGACGTACTCGGAGCATTATCGCTACCTTCAATGCAATAAGAACTGGGAATAATCAACGGTGGTAGTGGCTTAGTTGCCGAGGCTGATTTTTTAGGATCATTAGCCCAACAATACTTTGAAGTGGGATCGGTCCTTGAGCGGGTAACAATAGTTGAATTGGTGCTTTGGGCACTTTTTCTAGGTGCCAATTTCTCTTGAATAATACTTCTTTTCAGTTTTGGTTCCAGTGACTTAACTTGCAAATCATTCTAAAAATAATAAAAACATTTATAAATGGCAATCTTCAAATCATATTTCTATAAACGAATAAAATTCTAGAAAGGTCCTAAAATTTCCAACCTAAGGACTTTAAAGAAATGGTAGAATTGAATTATTTAATTTTTGGTATTACATTTTTAGAAAAATTATTAGATCACTATATAAGCATGTAGGATGACGTATAGATGGCGCCGCTTTTGATAAATTCATGCTATTTAGATAGTACTATCCTTCAAATGATATGAATCAAAATTTTATGACATTCCAACCGTTAGTTAGCAAGTTCCGGTGAGTCTACTTTGGTAAATTTTAAAACAATGGAAAATCTGAATTTCACTTGTTGATAAATCATTTCTTTTTAATGGGAAAAATACAGTTCTGGCTTGACAAGTGTTATAGGGACTTTGCTCTGTTGAGACAAATGGTGGAGAAATGGTTTGCTAATTTTAAAACCGTAAAGTGAAGTTGCGTGATATAACTGACAAACTTACAGATATCAAGGGGCAGTATATTCAATATTTTGTATGAACATTTGTCTATGAGAAAACTCTGTTCCATTTGGGCACCGCATTTGCAAATTGTAGACCAAAAACAATGTATTGATGATTCAGAGAGCTGTTTTGGCAAAATAAATAGGATTTTTTCATGCAACGTGTGACAGTAAATGAAACATGGATCCATAACTACACTCCAGAGTTAAACTGGCAATTAATTTAGTGGACAGCAACCGGCAAAAGCAGTCCAAAACAACCCAAAACACAAATGTCTGAAATGAAATGAAATGCTAGAGAAGCATTGGAATATATGTTATAAATCTTGTATAAGACTATGGTGATGAATAAAGTTGAATATAGATGAAAATTGTTGTTTTATAAGTCATCCTACAAATTTATTGAGTCATGTGTTCATATATGATACAAAAAAAATTATCTGAATTTTTGGACCTTACGTTTTGATTAAGGTAACTTACTGCTGATTCTTTACTCATCGGAGTATTTGATATGTGGTTGTTGGATGGGCTTTTTTCAGCATCGGTGCAACGTTCAGGTGTATATAAAGCATAAACAGGAGAAATACTGCTACAGTCAATGTCAAAAGGTTTTACTGTTTCTGATTGGAATCGTGATCCGATCAAGCTAGATTCACCATATGAAAAATCTCTGCAACTGGTTTCAATATTTCTAGTCCCAGCAGTTTTCCCTTTGAAGTTCTCAAGATCCGTTATAGGCCGATCAACATTATCAAATGATTTTTGTTTGGTGGATTGATGGAGTTTGGGAGAAAGCTCAAGGTATTTTATGTTATTGTTATCATTTTTTTCACCACTTTGTTGATTTTCATGATTATACCTCTCATCAATCTTGGCATATGAATCATCAGACACATCATCTTGATAGTCATCATATTGACCAATGGTCACCACGTCGCCGTCATCTTCATTAGGCTCATCATAATCATGCAGAGCTGTTGCCGTTCCTGGACTGCAACATTCACAGACAGTTTTGGTGTCAGTATTTTTTTTCAAATGCGCATAACTTTTTTTCGGCACATCTTCTTTGGGCGGGAAATCAAAAATGTCTGACTCTAAACGCTTGGGTTCAGTTTGGACTGCTAAGCCAAAGTGCTTGTGAGTGTACTTTTTACCTCCTTGTATACTTGGACATTTTCGTATCTCATTGGTTTTTTCTTTTGTCAATTTACTTTTACCTCCTATTGTGCACAATTTAGATAAATCAACATATCTGCCTTTAAGAGCTTGGTCTTTCTGCAAGCAACTAGCCAGAGTGGATGTGGAAGTGGATGTGGATGAGAAAGATGGTGAAACTTCGTTTGACTCCATATCCTCTCTGAGTGAAAATGAAGCGTTTCCTTTGCTAGTGGATGACTTTGCTGCATTCAATGCTTTAGTCGATTTATACGGTTTAATACCATCCAATTCGTACATTTTAGACTTGGTACCTGAAATATCACTGAGATTCCTCATTCCCATTACACTGTAATCATCAACCTGAGCGTCATACTTATACACACCTAGGTCTGAACAGAAGTCAGTGACGGCTGGTTTTTTATCTACTCGATCAACTAACGTGTCATCTGTTGATGATTTGATCTTGGTATTCAGAAGACCGGGTGCATTGCCTAGTTTAGACTCATTCCTTCTTCGGATCCTGGATTTGCAATAGCTCTTTGATGCGCCTGCATCTCTGATAGCGTTATCCCAAATATGTTGCGGAGGTGTAGCGGTAGTTCCTTGAATTTTTGACTTCATAGATATTGCACCCGCTTCATTCTTGGAAACAGCATGATTAGTACTATTTTTTTTCAGAGGCTCATTTTTAGCATCTTTTTTCTTTCTGTTGTATGAAAACATGGTTTTAGAGGCTGAATTGCCAGCTTTTGAAGTGTCACCTGAAGAATTGAAAAATTTTAATGTTAAATGGTCACTTTCCAGAGAAGTAATTTACTAGAGTGGGCAACAAGAATTTTGAATAAATTTGCAATAATAACACTTTATTGTTGGGAAATGATAAATGCTGTTTATAGCGGAATGTCGGTACAAAGTGGGACCTGGAAAATGCTGATTTTTGCGCAAAGTTGATTATTTGTGGGATATGACTAATCACGGGTTTTTCAGCGTGAAATAAAACGCTGTAACTAATTATCATTGGTTCTACTTCTTTGCTAGATTATAAGAGTAGAAGTTTGAACAAAAAAAAAAAAAATAGTCTTATATATTCATTTTGAGATCTCCATTACTAGTTCAGTTTGAGTCGTTTCACGACTATTTTTCACACAGCTCAAGCTTTTGTTTACCATTTTGTTTTTTTTTTATGATATATTTTTTATAAAATTTCTTTACGAAATTAATATTGTTGCTATATACAAGCATACAGCATGAGAAATTTGGATGATACACGCACCTATAGAATAAGATTGATAGTCAATAAACATGTTGCTTCAATTGTTTTGTAAGTTTAATGGTTTCTTCAAAATAGCTATGCCAACAACACAGGACCCTTTTTTTGACAAGAAGTTGTACAGCTGACGCGTTATTGTACACAAACTGTTCATATTCATTATTTTTTCATCATTAGATGTCATACTTACAGTGATTGTAAAATTGCAGGAATGGGATAGTTAAAAAATTATACGGAATGAATAAATATGTTATATTTTACATTAAATGTTTTAAATATATTGTATAAGTCCTCAAAATAAAAAAAATGAATGCTTACCTTCAGTTGGATGTTCAGTGTTCGCTTTTTGGAGTAATCTGAAAAGTTTATGTTATATATAGATCTACTGATAATTCCTTGTATGACTTATTTTTTCATTGGTATGTATAATTCATTTTTTTATATAATATGATTAGCATGAAGGGCAAAAAAATCATTTTATTGTTTCTCACCTTGTTAGGTATGGATTCGGGGGCATGGTTGATAGCTCCGGAGTGCGCTTTGCACCAAACATACTCCCGTGGTCTGTCAAAAAAATGTGAATAAATCTTTTCATTGCTCTAAATATATGTATTCCTTGATTCATATAATATAATTATATGATGGCAATTTCATTTTTGAAACTGATTGCAAATAATTGATAACCCCAAATAATGTAAAAGACCAATTTATATGTTTGAACTGTTCGATTAAGCACCTACAGCATTAAAGCCTTTATCTTTTCTAATTTGGGATATCAACCATCAAATGTTCAATGTCAAATTTGAATAATTAAATTTGTAAACATTTTCATATGTTATGTCACTTATAGCCTGGTATTAGCTCTTACACTTAGTAATATTATTTGTAATTCATGCGTCTTATATATAAATTGCTTAAGTGCATCCATGTAAGGAAATATCAGAAGATGTTGAAAGGCGAAACCTGGATGGAATAACATAATATGTTTTTAACGCGCATACAAAAAACTGTTGAAATTACATGTCATCATTGTAATGATTTAACTATAGATGGCTTAGCAGAACTCCATTATCATAAGTTATTGAAAGTATATTAAAGCTAAAATATATATAAATGCTAAAGTCAGTTGTAAGTCAGGAATGTTAGATGTTTGGATGGACTTGGTGTGACTGCAAATGCCGAATTGTTAGTCAGCATGTGTAAAAGCTGTGGTATGGTGAATATCATCTACATCCACTATCAATGTGAAGCATAAGACCTCCTAAAAAAATTCTCAACAAAAATTAGTCTACAAAAACTGCTTGATACTCAGTAACTCAACATCTAGAGTAGAGATAGAATGAATATTGCTAGAACACCAATGCCTTTGAGCAGACATTAAAAATGCATTGAAAAAAAAACTGTTAATACTAAGACTTAAATCCGTGATATAATGAAAACCGATTGCATTGACCATTGCATTATGGATAGAAATTTTTATATCAACTATCCATGGCCCAAAGATGAGTCCTTTACAACCTAAGTTCATTATATTAGAGGCTTTATGGTGCATTTATTACGATTCTGCATTAAGCTTGGTAAAGGAAAATGAAATGAAATAATTCATTTGCGTAAATTTGAAATTATCTCACTATTTTCAGAAATAATAAATTATTAGATATGAATCATTTTGGTATGAAAATATCAAATTAAACATCTTCTATAATCTTATAGCCCATTAAAAATGTTGAATGACTGCTCTTTGCTAGAGGGTTAATATTTTTACTATCGAAGAATCAATACACAATGAATTACATACCAATGCACGAATGATTGTTAAATATATTATGGATGCTTTATATTTATGGCATATTATAATTACATTTTCTACTAACTTTCTAACCACCATGCCCCAGACTCATTCTGGTCAAACGAATTGTCAGGTCCGCGGGTCCAAGGCCTTCCTACGACAGGACATGGTTGGCCGACGCTGATATCACTGGACGAGGAGGAGCTCTCAGCCTATGACATACAAATTTCTAATTTATAGTGTGAAATATCTCACTTGATAAACAAAAGATTGTACAAACTCAATTATTTGGACAAATGATGATAATTATATTGTAATTTTAAAATTCATCCAAACATAAGGTGCAACTTAAAAATTTTATTATAAAATTTTGTTAAGAACTGTTATGTATATGTCAGTTCTGTTGCATCCGTGTGATGGAATGCGTGAAGATGCCGAAGGGCGAAACCCGGGTCGTTAGTGACAAAACATGTGGAATCGTACAAAATTGTAACAATTCAAATTTGATGTTGAAATTCCATCAAGCACCTTCAGTCGATATCATAAATTGTAAGTATATAAGTTTTCTTAATACAGTAAAACATTGGTTACCCGCACTTCAATTATGTGAATTTTTGATTATTCAAATGAAAAGAAAATTAATAACCTAGTAAGTAATCATCACCAGTGTACAAAACCAATAAATAAAGTGTGGGTATTATAGTTAATGCCAATTCAAATACAGTCACACGCTCCAACCGTGTTTCATTGGAAAAAGGCATGTATAAGAGAAGAAGTGATGGTATGAAAAATAGTTTATTCCAAAAGTGAAAAAAAACAGCAAAAGTATTTTTATAACACGAGAATGCACCGTTACATCCGTCAATGGAATGCTTAAACCAAATTTAAGACAATATGAATTGAATGAAATATTGAAACTCCATCAAGCAACTAATCCTTCAGTCGATATCATAAATGTTATGTATATAATATGAAAAATGACACTCGGGTAGGCACACTTTCAATTTTAATATACATAGTCTTTTTTATGATATAGATAATACCAGAATGTCTATGGATGAAATTTAAAAGGTGTTTACTGCCAATTCTTGATTTTGTCTATAAAAACACAGCACAATTTTCTGAATTGGTAAATGAATCTGAGTTCCACTATGTGATGATCAGGAACAAGTAATTCAAAAATCTTCAATTATAGTAAATACGGTTTCTTACTTACTAATGCAAAATTGCGAAACCATTAAAACATGTAATATATACCAGATTGGAGTACCGGAGACTTTTTGATTTATTTTATGTATTGTCTATGATATAATATGTACATATGACACATTGATAATGCAGCTTTCTATTATGAATCAAGAATTGCGCAATGTAAAATTATAAACCTAAGCACATTGGCAGTACCAGAGATTCTCAAAATAATATTGTGAAATAAATTTTTAATTTTGACTAAAAGTTTTATCATTTTCAAAAATTTAAAAAAAAAATATTCAGTGAAAATGTCAAATATATTTATGGTAGCTTTTGCTCAGCAAGGAGTCACTTTCAATGCAATCTCATAAATTACATGAAAACCTGAGGATGTAAAGCTTTGTAAAGCCGAAAGTGACATGAATGAACTCAAAGGAAACTAATTATATTTCCACTCTTCTAATCTTTTAGGTGCTGAGCTTTGGTCTAGAAGACACATATATACTGTTTTAAAGTCTCAATTTGATAATTTTTTGCAATCCAAGTCTTCATTCAGAAGCGTATTGTAAAGGGTAAATTATTTTTTATTCGTTATTATGTAAGGTCAACGTAATAACATTTTTTTTTAAATGAAAAAAATATTTTTTCAAAAATATATTTTTAAATGAAAAAATTATTTTTTTCTAAATACAAATGAAACTCAGTATAATATTTTTCATCATTTTTCTCTACAGATCGAAAATTTTTCGATTCCTCTCTTGTAGGATGTAGGAAACTTAGATTACTTAATGGAAGTCCATAACAAACTGATGATGACAAAGCCCCATAAAAAAAATCATTACTTTCCACTTTACCTAATGCATGATGACAGATGGATATGACATGTGGACCTCCACATATATATCTGAAAAAGAGTTACAGTTCAAGAGACATAACAGTACTTATCTTTCCAAATCATGTATTTTAAAAAATCATAACATTTATAGTATTTTAAGATTAAAAAGAAGTATTCATAACTAAAACTAAAAAGCTTGCGTAACCCACGTTATTTAAATGGAATCGATAAACTTAATCGTAAATAGAAGATTAAGCAGAACATGCGGATACATGCGCTGTGCACATCAGAGGGTTAAACATAAAGATGTCATTAAGTAAAGGCAGGGAGAAAGCCTCCCTTTGTCCATTCAAAATAGTATTATATATTAATTGAGGTTGTACTAGCTTACCTATATGTTCCGAAAATTTCAAGCACGAGATTAACCGCCCTGCTTACGGGTAATAGCACAGAATGGTATAGTCAAAATTTAATGCATAGGGCGGTTAACCAAGGAACCATTCAAACACATGTAAATATCAAACCAACCGTTCAAGCACCTCGAAAAATAGTAATCATGCAAAATAAATAGAAGAAAATGAAACTATACAAGAGAAAACATATCATTTATTAAATAAAGTGTCTTGCCATAATGTGAACAAATAATGAAAAAATGGTATCAAAATTACACAGAATATTATTTCACCATAATACTGTGTTAAAAGCAAAAAAATTGAAACACTAACACATGATGCATAGATGGTCGTTGAGCATATTTTTATCATATAACATGCACTAATTAACTATAAGATATTAAAACATGCAGGTTACTTAAATCATATTTTTGTAGATTACTCAATTTTATACTTATTTAACAATTGTACTCGCTTACAATAAATATATTAAATTTAAAACTCCATTCAAAAAAAAAAAAATCAAAACTTTAGTTGCAACAAACTTTTAATGCAAAGAAAGGATCAATATTTTCCATGCATCATGAGTTAATAATGGGCACCATCAATTCTTGAAAAGATTTCATGCTTAAAACAAGCATGTAGCACTTACAACACAATTTCAGGATAGGGATCAAGGGCTTTAAAAAAAAAAAAAATTGTGAATAATGAAAATTGTAGGATAATACTGTAATATATAGTTTTTTTTTTTAAATGTGTTTACAGCTTCTTGACGGAAAAGCATTAGATTTTAAATAATAAAAACACATTGATGAGAACTATTTCCATAATATATTTGTGATCAGAACCCGTTTTATGAGCATTATCAACTGATACAACAAAAATTACAAAGGGCTATATGTAAAAAATTTTAAGTAAAAAATCAACAGGTATACAAGCCTTATGTTTATAAACTAAGAAAATAGTTTACAGGTAATCATACAATGAACATATAAATGAAGTAAAATAATGAAGAAATAAAATTTTAAGGGTCGCTTAGTAATAATTGGTAATCAAAATAAAATAAAAATTTGTAAAATGGTACGTTGTGTGTACAATTATAATTTAAATCTATTCATCGAGCTGTTAATTATTCATGGACAATTTTGTAAAAATAACTTTGTTTGTGATTTGTATTTTGTCTTTTGATAATGCTTGTGATGAGCAAAACCTGTCCTGATCGTAAATATATTGTGGAAATAGTAAGAAAAATGTGTTTTCATTATTTGAAATTTATAGTTTTGTTTTCCAAATAATTCAATAATCCATACAAAATAATTTTTCAATTTTAATTATATTCGGAATGTAAACAATTTTGCTATAAAGTATCTATTTAGCATTGCCCTTTGAATAGTGAAATATTATATGCGAAATTGAGTTTATTAAATAAATTGAACATTCGTACTACTACAAAATTTCGTGAATATTTATACCAATGAACAAAAAAAGATGCAACCATTTGTATGAACTGGAAAGAATAATTATCTATTATTTAACCCTTTGCACTCGAATGCCACCATACCATGCCGGCGGCATTGTAAGTTTATCTTAATACTCGGATGCCGCCGCAGTGGCATGTTTATAAAGTCATTTTTTGTATACTTTTAACATTTTTTATTTGACGATTTCAACTAGATCACAATAATAGATCATTGGGGAGTCATTTTCTAATAAAAAATCATAGCCAAAGATAGTCGGCTCTCGTAATATCAATAAGTGTTGTCATCGAAATGCATGGTGGATTCCGAGTGTGTACTTCAACTGTTCCTACAGAAGACCGTCTTGCAGATAAATTACAGATTATTAATAATTAGTGGTAGGCACATACGAAAAAGTGCTCGAGTGCAAAAGGTTAAAATGGTGTTCAATTTGTTGGAATTGAAAGTAATAAAAGAAATCCAAAATGAATAATGTATTCATTTGTTTTATTTTCAAACAATTACATTGAGGAAGATATGTATTCAATTTTGTTATTATTGACATTGATTCTAGAAAAAGAATCAAATAAAAGTGAAATTTCGATATACAATATTACTTGACTACATATTTTACCAAATAAGTAGTACAAAATAAAAATACTGCAGGGGTTCACTGATATATTATATATGTGTTACAGCTATAAATGAATAAATAATGGTCATTTGATCAAAATTATAAGCCTCACAGTTCCTCAAGTCAGCCTAATGTCTTTCAAACAGGCTGAACTTTATGACATCTGTCATTCTCTGAGGGAGACTACATTGCCATCAACTGCAATGGCATAACCATCAGTTGCACAGCTTGGAATGCAAATCAAAGCAACTGTAATGGCAGTCCAACCAAAGGTGTAGCAGGCGGTGATATCTGCGACCAAGCTGAAGGCCTGGACGATCTGCAACGATCGGATCTCGCAGAACTGGCCGACCACCTCCAAGGACACAAGATCTATCGCCCCAACTGAGGAAGATTTTGGGTGGAGAATCTGATATG
This sequence comes from Himalopsyche japonica, assembly GCA_028555115.1. Taxonomy (NCBI): domain Eukaryota; kingdom Metazoa; phylum Arthropoda; class Insecta; order Trichoptera; family Rhyacophilidae; genus Himalopsyche; species Himalopsyche japonica. The sequence continues at coordinate 69,221 of JAHFWJ010000213.1, read as the reverse complement.
CGAGTGGAGTCCAAAAGAAAGAGTGTTAACACGATCGGGATGGCGTCAATCCACATTGAACGCTAATTGGGCAATTGGGCTACATGAACCTATTGATGCGATTTTCAATCAGTGTTCAATAAATCAGCCCCATCTGAGAAAAGTTGCCAGATATCAAGCTCACCTCTACCTTTAAGATGGATTAGCGTACTCCAATTGGCATGGCATCAATCTACATTGAGCATATATCGTAAGTATGTGCTAAATGAACCACCTGGTGCAATCTTCGACCAGTGGTTACAGATCAGCCCCATTGGGAACAAGATGTCAGATATAGGGCTCACCTATTCTTTCAGGATGGATTAGTGTATCCCACGATTCTGCTAAACAAGTCAGTCACGGTAATCTTTTGCAACCCAGTGGGCAGAGACAATTTTAGTGGAAACCCTTTGATGAGACATTTACTGTGAGCCATTTTGCTTGCAAGAATAAAGAGCCCGAAAACCACCATATATATAGATGCCAGAAAGTGGTATGTCACCTGAAAGAAATCATACCACCAATATCCAACCTATATGAGGTATCCCGTAGGATGGTAACATTACCCCTACTGATATCAGGTAGAAGAGTATACGATCAGAAATTGCAGAGATGCTTGGATAGCGGGTTTAGAGGAATTGACCATATAATATTAAGGCTCGTGTTCAGTTCTAAGACAGATTCAGGTAGTCATCAGCAATCTGGATGGCATATTTGGAAAGGAGACATTTGAAATGTAGACCTAGTATCCTGGACCTATATCTATAGACCTCGAAAAAGAGGCAAAGTAGAGGTAAAGACCCTTAAGAATTTCGTCACAGCCAGGGGCTCCATAAGCCTTGCCTTGCGACTAGAACAATCATATGAAATTTCGGTTAAATCAGTCCTGCTAGAAGCAGGTATAGAATCATCTCCGGGCAGCATACGATCGGATGTGGCATCACTGACCTGGTTAGACAACTGTATTCACCATTGGTGAAAGACTAGTGGAGATCTCACATTAATGGCATCATCCTGCCAGCCACCAGGTGATAAAAAACATTCACTCATTTTGAATCTTGGACATTACGAAAGAACATACAAAATGGTAGTTTTATCTACCAATACAACTCTCATTGAGTTCCCAGTAATGTCCAAGATTCAGATAACTACTACTTGGAGTCGTAATGACGTAAAACACAAAGTCACCTGGTTGACGTGACATGAATAGGGACGTAGGAGAAGGGGCAGTAAAAAGTGTTGCCAATGTAGAATTTCAATGTATTGCTTGAAAGAAAGGAAGACATCTCTCACTTCAGATCATAGACATTGGTGGAAACACAATAAGAGTTTTATTGGTAAGTAAAACTCCAAAATTTTTTTATAGCAGTGTTACACAATTCTCAGCTCTAAATGACATCTTTGCGAACAAATTTGAGCATGTGTGAACAAAGTATGCAGTAGTACAAATATATAATCTGAATTTTCACTAATTCAAAACATAATGTTGTTATAATTTATAAGACTGTTATTTTGTGAAATTTCATTTTTTTTTCAAAACATGATATAATCCACTCGTTCAATTAAAACACTTGCTTACAGAACTGAATGTCCAAAACCTTGCTCAAATTGATAATACCTTCCATTGTGTGAATATGCAAATCGTGTAGATTGAAGAAGAGTTGGAATATAAGATATGAAATTAGATAAAATTAGAACAAATTTTCAAACTGAATATAGAACAACTTTTTTAGGAAATGGATATGTTGGCCTTTCTACTACAAATGTTATACACCACTGCTTTATTTAATATTTTCTCTCCAGCTAATTACCAAACTTTAAAAGAAATTGACTAGTGCCAATTTATTATTACAAAGCTTATTAAGTAATAATCAAAAAAAAAATCAATGATATAACTATCAAGTACAAAAAAGAAAGTTAACTGACACCATAAAAAAGAGACAGTATTATAAATACTCACTCTAGGAATAAAAGTGATGTAGATTTGAATACATTTTAATAATGATATTACTGATGCAATATGATAGTTATTAAAAATATTCACAGAATAATTATAAAGACTATAGAATTTTGAAATGGCATTAAATTTAAAAGTAGGAAAAATGATATTATCATATAAATACTTAATTTGGTTGAGTTGTGTATTTTAAGACTCGGAAGGTGAGCTTCCAAGCTGTTATAAAAGATAAAACTTAAAAAAAGGGTATATTTGAATGATTCGAATTTGCTAAAAAGTGGACTGTGCTATATTATTGTCAGTTAACTAAACACTTTATGAACCGCGCGTTTTTGTGTGAAATTGTCATGTGGGCTAACTTTTCGCAATTTTTGCAAGACATCAAACCTTTTGAATAATCTACATATCTTTTTAATCATTAAGAAAGTATATACATGAAATTTTCAGACATGAGATTTTTATTTTACAAATTTAAACCTGTGGTCCTCAAAACATTGAAATCTATATTTGTTCTACATAAATATTTACTTGAAATTTATATACATAAAAAAATATTCAAATGTTGATAAATATAGTTATGAATAAATATACACATTATCTAAAACTATGTAACTGTATGTAACAAATACATAAAAATAAATGGATAACAGTGCAGCAATACTCTATTTGGATCCATAAAATCTCATGGTACATGTACGACCATATTGGTAATAATTTGGATATTTAAGTTTTCATCAGATCATAATGCACAGAAAGCATTAACACATGAATCTATAATTTCAGTCAAATTGCTCACTTCAAAAGAGGTTTGAATCCTAAATATTTTGAATAGGAATGTCATCAAAGAGATTGTTTTGCATATATCAAATACACACGAGCTTACTGATATGCTCAAAACATGTGAATTTACTAAATACAGGTATTTAATTAATTTTTATTTAGATTTCAACAAAAAACAATTTTTAACATAAATCAATTAACATGCATTTTTACTTTTTGTTTATATCCTATAGGATTAGAGAACTGGTCTGAGAGCAGATTTTGTGTTTTTAATGAGTGAGAATATCGAATTGAAAATACGAAATAATGGTGGTTCAAATAATAATTCCTAATAATTATAGATCAAATATATATTTCCGCAATATATATACCTACCATCAAAGTAAGACCACAAAATCGATTGAAATGTGGTAAAAATCATACCTTGTATTCATGTAGAGCCATCTGTAAGCAAACAGTGAAATTTAAGTTTTGGAAACATTTTCTTTTATTTGACAAAGTAGATGTATGGCTCCATATGCCAAAAGGTGTCAGCGGTTCATAAAGTGTTAATGAAAGTATACTAATTGTAATGATTTTTTTATTACATGGTGCCTTAAAAGCCATTATCATTTAAATAGTCATGGCAATGTATCGTAGAAAGCTATTTTCTACTCACACTGCACAAAGTGCATAAAATCTATCAAAACTAACAGAAATGGTCTCATATATATTATTATATTGACTCCTAGCATGATGAATATTTAATGAACATAAAATGAGCATGATGAAATAGAAAAAGTCAGATATATAATGATGTCAGGAACATTTATGAAAAAATAACAATAAATAACCCAGTTAAGCAAAATGAAAATTTTATGGAAACTATTTTATAAGTAAGTTGAGCAGTGCAAATGGTATATTGCGTGCAATGAAATACAAACTTTCACTTCACAAGCACAAGAAACGATCAATATTTTATAGTTGAAAAAATTATCATATCAATGATAATTTAAATTTCAATAAAGGGTAAAAGTTAAAGTTACCTTTAGCATCACATCACAGCACCAAATACAAAAATGGATTTAATTTTTACCTTACACATGTATAAACATCCATTAAAAAACCTGATACTTAAAGAATTTATCAATGCCTTTGCATAGCCTATTATAAGAAAAATCTGTTCACTCATACAAAGAGAGTAAGTTTTTAATAAGGATTGCAACCCAGACTTAAACTGAGGGCTGTGTTCATTTAACACTTAATTGTCGGGAAACGGCAAATGCCGTTTTTTGTAGGTGGTCAGTTGTATGCGGGATACACGGGTTTATTTGTTGGCTTCAAAAAGCTGCAAAAACAGTACAGGATGCTTTTTTGTCAAGAAGCAATAAAACTGGTGAGTTAATATATTCATATTAATTATTTCAAAAAAGGCGACATGTTTCTCAAATATTTACATCATAAGATTTCATACTTACAGTGATTGTAAAATTGCAGGAATGGAAAGCATATATTTTTATTTATTATAAAATTATACAATATGGATAAATATGCTATATTTTACATATAATGTTTAAATATTTAATATTGATAACCTGTGTAGTGCCGTTTACTAAATTGATAATAGGTTTTTATATTCAGCTTAGAAATATAGTAAAATTGTGAGTTTTATTTTTAACGACCGAATGTCATAAGTTATTTCTTTGAAAATTTCTATCGAAAATATTGTTTAGTTTAAAAGTTGTGTGGATTTTAAGAAAATAATATATTTTTGCACTAATCGCTAAAAAATGCCCGCTTTAGTCAAGAGTCTATTGTTCGAGGCACCCGACAACCAAGTGTTAAGAAGGAAAAATGTATTGGCATATAATTGACATATGGAATTTGTACCAAGTTAGGACGACGGTTTTGACTCTGGCTTTGAGTCTGAGTTTCCGCGCGACGGCTCATGCGTCCAGGCCGCATGTCCATCTGAAACAAATATTTGTAATAGTTACCACCCCACACTCTAGTTTCTCAAGGCGGATATTTTCTCACAATATCATATTGTGAATATAATTTTTTGACCGTATCAATGTCCAAATAAAACATACGACCACCATCGAAAACCTTCAAGACTGTTGACCTCACGTCAATCATTTTGTTTTTACCCACGTCATGTTACCATTTCTTATTTCTGCCAAATTCTAAGATTTTAGTTGATTATAAGAAGATACAGACAGAGCCAGTATCTCTTGAAGTAAATATGTGCAAGCCAGTTCCATGGCCAGGATTTGTTCTTAACATTATTATAGGGTTTTTTCCCCTATGATGTTAGGCTATTTAAACTCATTGGGCACATTTACTTAAAAATCAGATAAAATAACAATTAGAAATCACAAGAAAATAAAACAATTTCAACAATTCAAACATTTTCCGGATAAATATTAGGTGTAGTAAAAATTCCTGATGTTTTTTTAAATGAAACTCAAAGTGCTTTTTTTAATTTTTAAATTTTTTAAAAAGTAATCTCCCTGTCTTTCTATAACCTTCTGCCACCTGTTAGACAAGTCTAAAATCCCTTAAGTAAAAGAACTATTTGATTTGGAGTAAAATAGTCGGAAATAGCGTTTTTGACTTCATTTTCTGTTTGAAATATTTTATCCCTAAAAAATGTTTCATTGAACGGAATAAATGGTAATCCAATGGTGCCAGATCTGGTGAATAAGGTGGATGCAATAAAGTTGTCCAACCCAGCCATTTTTCCCAGCCTTTTCAGGTACTTCTGTGTAATGGACCATTTAGTACCGACTATATTGGACAATTCCTTTATTGTTAGCATAGGATTTTTTTCGATTTCAGCTTTCAGGGAGACTTCATCCACTGTTTGAGGTCATCCACTTCGAGGGTAATTTTCAATGCTTAAATTGCCAGATTTAAATTTTTCAAACTATCTCTGACATTTTCAAACCTTTAGCACATCTCCATAAAGGTTGCAAATGTTTTCTGGACGACGACTGTAATGTTCTTGGCGTTATATTGAAAAAAAGCATGCAACCGTGCAGATGTTCTTATGAATGGCAAAGGTCGGCCATTCTGTTTGGGGTGAATGAACAATTTTTTTTCTATACGGAACGTAACTTGAGACGTCACACAACACGAAAAAAAATATTATGACATCTTATTTAACCAAAGGCCCGAACCTGACTGATTTTAAGACACGCGTTTGAAAAAAGCGTCAGAACTTTTTACTACACCTAATATGAAAGGGGATTAACATTGTATAATACAATTGCTTAACCAGTCTAGTGCCTTACAAGCACCGGTACGTGAATGGAGTGCTCAACACATGGGCACATGAGCAATTTGAACTACCATGTAATATTATTAGCCGATATTAGAAGCAATGAAGCAGGGTGCCACATTTTATCATTCCTAATCTATAAATGACTGTAACAGTTGCTGGTTATCTGTGCAACTTGAAAATGGACAACACTTGTACTGCACAACAGAAAATGCATATGCAAGAGTATTGTCACCATCGCCAAAAATGTTAATTGCATTTTTCTTATGTCCAAAGGAATAATATGTTTGAGAGGATGCTATTTTACTCCTAAGTGTCCATATACTACACTTAGAATGCATCAGAGAACAACTTACAATGTCACACACAAGTTAAAACAGTAGGACATCTCAATTTATATTCAACTGATGTATTATGACATCTATATACTGTTCACCCAAATAATGCAGAATGTTAATACTGGCTATTTCTGTTAAGCAACTTACATGGACCGACATCCTTTCAAGAATTGAGAACAGTAAATGGTCAAGTAAGAGCAACTTATTGTGAAGCTTGCCAAGAATTGAATCTTCTTGAAAACGGTGTACATTGGGCAACTCTTTTGGATGGTGGCCGATTATTGGAATATTTTGAAATTGCTGTTGAATATGCAAATCACTGAGTCACCAAAATGGAATATCAAAAAAAAATCTGGAATGGGTAAAGTATTCCAATCATATCAACTTCTTATAAGGGCAAATGTAGTATGGAGTACGAAAAATTATTAGAAGCCCTTCATCGTAGATGAAAAGATTTTAGAGGAAATGAACAGCTCATTTTATTATCTGATGATTTTTGACAAACTCTACCAGTAATATCATATTCAACAGCCGCTATAGAACTTAATGCATGTCTCAAATCATCAGTTTTATGGTGACACATACAGAAATTGACTTTATTTTTGACCAATATACATGTATAACAATAACGTGATGCATTCGCTACACATTCTGCAAAACAATTGTTAGATGTTAGGAATGTAAAAATGACAATCTATGAATCCCCACTATGTATCTCATTGCCAACAAGCTGGAAAATCTGCAAAATGCTGTAAAATTACAGCAACCGGACAAATTAATTCACAAACTTTTCTCAAATATCACACAAAATTACAAAAATCATCAATGGCTCAGTGCAAGTATTTTAAACGAAATACTTGGTGAAATGACACAATAAAGTTCATCAAAATGAATCAAGACGAAAGATGTCAATCATTCAGCTAAATTCATGAATTCGTTTGATTTGTTAGACATACAGCTGCACATTTTAACACGAAAATTTGGCATGTCTATCATTCTTCTCCAAAGCATAAATCTACCACTACTTTGCAACAGTGCCAGGCATTGACAAAGCCACAATTTTAAATAGAAAATTTAAAGGAGAAGAGGTGCAGCTGCCACACATCCTAATGATTCCAATAGACATGCCATTCAAATTTAAATGTTTATACAGTTTCCAGTGCGACTAGCATTTGCAATGACCATCAACAAATCACAGTGAAAATCATTACAAGTGTGTTGATTATATTTGGAAATCCATGCTCCAATCTTACATGGCCAGCTGTAGATGACCTGCTCACGCATCGTAAAACCTTCTGATTTATTCGTATACGCACTAGATGAAAAAACAAAAATTATTATGTATCCAAAAGCACTTTGGCTGCTTGAATACTGTGTATATAATTATCTAGTATTTTTGTGTATCATGTATTTTCAGAACCCTAAAAAAATGTAGTTTAACTTACATACTGATGATTATTCCAGTATATTGTAACATCTTTCATTTAACTGTTAATTAACTGACAATTAATTATATTTCAAATCTAAGTGAGCTGTTTTAAATGTATTGTGTGCTCGAACTTTTAATTGTTTTTTTATCGTCAAAACTCGACTTATTTCTTTATAATTAACTGCAAATAAATCGTGGCGCATTAGAATGTAGATATAAGAAAAATTGTGAATAAGGAATTAGGCTCGGATTATGATTTTTCAGAAGATGAATCAGAGCAACAGGACAGCAACCAAAGTGTGGGCGATATGTTTGTTTAAAATCCAAAAAATAAGATAAATGAAAAATTTCAACTTGTTTTATGTACCAATATTTTAAATTTGCTCCTTGTTTAAGTCCATGCTATAAAATTTACCACTCATTGAAAAATGTTTATATTCCATTTCTATAGTGGGTGCGTGTGAAATTTGGCAAGGTTTTGATAAATATTTAGATACAAATAATTAATATATAAAATATTTATAAAACAATATATAAATTTACCCTGCCTCAAAATAATTATCTGTTTTTGAATATGTATGAAGTTAATGTATCGAGTATGTAGTCGAGGATTTATTGTATAATAAATTATATTTTGTTCTCAATTACATTAATTTCACTTTGAACTTTTGTGTTTTGATATAAATATGGAAGTTTGCACATTTTTTACATTCAGGATGGGATGTATTGACCATTTGACACCTTGAATAACACTAGTGATTGCTTGAATATTGAACAGTAAACCAGGCTTTCACCAGAAATAGTGAGGCACACCCATGCCTGTGTGTTGCAGAGAAATATTAGACAGTGTTCTTATTTCAACAATAGAGAATTTACAAAATCGAGCTATCTAAATTATCCAAAACCAACATGCGATTCGATTCAAAAAGAAGAAATATTCTAAGTAGAAAGAAACCTAAGGCATATTCTTAGTAATAAATAAATATTCATTATTATGTATATTTATAGATTGATTCCTCTCATTATTCATAAATAAAGTAAACATTTAGAGATGTATAATAAGAACAGTACATTTTATATTGCATTTGTTAGAAAATTCGATCTCCATTAGCTCCCTTTTTCATGATTCAAATTTTTCAATTGGAAGTAAAACTCAATATAAAAAATGAAAATTAAATAGTCCTGTAATAATAATAAGTCCCGTAGCTGAGTGGAGGTTTCGTCCTACTCAATTGCAAAACAATGGATAAAATTGTTAAATAAGCACTTGCAAACATACATTTTTCAATTTATACATGAATTTGTGTCAGAAAAGGCTTGTACTTTTGTGATCAGAAATAGGGAATGGCCTAGTAAGTGATTAGTAACTCACCATTTTTAACACCTTTATTTTATTCTTACTGATAAGAAGTAACACAACAGACTTTTAAAGTCATTTAATATGTTCCGTTTTGAGAAGGCAGGTAATTTAAAAAACTTATGAGGCTTTCTTCACATAATTTGGTAAAATGAAAATTTTAAACCATTGATTTCGATGAATTAGATAAGAAAGGTTAGTGGTTAACTAATCGCTCCCTCAGCGCCATATTCTCTGGATTGAATAAATTCAATGTAATGTAATAAAAAAATGAATATACAAATGCTTTTGAATACAATCAATAAATCGAAATAGATAAGAATCCATATAGAGGTTAGAATGTTTAAATAAATAATTAGTCATAGATTTTAGAAAAATAAAAATGTATGTATTAATTGAGCACATACTTACAAAAGGATAAAAAAATAGTTCTACTTACTAGTGGCGGAGGATTAGTATTCTTTATCTGCCCCCTAGGACGTCGATTCATACAGACGGTAGACCGCATATCCAGCTGAAATTGTAGAAAAACATTGTTAAAAACATTGTAAAAAATCCCATAGCCCTTGGACTTTTACCTCTCTTAGGGGCATGATAATTTCCATCCTATGAAACATTTAGAAAGCAGGGCATACAGAGAACAATGAACTCACTGTTAACATTTTCCTATTCCTACTTCCTTTTATTTCTCTTTCAAAAGACCACGGTTGAAAAAGAAATTTGTAATCACTTCTCTTGAAATAATTTTGTTCACGTTTTTATTATGAAAATTTATTAACATTAGGAGTGAACATAATTATCGAAAAAAAAGAATGTAGCTAGTTTCACTATAGTAGTGGCACTCTGATTCATCAGGTGAAAATATTCAAAACAACCTTCTCACGTACATTACTTAGATCTTCATCAGCTGGCTCCCAAGGCACATTCCGTTCAACCGGGTGACACTTCACATGTGGAATACACGGCGGCAGAAATTTTCTAACATTCTCTTTAGTAAGAGTCATAGCCATTTCGATAGCCGAAACATCAGGCCAGTTACGCGGATTCTTCATTAAGAACAAGTCTCCACTTTCGAATTGACGATACCATCGTCTGATAGTGCGCAACCTGAGTGGATGTTCACCAAAAGCTTTGGTTATATTGCGGGCGGCTTCATCAGGACTATTTCCTAGCTGATATTCGTAATAGAAGATAACGCGTAATGCAATAGAGTCAACAAGCATTTTTTTAGTGAAATTTGAAACTTAATACAACAAAAAAATATGGTTGGCAAACGGAAATTTTACTACAAGCATTAATGGAACATCAGCAAAAGTATTGCCAACATCATTTTATAAAATAATTATGCTGCCAGCACCGCAACAATTCATAAAGAAAATTGATATAGCTCTAATTTCTATTTTTCCACACTCACAATGAAATTCGACTTTCGATCTTTTTTATATAAGAACTAGCGTGTACCCTGCATGCGTTGCAATGCCACTCAAAAAAAAAGAAACCGCGACTTTATGGAATCGCCTCGTCGGGAGCCTCTCGCCTTCCGATTGGATAAGTCAGACTTGAGGCGAGGCCGGAGCCAATTAGAAACGATAAGCTTAGGTTATGTTTTTCTTACCGAAATTTGACAGTGGCAGCCGTATTTGTTTTTATTTATTGGAGTGCTTTTGGATACACAATGTTTTTTGTTTTTCTATCTGTTGCGTACACAAACAAATCAGAAGGTTTTCCAACACGTGAGCAGGCCATATACAGTTGACTATGTGAGAAGCATGGATTTTCTAAATTTAGTCCACACACTTGTAACGACTGTTCTTGTGCCTTATTGATGGTCATTGCAAAGGCGACTCGCACTGGAATCTACAGACGTTTAAAGTCAAATGGCATATCTGTCGGAATCATTGGGATGCGTGGCAACATTACATCTTCTCCTTTGAATTTTCCATTTAAAATTGTAGCTTCAATAATTCATCATTTTTCTTACCGAAAGCCTGGTACCGTTGCAAAGTCGTGAGGAATTGATGTTTCGGAGAAGAATGATAGGGATGCCAATTTTCAATGCTAAAACATGCACAGTAAAACAGTATCGATGGACTTATACGTTATCGCTTCTCCTGGTATTTCATTTAGTATGCTGAAATTGATTGCTTTGATATCTTTGTTTTTGGCTGCTAATATAGCATATGCACTGAGCCATTGATGACTTTTATGATTGTGATACATTGTGTGGATCCCTCTATTGCCATTTTCCCATTTCCTATATCCAACAATTGTTTTACGAAACGTTCAATGGATGCATCATGTTGTAGTTGTACATGCATATTGGTCTTCAAAGTGAATCTATGTACGTATCGTCATAAAACATCAACATGATTTGAGACAAGCATTAAGTTCATCGGCCATTGTTGAACGTGATATAACAGGTAGAGTTTGTCGAAAATCACCAGACAATAAAATGAGTGCGCCACCGAAAAGTTGCTGATTTCCTCTCAAATCTTTTAGTGTGCAATGAAGTGCTTCCGATGATTTTTTGTGTGCCATAGTACATTCATCACATACAATGATTTTACATGATGTGAGTAGTTTGCCCATTTAAGAATTTTTGTTGATATTGCATGTTGGTGTCTCAATTATTTGCATATTCAATGGCAGTTTCAGTGCTGAATGCACTGTTCGGCCACCATCCAAAAGAGTTGCTGCAATTCCAGATGATGCGATTGCTAGTGCAATGTTTTTTCGTGATCGTGTGGCTTCCAAAATGAGTGAAATGAGGAAGGTTTTACCTGTGTCTCCGGGTGCATCTATGAAATAAAATCTACCACTTTGACTTGTAATTGCATCCATAATTGTGTCATACACTATACGTTGATCTGGAACCAATTTCGGAAGATTCGTTTGAACAAATTTACCCAATTCATCCACATCAAAGCGTGTTTCTCGTTGGAAATCACGATCACGTCAGTCGTTTTCATATCGATTCAGCGCAGCCATTCCCAATTGTACCAATGATTTGTTAGCGATTACTAAACATATGTCCTCAATCAATAGCAATGCCTCATTTTACACGTTTGGTGTGAATTGAACGTGTGGATTTTGAATTGTTTCACGCAAACTATGTAAAATATCTTCACTCATGTAGGCTTTGTATTTTTTCCAAAGATCTTTTGGATTGGATGGAAAGCAAATTGTTAATATTACTGCAAATAACGCATGTATTTGTTGTGGGTCAGCAGTATTCGATGAATCAGCGAGTGAAGTTTCCCAATGTGCATCGTTTTCTAGGTAAAAGATTTAATTTGAGGCAAGCTTCACAATAAATGAAGCATATTCGACCGTTTACTGTTCTCAATTCTTGGAAGGATGTCGGTCCACGTATGTTGATTAACAGTAATCGCAAGTAAACGCATTCTGCATTATTTGGTTGAACAGTGTACAGACGGCCTAATGCGTCGGTTGAATATACATTGTAATGTCCTTCAACTGCTTTACCTTGTTTGCGACGTTGAATTTTTTTCTGATGCATTCCATCTGTAGAATGTTGGCACTTCAGAGTAAGGTAGCGTCTTTGCAAACATATCATCCCTACACAATAAGAAAACTGCAGTTAACGTTGTTGGCTGTGGTGACAATGCTCTTACACGTGCATTTTCTGTTGTGAAGTACACACGCTGTCTATTTTCAAGGTGAACTGCCAAATGAGTAACTGGTGAATGCCGTTCATGAATTGGAAATGATAAAATGCGCCACATTGCTTCATTGCTACTGATGTAGCATCCCAGTTGATATTGGTTGATTTCATCGATAGATGCAGTTGAATTTCCCACTCCAAAAACTCCCATATCGCTTCCTTTGTTGACATATTTACAAATGTATTTGATGGATTTCACTGAATGTACGTACTGTACGTTTTCGAGAGAAGCTGTGAATACGGTACAATCCAACGATTATCAACTTCAACCTCTTTGTTTCGCCCTTTTCTTTCGTGCTTGAGTTGTACTCTGACCAATTCCTTTTTCGTTTGGGTGGTATAATTGATTTCACAGTGAATGTTACGTTTAAAAATTCACTTTTGAAAAATAAAAATAAAAAAAATTGATATATTGAATAAATTCTTTCTATATCACACACGATTTATACGTAATATTTATTTCAATTCGTTCTGTCATGCGACATAAAACCAAAACAAAAAAGTCAGTAAAAAATAGAACATTGAAATACTTTTTTCGAAAATCGAACTTTGTTTCAAAATATTCAGTACCTTACGTAAGTACCTACAGGTGAGTGAATGTGACAGATTTGCGTCGATCTTGTTTTCGGCGTTGCTATGGATACAATGTGTCATAAATGGCCATTCTGTATTACAATAGTCTTGTATGGAAACATGTTTTTCGTAAATATTCAATTAATTTTTGTAATCAAATCCAATTCTGAGTATCCTATCTTTTGCCCGGTAGTCTAAGCAATAATTCGACAAAGTTTTATCGCAATTGGATTAATGGTGTAGGAGTTTATAAAGGACAGACAGACAGACAGACATTCATTTTTATATATATAGATAGATGGATTATTATAGTTAATCAAAAATAACTTGCCCAAGTTTCTATTGAAATGATGAAATTATTAACATACTTTAAGTAATCTACGTAAAATAATAATTCTTTATAGAGATTATCTAAAGCTTTATGAAAAGAATTAATTCTTAGTCAAATAGTCAACTCTGCTCAATGCTTTTAGTCTCAGCCTATTTTTCCCAGTATGTGCAAAAAGTCCCAAACATTTTTTGCTAAATTAGTAGTTAGTAATAGTTTAGTTAGTTAATAGTTTTTATTTATTTTTTATCTTGGCTAATATTTATTTCTGAAACCTATTTTTTATGCTGTGGAGAATAAGAATTTTAATTTCATACATTAGTTACTACAAAAATGAATAAAAGCAAAACGTTGTTAAAAGCAGTCTGTATTCAAAAAAACTATAATTTGAGTTTAAACTTTCCTATACCTAATCTTTCATAGAAAAACTAACATGATGTGAAAGTAAAATATGTTTTTAGTAAGTTTGAAAAAATTAAATGGAAAAATTTCTAAAAAAATATGTGAACTTTGTTTTTGAGAATTTTTCAAAAAATTATACATTTTTAAAACCATGATATGACGGTTCTTATCATCGTTTATTATCTTAGAAATAACGGCATCAGTATTTCTAGTCATGGGTTGCGACCTTTCTATATAAAAAAATAAAGTGGTAAAGTCATATTCTCAAAATAAATCATTTTTCATAAATTATGTTTCATATTTTTGTGAGGCCCTGAAGAAATAAAATTGGGTTTTTGGTATTTTTTTTTTTACTTTTCGATAAAAAGTATTGAAGAACTGTTTATTAAATTATTTGTAGAGAATTAATTGTCTCTATTGCAAAAATAATTAAGAGTTGAAAATGGCGGCATTCAGAAGGTTTAAATTGTCAAATATATATGGAAGAATAGGGAATTATGAAAAAATATTGGGCTTGTAAACCCTTTCAAGAATGACTCATTAACAAGATGGTTAATGAAAATTATCACAGGCAATTGTGTTAATTAATATTAGATTAATATTATTAAATTTGTTTTAGCTACAATTTACTGCTTGCCTTGAGGTAAATGTTTTCCTGTAATTAACAACTTTGGTATATAGACGATGCTAACTGTTTATTTTACGTCAGTTCTGTTGCATTCGTGTGATAGAATGCCTGAAGGTGCCGTAAGATGAAACCCAGGTCGTTAATGGCAAAGCATGTGAAATCGTACAAAGTTGTAACAATTCATGTCAATGTCAACCTATTTGACCATTTTTCAATCCCTCTTTTATAAAAATCACCGGGATTTAAATTAAAATATTTGGATATGTCCATTTTGACCTTTTCATACATAGCTGAATTTTTTTTTTCATACAAGAAATGTTGCATCGATCTGAATAGGTGATAATTGAACGGAGCAATGCCTGATGAACATGGTGGATGTCTGATAATCTTTCATCCTGATACAAAAATGGTATTTTTGAATTTAATTCTGAACTATTATACTTTTATTATAAACTAGATCTCACTTGTATGTTTAATAATGAGATTTTCTGATTAATTTTATATAAACATGTCACATGTACCATGTGGATGGGATATAATCATATCCCATATAGTGCCAACCAATGGTGCCCAGCTTCAAAGTGAGTGTTTTATGAGGGTTATTCACTGGCATTTTTGCTTTTTTTGTGAAGGACTGGTCCGATTGTAATCATTTGTAGTGCCATGAGCATCGCATCTTTTATTAGTTATGGTTGTTCCATTGGATCAAATCCTTTTCGTCACACCAGTGAAGGTGTTCCATCGAGTCTCTCTCTATATGAGGGTTATCCATTGACATCTCAATTTTCATTTGTTCTCCATTGTTCTGCTACTAACTATGATTAAACTGCAACTCAAGGTCTTCAAGTATAACTATATTTATTTAACTTTTGTATCAACCCAATAGTATGTAGCAATTCCCTGTTTTTGACATGCAATCAATGATATTAAAAAGGGTACATGTTAATATGTACAGAATTTTAAAACGAAATTCACATATGTAAGTAATCTTTTGGGAAAACAGAAAGCATGTTAAAATGAAACTTTCAAATGAGGGATGGGTGTATTTTTAGCTCAAGTTCGAAAACTTCCTTTGCCTTGGATAAAAAAGTATGGTCATTATGACACTACAAAACCAACTCAAATATAGTACACTAAGGCAATTTTATTACTTACAAGTGGTGGGGGACCTTGAATCTGTGTATCAGAGCGCTGTTCCATCCGGTCTAGCCGCATTTTAAGCTAGAATAGAATGTGAAACATAAGTATTATAAACAATCAACTTAATTTTATACAATATATTTTTATCTGCCTTGTAACCAAATGTTTAAGCTGTTCTCTCTTTTCAAACTTTGAACATTTTCAAATTCTATACAGTTTCCTATCATCTGATATACATCCAAAGTATGAATGTTACAAAGCCTAACCACCCATCTATCCCAGATCAAATTCTTAAAACTAGGCATTGACTGAGTAACTGGTTAACGTTAGTCTTTTCTTAACTGCATCCTACTTACCATACTATCTCCAAAAGTCATACAGATGAAATATAATTGTTGGATTTAAAAAAAATCATAAGCGACATTAGTGACCATTGAGAACTGGTAGTAAGTCACTAAACTAAACCTCTTTTCTATGAGGGTAAGAAAAGAAGAGTGGGGTAAGGAAGTAAATGTCAATTAGCAAATGACTCACTTTACACACTGTTATTCAAACTTAATTTTCAGAACGAATATTAGATTCTAAATTTCTTGGCAAAATTTTTACATGTTACAGGTGGAGCTACTTTTCTAATTAAAATATCAATAATATCATCAGATATCAATGCAATTTTCTTTAACGATAAGTAGGGTTTAGTATGGGATAAGAGATTTCAAACATCAATTTAAAAAGAAGAAAAAAATATTTTAGTAGACATCCGACAACATTAAAAAAAAAATGACATGGTTATCTATGGTGGGCAAAATATTTAATTTGTAGTAAAATTCATATTTTTTTTTATAATAACTGACATTGCTTTTTGTTTACTTTTTTCAATACTAAAATATTTTTGATGCCCTAAATTCATATTAAAAGAAAATTTTAGAATTAGATTTCATTCAAACATTTGTTTGTGACGTTTTGATATTTCCAAACTAAAAATGCTAAATTGTCTACTTTTAACACTTTTAATTCCAGACCAATGTGCCCATGAAAAATATCAAAGCATTTTTACGCAAAAATGGTAGTAATTATCTCATCTAATAATAACATCTTAATGACCAATCCCGCACGTATACCTAAATTTTGGTGAAAGTAAATGATCAACCCTGCACATGTGTGGTTTTCACTTCATTTGACAATGTTACATTTTCAAAAAAATGGAAAATCACGATGATATTATGACTTTCAAAATGACAAGATATCTGATGTACTTAGTAATGAAGAAAGTGTTAGAGGTAGTGATATTGAAATAAGGTGTAATTGTGAAATAACAATTTTTTCATTTAGTGAATTTGCATTTGCTGAATTCTAACTTTTTTTACATTTTAATGATAATTATAAAATGAACACAAACAATGACTGATTGATAGTAAAAAGGCAGTGTCTTATTGATTATTTTTTCTGATTTGTAGTATAAAAAAAAAAAAATTATATAGCTTGTAAAAGCATAGATATATTATGAAAAATATGAATAGCAAAAATATTGTCAAAAATAATAATTTTTGACTTTGAAAAATTTTAAATCAATTATAATGAATTTATTTAGTATTGGAACTTATATGTTATATTAGTAGGAATGGTTCTTGTTAGATTAAATAAAAGAAAATGTAAAAAAAAAAATAATGCCTGCAATGGATGCTGACATTACACTGAATATTAATTGTAAATACTGAATTCAAATTGCTAAAAGCGGTACAGAAAATATTATAATTGCGTGTGCATTCTGCAGAAGACTCTGCTTGTGTTTATATCGCCAAAAAATCACACTTGACTCATATTACGAACGGTGTAACCAATTGCTGCTAGATGCTTTCTCGGACATTGAATAGAATACTTGAAAATCATATGATGTTCAATTTGCAACAAAATGACAATTTTTCCCATAGTAAATATAAACTAGGGATATCATTTTACCAACATATGGAATACTTGTTTTAATCAGTTATGAAGATCGAATAATAAACTGTAATAGCACAACTATTTCTTGACTGTATAATCAGAGTTGTTATAAAGTATATCTGTAAATATTCATGAATGTAAACAATTTATAGACACATTTTGATATTCAGGCAACAGGTAGTGTTAGTAATTTGAAGAATAAAAAGCAAATAGATTTGTGCAATAATGTAATAATATTGATTTCAAACGTAACAGATGTATTGTGTATTCAAAAATGGAACACAAAAATATATATTGACAAAATTAATACTGAACAGCTTGTGTCAAAAAAAGTAATATATATACCGATTATGAATGAAAGATTGTACATAAACAATATGTATGTAATACATCACTACTCACCATTTCAATTTCTAATTTGTAATCACTCAAAAGTTTATCCCTCTTGATTATAAGATCGTTTTGTTTTTGAATTAAATCTAAATGAACCAATGAGAGATTTTTCAGTTTTTGTATTTCTTTTTGGTTGGCATTTAAACATATTGATAATTTATCCATTTCATTTTGAAAATTTGCTTCTTTTATCCTAGACTGATGTTCTGAATGTTCTGAGAAACCATATCCCGTACTTGTTTGTAGAAAATTAGTAGGAGGCGAATCAATATTTTGCGTCGCAATCGCGTAAATATGATCGAATGGAAGATCAATAATTTCTTCCTTTATTTCATAATTCATCAAACTATCGCCGATACCATTGTTTTCATTATTCATTTTATCTGCTTACTGCATGAATATTAGCTGACGAAGAGTTTGTTTTCCGTTTCAAACACCTTTGAAAAAAGTCAATATGACATTTTCAAATACACACATAACACAACAAAATATACAGAACAGTCAATGACTAGAAAACTTAAATTAAACTAAAATAACCGGTGCACGGAACGCTTTTTAATTCACTTGGGTTATTTGGTTTACTTAATAATACTGAATCCAGATAATTACACAAATTCGCGCTTTCATCGGACACATATTTGACATAAACCTAGATAAAGAGCGTCAAACGTCAATGAATCAGTTCATGGATTAAAAAGAGTCGAATCTGTTCTAGGACTCCTTTGATTGAATGACTCGAATTTGTGCTTAAAGAATCTGTAGTGGAGTTAATATAATAATGCTTTTTATTTCTTTTATGATAATCTTATCTTCGCTTATGAGGGGAATCAATAAGAATTACTCATCGCGTTTATACAAAACTTCACAAAAAAAAAATGTTCAATTTGTGCAATAATTGCTAAAAATGTGAAGCCAAATATGTATTAGAGTTATGAACGATGAGTAAAATTGAATAAAACGAACCGATTCAAATAAGTGATACGTACGCATAATGTTACCGATTCATTGGTAGTTGTCAATTCATTTGATATATAAATTGTTATGATTAATTTTTAAAAAAATAATATTCTATGTGTTCTCTCCGATTTATATTTGAATCATATGAAGCAGATTTAACCTTTTTTTTGTGTAAAGTTTTTTGCTTTTTCCTACCTTTCCTCTGTAGCAAACAGGGTTTTTCAAAATAGAATCATTCATAATCTGAATCATTTTTTTTTTTCATTACTTGGTGATTTTACTGGACGACTGTATCCATTACTCAAATATTTCGCAGTTTTCCAACTTTTTGTTTTCCCCAACCCAATTTCATTTCTTCAGTCGTATTTTTGAAATTTCAAATCATTTTCTACAACTACTCAAACATATATATACACCCATATATCCATTTTCATATATATATATAATGAAAATATCTCTCAATTGTAAATCAAAGTTCTTAAAGTTATGTTTATTAAATACTAAGAAATCATACAGCTAATTTCATTCTTATTAAAAAACAAAACCAGTTATTCAGATTACTTGTTTGTTCCTTCATATGGACTTTTTTTTAATATGAGGCACTTTTGAGAAATACCACACTAAAACAAACATCTTTATAAATTTTAATATGTAAATGTTTATGTTAGTCGGATTGTACTTTTTATAAAAAAACTAAAGAAATATCGATTTTTTTTTAATTCAAATAATATCACATAAGTTACAATTATTAGAATAGTTAGAAGGTGCCACGTTTTAAGGGAAAACAATAAATGGACAGATTAGGTTTTAGTCAAGTTTAACTTAAATTGATACTTTTTTGTCAATCCAATATATCTTCTCAAGTATAGTGATCAGTTTTGTTGAATGAAAATGTATTTTTAGATACATTTTTTTTGTATACAAAAAAATATGAGATGATAATAGTAAACATAAGTAATTCAATCAAATTTACCAAGAAGCAATGCCAAATAAACTAGGAAACTAACTAAACGATAATGCCTGTACAATTAGTGTTAATCACAGTCTGTACCACAATAACTGAACCGTTCGACAAATGTACACAGATTTCCAATGTTTAATTGTTTTATGTAAAAGCTACCAATCCTGTATTTGCAGTATTAATTGACATGTTCAACATAAATGTTGTTAAATATGAAGAATTATTATTATATGAGAAATATAATAAAAATATATATATGTAAGTATGTAGTTCTGCAATGATTAATAGTTGGCAATAATTCATATAGTCTTGTGAGCATGATGTAAAAAAAACCATTAAACAATACCAACAGTTTTGAATAAATACATAATTATGAAATGGAGTATGTTTATTTTTGTTTAAAGGAGTCTTTCCAAATAAATGATAATTTTATGAATAGAAATATATCACCCTTGATTAAAAAATCAATTCATGAACTTTAAATACAGAAACTTGAACCAGACTAGCAAGCATCGCAACTAAACCATTTGATCCCAAATCCAATAATAATATAATATCACTAACAAGAGTAGTCAAAAATGAACCTATGGACCTGAGAAAAGTAAAGTAGAGAATAAATTGAATTGCAATATGAGACTTAAATGATGATATACCAATCATGTTCTACAGGACCAAGCATTTTTATACCTCATCTACGATTATGGTTATCAGCAAACTTTGGAAGAAATGTGTGTTTATATAATATATCAAATAAGGAAAAATGATAATTTAAAGCACAGATTAGGTTATATTCTACTAATTTAGATTGCAATGTCTGCATAAATGATCCCATCACAAAATACTTTTCTAACAATTTATAACAAACCCTATTCATGAAACTAATACTTGTACGATTTTTTGCGACAAAATATAAATTACTCAATATAATTACCAAGTAGATGGAATACTGAAAATATATACGTGTCAAGTATTATTTTGAAATCATAAATGAACAAAAAATATAATTTTGTGTTGTGACTATATATAGCATAGTATGTATAGTGTTTGCAAAATATTCTAGTAATTTTTTGGCAAATAGCTAATAGTCTTTTTTCCTTTTGTAGCTTAAAATTATCGCGCGTGTATTTTCAATATACATTCACTTTCACGAATAAGTGACTATTTCAGATATAATTGAAAGAAAAAAAATATTTCAAAAGAATTATTTTACTCTTATATAAATATATATATATATGTGTATAAAAAGGTTCATATTCACGTATAATTTTATGTTGTAATTTTAATTGAATGGTTTTGTGATACACATATTTATAATGATAACATTTGCAAATGCTGATAATTCTGATATATGAATCTACAAAGATGAAACTTACACGACCGGGTTTCACTCGACACCCAAAAAAAAAAAAAACAATGCATAATAATAATAACAAATAAACGTAAAGTGACGTTTGAATTGTCAGCCTTGTTCGGAATGTTTTCCTGCGTGATTGTTATACAAATCCTAACAAAAACACATGTAACATGATGTACAACTGATATCGATAGTTTCAAATAGTAAATAAGAAGTTCACTGAGTTCGTTATCGATGCCAAGAAATTAGACATGTCCAAGCGATAAATATATACGCTCTATTTTCGGCATCATTTCTTCAAATAAATTCAATAATCTTCTTAAAGTTTAGAACACCCACGCAGTATTTCAAATGATAATCCAACAAAAAAGGTAAGTATTTCATACTCAACAGATACATGACTGTTCAGATGACCATATCTTGAAATTAAGTACCTGGAATAATATTGACAACTACCATATATACTTTATTTACATTCCGGTTGTGATGATGAGTGAAGCAAATTAATTTTAGACTTTAACCAAAAAAAATAGTAGTACCGATATAATGTCATTTTGTAGTCTGTATGTATCTAAGTATGTATATTCAAAATTTTTTATATAAATAAAATAAACATATTGGACACATGAACATGTACAGTGGAACCTCGATCAACCGTTCTCGCATAATACGTTTTCCCGGATGGAACACTTATTTTTTATAGCCCCGTCAAACTCCCATAAGAACAATGTTAAATAATCCCGCATTGACCGTTTCCCCGATTTCCTCGATAAACCGTCTAAATATTTTGGTCCCGTCACAAATATTATCCCGATTCACCGTTTTTATTGCATATTTCTCCGTATCTCGGCAAGCAAGTTTGACACAGCCGAGTGCAGGTGTTATGTCTGGACAAGTTGGAATCCGCTGTACATGTTAGACGTAACGCATTGGACGCATGTGCTATTTTTTGGGTTGAAATCCACCACACGCGTATTATTGTTTATGATGCAAATGTAGAGTTGTTTAAAATTCATGGTAATAATGATTCCTGTACATACAAACTTTTAGTCACAAGTTTAGTAACAAGTCTTTGTTCCGATTAAAGTGCCAAATAACAAAGAAGCAAACGAACATAAAGGACTTTTTTAAAAAATAAATTTTATATACAGTATGTACAAGTAACTAATAAATAAATATTTTTTACGATTTTACTTGTTTATTATTATTTGAAGCTTTCCCGCATTAACCGTTTTCCGCAATTACCGTTATTTTTTCAGGGTCCCTTGGAAAACGTAAAATCGAGGTTTCATTGTATAGGTGTTTTTTATTATAAACATAATAGCTCTCTAAAGAACCGATTTCAGATGCAGATGGAAGTCATTTGTGCCTTTTTGGATTTCAATGTTAATTAATAATGTGCCTTGATTTAATGTTGCGGCATACTTTTAATGATTAATAATAGGGATTTGCTTGTGGCTTGAATCTCAGATTTTATATTTCATTATTTCAAACTTGTTTGCAAATTTTTAAGGAAGTTGTTGATAACAATTTCAGCCTGCGCCATCGATAGAACTATGTTTTTATTTAAATATGGCTGTGATTTCTTTACTGTTCAACACTTATTCAAACAAGGTAATTGTTGCACGGTGAAAAAAATAGCAATGTATTTTAGTTCTAAAAAATATAGTTGATAGCTATTTCGGCTCATGCCATCGTCAGAACAATTCTAGTTTTATTAACACATTGTTGTCGGGTGATTTCGCGCATTGTTTTAAGCCCGGCGCGGGGCATTTTTTAGCAGCCGCGCGTGTATTTTTACATTTTCGGAAACTCGCCATAACTTTCATACTATACAATATAAAATTATGAAATTTTAAACACAGACTAACCATAAACAGTACTATCAAATGAAGAAGAAACATGGAGGATGACAGTTTTATATTCACTGGAAACTTCCGTTTATTTTGCACATAAAAGTTTTATAAAAATGTATGTAATAAAAAATCGAAATAAACACTAAATAAAACTAAAATATGTCACAATTTGTTTTTATGAATAATTTTTCAACGTGTGATATTTCTCAAAACACGTACCTCTGTGTAGAGGTATACCACAAAACTTGCACATAAAGTAGGTCTCACTTCTTTTGCCGCTCGCACCACACACTCGGCATTGTCTTTGAACGTATTTATTTTTTCCCTTTCCAAGAATTCGTTGCACCGTATGGGCTTTCATATCCATAGAAAGTCTTCCTGGTGGATCAACTTTTGAGGTTCGCCGTGTCGGGAGTAATGCTGTTGGTTCTTGGGATGTTGATGGTCCTGGTTCTTGATTTGTGTCAATTTCAATACGATCACAAGCTATAAAGCATTTGTAGTTCGTTATTTAACTTTTGTGTCATTTTTTAAAAAATATTTTTGTACGGTATAAAAATTCAATATCAAAATTAGTACAATACATTTGGTGGAACTGTAATAAATGCGACGACTAATAAAAAAATGTCTTTGTTAAATACCAAAGCAGTGACATCTAGCTGCTGACAACAAAAAAAATGCAGTTCAAATTACACGGATAAATACGTGAGCCGACTTCTAGCAACAGACTACAAAACACGGATTTTTACGGGTCCCGCAATCTTCTTTTCTTTTTTTTTTAACGCAAGTTTCTTTAGTTTGTGAAATCAAAAAAACTACAATCTATTAAATTTAGGTTTACTTTTTTTTTTACTGTTGTTTAATTGGAATTGGTATTGGAATAGTTAATTTTGACTGACCTTACTTATTATTACAAATTATTGAAATGTGGTTGCATTAAGTGTTCAAATAATCGCTGTTCTACACGGAAAGAAAAAAGTAGACTCATCGATTTGGTCTCTCATACAACATAACTATTTTGTAAATATGCATACCAATACTTGATAACAAACTCATTTTTATTACACCGTTGGAGATATTGGAAAGAAATATACTTTAACACGTCAATAGAATTTTTTTATTTTTCCAAGAATTTTTTTTGTTGCCTAGCATTTCAAAACTACTTGACATCATTCGGACACTGTTGAGCAGTGTTTGTATTAATATTGTAAGTATAATAAATCGCTGAATGAAATAATATTTATACCATATTATCTTACTTCTCAGGTTTAAACTTATTTGAAAGACAGATACTTCTTACACTATTATTAAGTTTTATTGTTTCTTTGATCATTTGCACCAGGTGAAAAACTACATAATTACATATAATGAGAAAATTCAATTTACACAACCAACGGACAGGAGAAAATTTATTGTTATGTACAAAAGAAGACATTTATTCTTAAACAGTGTGATTTCCATTTTAAATTGAATGCATGTTTTGAAATACCATAATGCCTCCATTAAAGTTGCATATTTTTTCTCTATCTTGTTTTTGTGAATTCAGGGTACATCTCATGATGTCATGATGATCTTCAGAAGTAATAAATGGCTGAAAGGGTGTATATTTTATATCTTGATATTTTTTCATTATGGATTGGTATGCTCTACAGAATAATCAAAAAAATATGAAACAATAAATGTCAGAAATTACTACAAAAGTTTGTTTTGTCAAATTTTCTGCTTTCTTTGACATTTGATATATAAAAAGGAAAATGTTGATTCAACAAAGAGGCGACTAGTTATTTGATTGACAAAAACAAGTGTTGCTTAACATGTGCGAAGAATAGATATAATTTTCAATATTCTAAAACACAAATTCTGTTGCCTAGCATTTTGAAACTGACAGATGTCAGTCAAAAACTCTTCAGCAATGCTTTGTATGAATATCAATATCAAATTAGTGACATTTGTTGGCGTCTTACCTGGACTCATTGGTAGTAGCACCAACCTCAAATTTCCATGGGATCATAAAGCATTCCCTTTTCAGAACGAACACAGTTATTTTGCAATATTCTCTTCTCGTGTAACATATTATTATATTTGGCATCGGTCCAGTTCGATTCATGTGAGCGGGTAATTCAATTACATTTTAATCACAAAATAAGTGATACGATTAAATGAAAATATGTAATAATATTAACAGATAAAGGGATTCAAAATATTTTTCATCCTATCGGCTACCGAAAAACATACAGAAAAAAAATATTTTTGAATTATTGAAGGTTCTTCAAAGAGTTTAAATAAATTCAAATACGCTACCAGGATAAGTATTTCGCAGCCGTCTTGACTTTTTCTGTCACGTGTTCTAAGCACAACAGTATCGAAGAGTTGTCGAATCCCTTAAGGTGGATGCGGCCAATTTGAAGAAGTAAAGTCTAGATATATAGAGTGTTGTGTGCTTCTACGTAAACAGTGGAGCCAAGATTCTTCAACTTATCAGCTGGATAATTTTCTTCAAAAGGCGGAATTAAATTTGTAAGTAAGTATAATTCATGAAGAAAAGATAAGCACTTGTTGATTCTTAAATAAGGTCGATAATACACTCTTTTCATTACAGCACTCTGCACTACTCTGTACTCGGTATTCGGTATTCGGCGATTTACGATCGGAATCCATTGTTTTTGCACAAACCAAATGAAAAAAAAATTTGGACATTTTGATCAGAATACAATTTCACTTATTCATTTATTTCAGGGATTCCCAACCCCATGCCCGCGGGCGCCATGGTACCCGCGGAATGATTCTTGTGTGCCCGCTACTATTCGATCGTGACAGAATTTTTTCAATAACACTAGTTAAAAATGTAAATTATTTTAATTTAATTGTTGGAATTTTTACCTAGGTACCCAGGTTTATTATATAGGTTCTTATGTTTGAGATATTATTTTTAGGAGTCTTTTTTTATATATTACTCATATTCAATTATAAATATCCTTAAATATGCCTGCCACCCTACAAATATTTTAGTATGTGCTCTAGAATACAAAAAGGTTGGGAATCCCTGATTTATTTGAATAATCGCTAATTATACTCTTGCTAATAGTTCTGCGAAAATTATTGTAACATGAATTTAACCGCCATTTCGATGAGTGTCACTAAGTGAATATTTTTCCTATTTTCTTAGACATCAAAATATATCAACATGTCCGCAATATTGATGTGTTTTGGTTTGATGAAATAATTTCGACTATCAATTTATTTATTAGCTTATGTATTATATTGTAATTGTTGCAGTATTTTGACGTTGGCAAAACTCATAGATGAGGAATTGTTTAAATAAGCACGGCATTTATAGTGCCATTATACTTTGTTTACTGCTTAACTCATTCCGTGCTAACGACACGCCTGACGTGTCCATACGTGTATCCACTATGTGCTTAGGACCCGCCTTGCGTGTTCATACCCGAAGCTTAAAAATAATTTTATGATTGTTGATATTTTATTTTATATACAATATTTTTTCATAATTTGTTAGCGTCTTTTATTTAGCATCGTCTATATACCAAAATTATTAATTAAAGGAAAATAGCAAATAAAACATATTATAAACAATTGTTGCAGTTCATATTTGATATTGAAATTCCATCAAGTACCTTCAGTCGACGCCATAGCTTATATTCAATGTTATTGATAATACGTACTTGTCAAAAGTAAGAATAAATCTTGGCGACAAGTATCACAGAAATACAATATAACAAACGTATCGATTAAAATTCACCACCGAGGCTACTGACCTCCCAAGCTATATATCGTCTTTCAATTTCGCCATGCGAGACCTTTTGTATTCATTTATGTGTATGAGTAATATTTCCGTGATAAGGAAAATGTGTCTATTCACCCCATTCTACGGTCAGGCGGGCTGCGAATCCAAAGCAATTGACAGTTAAACAAATGATAAATATATTTATGGTAAACTTTGAATATTCTTTCAGCCCAATGCAATTGATTGTTTGATTTGATAACGAATATGTTAATATCGTCATTTGAAAACCTCAATTTAGCAACAATACGGCGCAATTGAAATTATGAAAAAGTAAATGTTTTCACTCATTGTTAGGATTTTTTTAAACTCTCCGACATCACTCAAAAACTCTTCGCCATTGATACGTATTACTGTTGTAATTAAATCATGCAAATAAAATTTTCATCTAGTGATTATTAACGGCAGTTAAAGTTTTCGGCTAGAATTCATCCGAGTTCGAAAAGTGTTTTACTTTGGGCGCTAAGTGGATAACGTGCGTGAAAAAGATATTTTTAATTCTCGAGCGATAATGTTAGTGACGATTTCAGCTGATTGTCAAAAGTGTTTGGTTTTTATTCCATATCTTCTCTCGTTTGCAGGCAATTCAAAATGAATTTGTAGCACTCACGCTGTCATTTTGAAAACGATCGTAGCGTGCAGAGAGCGATTAGTAGAGAAGCACGATGATGCTCTTATGATTTTTTATATTCACTTCAAAAGGTAAATAACATAACCATATATGTCCCAACACGGAAGGGCGCACAATTCTTCTTACGTATACTGAAATAACTGAGGTTAGGCTTACGGATGACAGTTAACATTGTTTAGGTTAGCCATACTCAACCTGTGGCCCACCAAGCTTGTCTTCATATAGTAATTATATATCTGATAATTAATATATAACAAGTTTGTCTAAACATAAAAAGCCACACATATTTTTCAGTAAATGTTTGCATATTATTATTTTCACACTATTTTGATTATTGTGACATTCACGCGAAAATACAAGTCACAGCACCCTAAATAGCAAATAAATTCAAATACACATTATTATATTACACAAACACGGCTTAAAAATCTCTGTCTCAAAAATAAGTAACACAAGTTCACAAATCACAAACCATTTAATATAATAAAGTAAAATACACTTCCTATAATATTACACAACAACGCTCGTTAGTATGTGTAAAACGGGTTAACAAGCGCTTCGAAAAGTAAGCGGGCGCCGAGAATTTTTATAAGTACCGCGCTACCTACTTGAACTTGTGTGTCGAGGAGGAATATTATCAGTCTTATTCAATCAACAAAGGATGCATAGATTTATCTTAGGCTATATCCTCCAACCACACTGTAAAGTAAATACAACAAGAAATAAGGAGTTTGACATGCATTTTTTTTAATATTTGAAGATGAAACGCACAAATTTGTGCACACTGTAAGCAAAAAATTAAAAGCGATATCGTAATTATGACTGTTGTGCGGTTTTAACTTATCTGTGAGTGAACAAACCCTGAGGCTTTCCAGTCGATTTTTCAAGATTTGAAAGCCTAATTCTGTTCGTAGAAAATTCTTAAAAATGTAAAATTATCACGTTCAATCACACTGAAAAAATAATATAGCTTTACAAAGTATGTATCGATACTTTTTTTATTTATTTTAATATCTGCTGAACGCCTATAATGCCTTTTAATATTTTATTCATAATTTTCCATGTTTTTGAATTTTCTTTGCAAGTTATTGGACCTGTATTAAAGATAAAACTTAGTGTTTATAACAGGGCTCAGATTCCAATTCCACAGCCCTTGTTTATAATGAAGCCCGTAACGTTAAAATATAATACATAGCTCACCTGTAATATTTACACCATGGACACTAACAAACTCATTTCTAATACTTTCGATGGTTTCGGCGGTAACTTGGTGATAGTTCATTTTAATATAAAATTTAAAATAACTTTGATTATTTCACGAATTGTCATTTCTGTTTGTGTCTCATTCTGGCATATATCGTTTCTTCAGTTACATACACACTGCCAATAGTTGGTGATAGTAATTGCTATGATGGAATTTGAAATGGTGATTTTTCATAATTTTACCAATTTTTACCAACTAAAAAAAAACATTTTAATGGGCTGCATGCTGGTTGATAGAAAAACAAATGTTTTGATACTTTTTATACTCTTATTATAAAGTATAGAGCAGCGGTCGACAACTGGTGGTCCGCAGAGACATCTGACATTATTTCAATTTTCAATCCTATCACCAGAAAAAAAATCAACTGAATCTCGTAACACATACATACTTTTCTTGATGCATTGCATGATCTGTCTCATTCTCTCCCATTGTTTTATATTCTTCTCGGACTCTTTCCACTACATACGAGACGGTTACATAATGTCATACTTCAGTTGTCGCGACAGTGCAGATGCAGACGTGTTGAGTTTAATATATATATATATATATATATATATATATATATATATATATATTCAATATATTAAAACACGGTATCGATCTCGACTTGAAATCCATTCAGTTCTTCGTCTTGCAGTTACATCATTGGAGCCAAATATAAAATTTATTATTTCAAAAGTCCAAGTCCAAGAACAACGATTGCATTAAAAATGAATAAAGTTGTTTTAATTTAATTATAACTAAGTGTTTTATTTTATGAACTAGTTGCATTTTTAATGCTTTTATTTCGTTTTATTCACTTTTATTTAAATATATTATATTTAACACAAAAGTCCATTTGGTGGTCCGCCGGATCAAAATTTTTACATTTTAATCCATCTAGTGGTCCGTGAGTCCAAATAAATTGCCGACCGCTGGTATAGAGTATCAATAATCAACACCCCCGCAATCGGTTGTTTCAACCGCTAGGCACCCTAACAGTCACTAGAATAAAAAATATTTCAAGTATGTAATATTATAAATATGAAACAATTTCATGCTAGTAAGTATACACTAAAAAAAAAGTAAAAAATTGTATTACTTTGTTTTAATTATAACTATCTTCATCTTATTCACTATCTATGTAAGTTCTAAATATTTTATGCTAGTTTCAAAATTTACTTGCTTACTAAAAGTATTTCCTCCTTCATTTTTTTATGATAGAAAGAAACAAACGCTTTCCAGCATAATACAATTGTGTAATTTGCTAATTTTATTTATTGCTTTATATTGATTAAAAAAATGATTGCAACAACCAACCTACCTGTATATTGATGAACAGAGAACTCATTGCCTCTTCGCTCCGCCTATATGCCGCTCAGCCGTCTTATATTGATCACATAGAAAGCCACCCATCAAGATCAAAAAATTACCTGCGGCCAATACGGTGTGTGTATCTTACCTGCTGTTGTTGATGTTAACCCTCTTAATGCAGTGCTTTTTGGTACTAGTCAGAAAAGTTGTGTTATATAAATACGCTGTATCATTCATCTTCAATAGAATTATTTCATTTGCCACTGGATAGCGCTCACGTATTTATAAATATCATGTTTGGCGTATATATTTATATATATACATATATTAAATAAACAAATTAAATGAAAATATCGTAATACAAATATTTTGACATACTTAATTAATATTGTTATATACGATCAGTTTATACAAACCAAACGTAGCATTGCTTAATTAAAAAATCAAATATAGACCACGCTTACCTCACATTTAAATTCTTTGTCGTATTTTTATATGGGGATAAATAATGAAACGACTTCAATAAGAAACACATCTTGATTTTCTTTTTACTAAAATAATATAAAATTACGCGTGGGATTGATATGAAATGTACGTAAATTTTTCTAATCCCATTTTCACAATGATTTTAAGTGATTATTTTTTTGATAACGTAAACATTTCCTCAATAAAAAAATACAATTATTGAAAAAAAAACGGTATCGATACCTTATTCTCCGGCTATTTCTTATGGTGATTTATTTATAGAGAATTTTTGTTAAATGTGTATATGGAAAAAAAATTCTCCATTTGAAAATCTTTCACAAAAAGGGCGCGAGTTTTACCAATGTTTGGAATCATTGGAACGCCACTTATTTACTTTTTTCATCATTTATATAAGAGGAGTGGCCAATTTTATTATGTTTGGAAACAACATATCAAGAAGCAAACAATATTCGCGATTTATACATACTTTGATAACCATACTAATAAAATGGTTAACTTAAATAAATATGAAAAGTGTAATAAAAATACTTCATTTGTATTTTGTAAACATAATAAAGTGGTGGCCATATTGTATCATATCATATATCCGACCTTGCGGATAGCATTTATGGCAAACAATTATTTAATAAAACCCACATAAATAGGAATTAGTCAAAAATATAAATTTTAGATAGTTTCTACGAGAATTCGAGCATGCGCGCTGTGAAAGAACCGCCCCTCCCCTCCACTTTCTCATTATATAATATACTTTACACTATATGTAATATAATTGGCTTTTACCTATCATAGAGTTTTTATATACCACTGGCTCCAAACATTTGTAATTTCTGTACAATCTTTTTGGGTTTAAAGTATTTTATCATGAAAATTTATACAACGATTAAAGTTTCTCGAATGTGGAATGAAACAGTCCACGTAGATAGCATAATTTAGCATAATGGTCAACCTCTGTTGGCATGAGGTGCATTCTCATATAACACCTTATTAAAGAAGATTTCTTCCAAATATTTGTTAATGGACGACGGGAGCCTTAAATGTTCTCGATCTTGGAATTAATTGGCTTCTAAAATAAATAAAACATTTCTCTTCTTTTTTAATTCAAAAACAGAATACACATTTTTCAAGAGAATCGGTTTATTGTTCGCAAATGTTTGACATTTGAAATTGTCTACAGTAAAGCAGCAACACAATTATTTAGTTATTGGAAAATATACAAATAATTTCTTTTATGTTCAAGAAAAAATACTTATTATAAATTATTAACCCTTTGACTAGGATACAATATGTATAGATGAACTGTTGTCGAAAAAATTGTACAGTTTTAATATATTTTATTGAAATATTATAATTTGTTCATGTTTGGCTACCAGACATATTAATCAGTAATTTTAAGCAGTCACATTCTTATAATTATTTATTTTATATGAAAAAAGTATTTTGGATAAAGATGAAAATTTAGGAACAAATCTGTAGAAATGTTATTTCATACTGGACTCACGGTGAATAAAGCGACACGTGTCCAAAGATCAAATTCAGAGTTAGAATTAAAAACGTGTTAGAATTTGTGTTTTCATTGTAAGAAAAATTTTACTTCTTGAAATAATTACATTTAAACTAGTGAGACTGAACGAAAAAATCTTGTTCTATAAAGAAGTACTCGCTAATCAAAGGGTTAAAACCATCATCTGACAATCAAAAGAATAAATTCGGAAAAATAAACATGCAATTTAAATGACTAAATAGTATTTTTAGTGGCGCGTAAAAACAAACAACACTCATATGCAGACTGGATGGAATTCTGTTACTCAAAAAAAATATGACAATTCTTCGAATTATTTGAATTTTATCTTACATATATTTTCAATGTAAGATATCACAGAAAGAAGAAAAAAGGAATTAAGACGACATAGTAAATTTAAATCATAGGTCCCAAATTTTTTTTTGCTCTATGAATCCCATACCATTTTAATTTATTTACCGTGGACATACAATGCTGTTCACGGTGATTTTTTGTAGCGAGTTCAATTGTAAAAAAAGTGTATTTTTTTAATAAATATCTGTCACACAGTGAAAAAATAGCAATGTATTTTAGTTCTAATTTTTTTTTATATAGTTGATAGCTATTTCGGCTCACGCCATGGTCAAAACAATGTTTAAACGTGCATTATTAGGCGTTTATAGATAAGCAAATGTACGTTTAAACAAAGTTATGACGATGGAGTGAGCCGAAATCGCTATCAACTATATAAAAAAAAATGTAGAACTAAAATACATTGCTAATTTTTCACCGTGTTATAGTGGATTTCTATCAATTAAATTCCAATTCAATCAATAAATATCTGTGTTTTTATTATTTAAAATATCATGCCTTTCCTTCAAGAAGTGACAGTTAACACCTTAAAAATATCTGTATGTTAACGTAGAATAACCTTGTTATTCTGTTAATTGCTGTTTTCAATTTCTGTTTCTAATGTTAAAAACGTTATTATTATTTTACCTGTGTAAAAATAAATGGTGAGAGCCGTAGTAGCATAGAGGTTGGTTGTCTTGTACACAGTATATTAGTTTGCATTCAATTCGCGCGCCAATCGCAGCAAAGGAAATTTATTTAAAATTCGAAGCACACACAAAATTAGTTAAAATGAAAAGATAAATAATTGACACATCATTCTTATAATTAGGGGATACTTGCACCTTTGCAGTACACGATGTTTTTGCAAATTTCCAATTAAAATGTTAGCGTTCGCTGTACGCAATTGTCGCAAAGGGTTTGGGGGTAAAAGTTAATTAACAATGGGGGAAATGGAGTGCCATTAGGAATCGTGTAAACATTTTCTATACAATATAAAAGGCCAGGGGAATATTGACACGCACTATTTGCACATCTTTGATAATTTTCAAAATATATCGGAACGAAACATTGGCAACATAACTTCACACCGCCGACAGGGTTATGGATAGATCGCATAATATCCACGTGATTAGGATAGGGTTGGAATAATGCATGACCACCGTTGATTAGGTATCCAGATACGCATCGACAATATACATTGTACGCTACTGCAATATCGTGAGTAAAATAATCTAGAAAGAAAAAATTCAATGAATCAATGCAGAGACCTAGAATACGTTTGATTAGAATAGAGTATAAGATGAAAAAGAAATTAAATATATATATATATAAGTCTATTTATAGTTATTATTCGATCAGTTGTTTCGTCAAACGTCTCGACATCGGTAGTTCATACTTTTCGGTGGCTTCACTAGCACTTCCCATGCGAGAATCCCGTCATCCCAGAATTCACTATTTGCCTAACATTCAATTATGATTTATTTAACTTAAAACAACAAAGTTTACTTATAAAAAGGATTGCGTTTTTTCATCGAATGGAGTTTAAAACAATTTATCTTCACTTCTATTTAAATTCAATTGTGATAAATTTCTGCAGATATATATTATATAATATATGAATTCTCAATCAAGATCATATTGTAGTGATTGTATTGATCATGAACGAAGTATGAAAAGTAAACACCGATGTTAGTAAATTTGAATCAAAAATTTGAGCATTATGATGGATAAATTCATTCAAAAAATTGCAATTTAATTGAAACAATTAGGGATTACAAATTATACAAAATTACATACGGTTTAAGATGTTGATGCGAAAAACTCCTCCAAAGTAAAATTGGTTTTGGTTTTGATAACTTATCTCGTAGACTATGAATTGTTGTGCATTATGATTTGTGGCAAATGTCGGCATTTTGAATATGAGTTTGCCCATGTAATAACTGAATTCCATAGTTATTCAATTCCTGTAAAATAACAAACAACATGAAAACAATATTATGAGAGCATGTCTTACGCGATATGGCGATGACAATGAAAGATACCAAAGAAAAACCAATAAAATTTTACATAAATAGCTAAAATATTATTTTCAAGTACACTTTTTCGTTCAGCAACCGAGTAACAAACAGTTCTCGCAGTAGAGCTTCCATTGAAACACCCATCAGCGAGCTATCTGCTTCCCACCCAAAGTTTACGTGAGTTAAAAAAACGTACATGAAATATTTACAAGTTTGTGACAGGATAACTTTCTACTGGTCGCGATATTTACCGATTCTTTATATAAAAGGATTTTGTTATGTTACCCTTACTCCCAATTCGGAGAAAAATAAGTGATAATGAAACGATTCATAACATAAGTTTCTTTGTTGTTAATCGATGTCGCTCCACTCCGTTTTTTGAGAATAAGATTTAGCTACCGGCTCATAAAAATGTATTGCATTGCAATTAGTTTCAACAAATAGTCAAGCTTAAGCGAGAAGTGGAAATAAAAAATACATTTTTTTGAAATTTAGCCTACTGAATCAAATAATGAAACAAATCAGTCCGACAGTGTTCGTTGCACAATTTATTAACATGCTTTTAAAAAGGAAAGGTGGGGCATTTGGTCAAAAGCTTGAAAGAATTACTTCAAAGTGAAATCCATCACAGTTATACACATCTTCTCCTCTTTTATGGTAATACGGAACAATTTTATTTTAAGGTTTCAATCAAGTAAACACACATAAATTATTCTGATTATTATTCAAGACGTGTATTTTAGGAAAGTATTTTTGATATTAGTGTTTCTCGCAATCAAAATTAATAATGTCGACATATATTTAGCAGCAAATTTTTTTATTAAATATGTATTTCAATACATTTAAAAAATAATGATGTTGTGTACACGACTTAAAAGCTGGCCATAAAATTAAAAGTAATAGAAAACAGTGCCAATTATTAATGAATGGTATTTAAAAAAATTAAAAGTAGTCTTACGAAAATTTCTGTTATTAACAGATCAATATTGGTTCGGTGAATAATAATCTTCAGCATCAAAGAAATTTTCAGCATCTCTAAGAAAATTATAATGATAACACTTCAGAATGACTAACACTTTAAAATTCAATACTTCCGACCAATACCAATTGCAGTATGTGATGTTTAAAACCACTTTTTACGATTGCTTTAATTGGTTGAAAAATATCTACATCTCAAAGCGAATTCGAGGAAATGTAATATAATATTTAAGATAATCCCGTAACATTATTTTCGCGCATATAGCAAGACGTTCAAAATACGTGTTTTTACTTATCGTACATCTGCTGCTTTCAATTCAATATCAGTAAACAATATAACAATATCAGCGACAAAGTCGTTATAAGCTTATGTCAAATCATCGGGCTATAATACAAACAAATTTTTAATTAACCTTAAAATATTTCTTAACTGAAATAACTAATAAGTTATTTACTCTGTACACAATTCAACTAAACAATTGCGTTGTTTCCAGTAATATAACTGAGAATTTCCTGTCAAAAAACAACTTTAAAACTCCCAAGATCTAACTGCAGACTGTGTTCGTAAATTGAACCGATAATGCGCTAATAAAAAGTAATCGCTAACATAGAACGCCACAACGCGGTCATAATATGAATTTCAATCGACCTTGGCCGTCAAAAAATCAAAACAAAATCAACAGACAATTCTAACTCCGACACACTTTTTAAAAGAAAATATTTGAAAAAAAAAACAACAATGAATGATAATCAAAACTCTAGTTACGTGAATTAACCGATGACAAAATAACGCGTTACATGGCGGGAGATGAATGTCGTATACCTGGTCTATGATTTGAAAATTCGATATAAATCATAAATTTGGCAATTCAGATTTTGATTTGTATTATATGCAAGTCATTAAAATATTATATGAAACTCACCAAATTTACACAATAGGAGATTAGAAAGATCCAAGATCTAGCAGACGCATCGACCACAAATCACTAGCACAATAGAATTTCTTATACGTATCCAAAACAAGAGGGCGATCCAACCGCGATTAATCCAGGGTGATGAGTGAGAGCCGTGTGCTTACTTTGATTTTTCTTGCGTGTGGTCAGGAACAACCCTTTTCTCCTAACAAAGTCAGGGCCGAATCTACGTACTCGAATACGTTGTGCAAAATGACTCTTAATTTTAACTTTAACATACATTTTATTTATTTATATTCGTGACATACTAATCACAATTCTCAAACACATAAAAATCACAAAGGCCGTGTATAATATAAACCAGCAGTCAGCAGCATTTTTTGACTCACGGACCACTAGATGGATTAAAATGTAAAAATTTTGATTCGGCGGACCACCAAATGGACTTTTGTGTTAAATATTATATATTTAAATAAAAATGAATAAAATGAAATAAAAGCATTAAAAAATGCAGATAGTTCATAAAATGAAAACAATTAAATAAATTATAAAACTTTATTAATTTTTAATGTGATGGTTGTTCTTGGACATTTGAAATAATAAAATTTATATTTGGCTCCAATGATGTAACTGCAAGACGAAGAACTGAATGGATTTCAAGTCGAGATCGATACCGTGTTTTGATTTGCTGTGACAGATGAAAACGCATTTTCACATAAATATGCTGTGGAGTTTTCGCGACAACTGAAGTGTGACATCATGTAACCGTCTCGTTTGTTGTGGAAAGAGTCCGAGAAGAATATAAAACAAGGTGAGAGAGTGAGACAGAACATGCAATGTATCAAGAAAGTATGTATATGTTACGAGGTTTAGTTGATTTTTTTTCTGGTGATAGGATTAAAAATTGAAATAATATCAGATTTCTCTGCGGACCATGAAAATTTCCTCGCGGACCACCAGTTGCCGACCGATGATATAAACGTTTATTTAAGACAAGTATATAAAAGAGAACTTTTTATTTTTTATGTTAGTTTTCTATTGGAAAGAATGAGCGGTTTTTTAATGCGAAACATACAAGAAAAATAATTATTTGTTCACCGTTATATCTATATCTTTTCTCAACATTAAAATGTAGTACTTTTCTTATTTTTGGTATCTATGTACTTGTTGTGCGTCGAAGGAAAAGTAGAATATTTTTTCTACACTTATTACGGTCGTTCTGCGCCCGACCGATTCGGCCCCGAATTTTCGGACGGACCCACTCCGATCGAATAACAATGATAACGTTATGCTAAAACAAAGCGCGGACTACTTATATTTTTAATAACATCAACACTGAACAGCTTTCATGTATTATTACTGCGGCCGCCATGTTTTATGAACATTACATTTTAAATGCATCTTTGCTTAAAAAAATGTTTGCATATGTTTGTTTCACTCTTTTTTTCTAAAATGTATAAAAAAATCATAATGTGTACCTGTGGTATTGTATATAACACCCAATGTAGGTCGTGTTTTGAATTTATTGTATAAAAATCAGAAGATAATAAAAATCATAATTGTACACATATAAAAAATATAATATGCGACGTTTATTAAATACACAATTTTCAGCAATGATTTTAATTTGATATAAAAATTTTCATTGGTTTATATATAAGTATATTCTATTTTAAAAATCGGTAGTACTGTATTTCATTGCAGTTGGTTCCATTGTAAATAGTTTGCGTCGTTAAATGGAAATCAATAGAAACACGATAAAAAAAAACGATATTAAAAAAATATTATAGTTAATGATAAAGTTTAATTTTTTATTTTATCTTTCTTCATACTTGAGTGCATGCAAACGTAGGGTTTTTCTTCGGGCGTTCCTGGCTAAAATTTGTAATGTGCATGATGTTGTTACGTCGCGGAATTCGCACCGTAAGGAGAGTATGAAGTAGTAGTGGGTGATGGTGGGTACAACGTTGAGTATCTTTGGAAATATAACACATATTCCTTATAATATTTTCGAAAAATTCTTACTACATATTGTATAAAATTATTGTGGAAAATATTGATAGCCAATTTTACATTGAGATAGTAATATACACTCGCCTTTTATTAATAATGAGTATCATGTCGTATTCTAACTCTCGTTTTAAAAAAATCAATTTACATTGTTTTCCAAACATAAAACATTGTCTTAAATTACTACTCGTAGTAATTCAATTATTTTATCATTTTACTGAAACAGTTTGCAGTAAAAAAGTATAAAAAGATCAATATTATTAATACATCAAAAATTCACAAAATAGTTTCTTATTTGTTCTAGAGGAATTTATCTGAAAACTTATTTACAAGCATGTATATAATCAAAATTAGGGTATTCGCAAAATGTCTACACTGCAATTGAATAAGACAAACTTGTGGAAATATTTAATACGACCGCTATCTCACCTCACATACCATTTAATTATTTCATGTGTGTTTATACAAAACAATATTTTTAGCTCAATCTTCAATAATTGGAGCGTTATCAGGATGCTTAAAATTGTTGACCGATCGAAATAACTTAACATTTCTATATTGAAAATTTCATTCGTCAAGATCAAAGTTGATCACCCCAAAATACTACACTATTCCTTCACAATCATATTGAATTTATTTTGAGATTACTCGGGAAGTTAAAACATTTGATAGTTTTAGCAAACGATAAGTCTATCAGTGGAGCGTTTTGTTTAAAGATTCAGATCGTTTTATTATTAAAATAAAATTTGATATATTTTTACATGAAAAATAATATATATTTCTAACTGCCAATTAACAATCAATTAGAGAGGACAGGACGATTTAAGTCTAAATTCACTTTCATGCACAATGTGACATTTTATTTTCTTTTTCGAGCTTTAAATGAACCTTTCCATCGATACTAAAGCCATGGCACGAATAATAGAAAATACACGTATATTTGAATATCCTATTTAATAATTAGATTGAGGAAACCTCAAAGAACAATTATTGGAATATGCTACGTGGTGCGGTATTTTTAAATGTTGGAGAGCCAACGGTATTGTATATAATATTCTGTTTATATAAAAAAAATAGAGAAGGGCGGAGAAGAATAGGCGGTCCTTTGGTATATTGTCTGTCGAGAAGAGTAGACGAATATCTATTTATGAAACAGTTAAATTAGACTAAAATTTATTTTGCTAGTGCACAAGGTTCATTTTGAATGAATGCGTTCCTGATAAAAATGGGTGCAAAATGTTTCGTTGGCTTTTATCAACTATCATTTCCATGTTACCTGTTGACTTATTATTACAACTGATTCAGTTTTTAATGCCACACATATCTGCCATTGATATTTGGCAGTTGCATTTGTTTTTATTTTTGATAAATTAACAAAAAGATTTTAGAAATTTGACATACCATATGCGCTATATATATCGGAACGAATAGCTTCCAAAAAATAAGTAATGAATTAATATACGTTTGAAAAGAATTGCCTAGGTAGCCATATCGGCTACTTTCAATTTATTGATCGAATTGGCATTTACTTGGTAGAACTCTATTATAGCACGGTGAAAAAATAGCGATGTATTCAAGTTGTACAATTTTTTTGAAAGATATAGTTGATAGCTATTTCGGCTCACACCATCGTCAGAACTATCTCCATATAGTTTTGACGATGGCGTTGGCCGAAATAGCTATCAACTATATCTTATAAAAAATTTTGTACAACTGAAAAAATAGCTATTTTTTCACCGTGTAATAAATATACACATTGAACAATGCGTTTATTGATTGATAAGATTTATTAACCTTTCGAAGTGATAAATAATATTTCTCGCACGTGGACAAATAATAAAAAAGCACATCACAACATGGATTCTTTTCGTCTTAATTAAATTGATAGTCGCTTTCTAACTACAATTATGTATATTTTTCTGATGTGAAACTTGTATGGGCAGTGTTGTGAAATTATTTTTTTTAAGGTGTAGTTGATAGCTATTTTGGCTCACCATCGTCAGAACTATGCTTAAACGAACATTTGCTTATCTGTATATAGCTGTGGAGAAAAAATACACAATACATCTTCTCTCCTGTTTTAACGACCTAGCTCACTCTTTCACGTTGTATTTTTTTTTTTAATAAAATCCATTTATAATGGGCATGCGAAAGTATTTTGTATCAGTTTAAAATGCTTTACTATTAAGTAAGATGTCATCTTATATAAAATACGTTTGTGGGATTCGACGCGTAAACCCAGCAATGGGTTGACGGAAAATCCACTACACCCAGTCCTTTTTTTACGCGAATTCGATTATACGCGATTTTTTTGGATGGCACGGTTAAATTTTTTTACGCGCTTCACTCGTTTTATGCGATTTTTTTCCCAAATTTGTTTCCCCAAATTTGAGGAAAATTATATATAATGCTAGGCATGTACGTTTCATTATTTTTTAAAATAAAAAAATGCGTATTTTTAAAACTTAATTTTGTTTACAAAACTTAAACGTGATTTATGCAAAATTCAATACTTTCGTTCAAAAAATCGCAAACGATTACATTTCGCAACCGAGAGTGACAGCAGCGAATAATTCATATAAGTGAATAAAATTATATTTTTATAGTCTCTATATTTTTTTTGCACGAATTTTAAAGAGCGAATTTTAGTTTTTCATTCGTTTCTGGTACTCTTTTACGCGGTATTTTAATTTTTGGAACCAATTTATCAAATTATATGAACGTTGTGATTTTTTACGCGCCTTTTTCTGGAATCAATGTATCGCGTAAAAAAAGGACTGGGTGTACACTAGATAAAAAATACTATAGCAACATAATCGTGGAATTGAAAGTGTGAGAGAAAGCTCTATAGGAATTGTTTAATATTTTATTCTCATTTTACAACGCTTGATAATATTATTCTTCTAAGTGTGTTTATTTGAAATATTTGTTATCATAAGTCATGAGCTAATAATGTACAGTGCACAACGGTGGATGTAACTTAATTACGTCTTTTTTTTTAAATAATAAAACACATTTTTTAGTAATTATTTCCACAATATATTTTTTGACCAGGACCGGTTTCACTCATCGCGAGCATTATCAACTGATGAATGCTCGCGATGAGTGAAACCGGTCCTGGTCAAAAAATATATTGTGGAAATAAGTACTAAAAAATGTGTTTTATTATTTAAAATATCATGCCTTTCCATCAAGAAGTGACAGTTAACACCTTAAAAGTGATTAATTACGTCTACTGTAATTTGACAACCAATCTACCCAACACACTTTATCTACTGCTCATACTTTTTCGCAAGAATAGCACTCTAGTTTAAGTGATTCATTTTCATTTTAATGCTGATCTATGTTAAAGATAAAACGATATATTTATTTTATATGTATCAAATCGCCACATTTGTTTCATCTGCTAAGATATTTGAGGCGCTAGGAAATATATACATGGGAACTAAAAGAAAAATTTTCACTGAAATTGCAATTCGGAGCAGTCTTCTTATCGAACTCTTCAGGCATTCTATCACACGGACGCTACAGAACTGACAAAGTTCTGTCTCTGCTTGAAGATGTCGAAAGGCGAAACTCGGGTCGCTAGTGACACAGCAAGTGGAAAGGTACAAAGTTTCGACTTTTCTTATTTGATATTGGAATTCTATCAAGAACCTTCAGTCGATATCATAAATTATAAATATATTTTCTTAAGTTTGTTAGTTTTGCAATGGTAGGTAGCAAACGTCCCTGTCGACATATTTTGAAGAGCTTCCGTTGGGCTCAAAATTCGCCACGAGAGAAATTGAACTATCAAAGATCAGCTATAAACACCCAACAAAACACGTGTACTGCGCTGTTAGATGTAGATGTCACTTTATGTGTCCTAATTATTAACAAGAACAAAGTCAACAGCATTCAGCGCGTGGTTTAAAGCGGATTCAAAATCCGTTATACTATATGTAATACATATATCGCTTTTATCAGGGCTATAAAGATTAATATTTCATCCGGCCATTGTTCATATAAAAATGCAAGAGTAGTAAAAAACCAAATTATGAATTATATTTCATACACAATATGAACCTTATTTACGAATTCATTGAAATCCAATGAACCGAACAATTTTATTAAACACGATACCCATTCCGATTCCGCTGTCGGTTCAGCTAAGTGTTATGTGCGTCGATCTCAGACAGAGACAACGGCGACTAGACAGAGACAGCTTGCAATGAAATGACTCAGCTCATTCCGGTACATATTTCAGTTACTATGTTAATAATTAATATATTACGATATTAGTATTTGTATCCGGACACTAGTAAATTATAATTGTTAGTAATAATTTATGAAGACATCTATGTCCACGTAATGACAACAACTTCAGAGTCGGCGACA
Organism: Himalopsyche japonica; assembly: GCA_028555115.1. Classification (NCBI taxonomy): domain Eukaryota; kingdom Metazoa; phylum Arthropoda; class Insecta; order Trichoptera; family Rhyacophilidae; genus Himalopsyche; species Himalopsyche japonica. Next base: position 26,234 of record JAHFWJ010000213.1, on the reverse strand, counting down.
ATGTGGATCTTTTGTAACGTCTCCCGTACATTTAATACAATATTAAGGATGTGTTGTTTAAAATTTCTGAATCATTGCATTTTTTTATTCAACTTTTTATGTATATAAATCAATATAATTTTGGAAATCTTTTTACATTTATGGATTCCAAAGTTTTCATGAATATAGTTCTTAAATACATTGTATATAATGCGACGAGGTCGACGGTGATTGGCTCGTCTCAAACTAACAAATCTTTTTATATATTACAATAGAATTATGTCAGTGTGGGTAGGCGGCTGATATAAAAGCAGCTGTTACAAACTGATGTCTCGCTTGTATTAGGTCTATAAAGATTCATTTACAAACTTTTACAGTGTCATAGTGATAAATGGAAGAAAAATAATGAATTACACCCTAAAAACAGCTGTCGCTTGCTTAAAATGTCAATGAATAAATTCATATTTAAACATCAAATAAGAATGTTAAAAAAATAAAACAAATACCGTACTTTAAAATTTCGTCCGAATGTGCAATTAAATAGCGCTTTTATAAAAATAAACTAAAGGTCTTTTAATAGTTTTTGGCTATTTTAAACTACAATACATTAAAGCGCATTTATTTGAACATTTTGAAGATGATGTTAAGATAGTTATGATTGCATATCACTATTTTTTATATACATAAGTGCTTCCACTCCATGAGTATTTTTTTTGATTTTTCAGGCCTCTAATCTGATAGTTGTATAACACTGCAAGCGATCCGGGAAGGGGGAACGGCTACCGGCGTAGCGTTAGCTGCGCGGAATCGAAACATTCCAGATTCATCGGCCGTCGTGGAGGGTTGTGACTGCTGCTGGTGCTGACGGTGACGCTGACGCCATTTCAAGATATATGGAGGTAGACTAATTGGTGGAATACTCTGCTGTTTCGCCTCGGAGCCGGATAAATCATCACTCAAGGTAAGTTCTATTCAATAATCAATAGCTTCAGAGCGTTTGTCAGTTTTTTCCCTATAATATTCACCATGTATCGGTTTGGTTTGCGGGACAGTACAGTCAAATGTTTTGCGCGTCTGTTTCTATGCCGCTATTGCAGCCTGCATATTGTATTGCGCGATTATGGTAATGAAATTATCAAATCAACATTAACGAAAGTGAACTATTACAGCTTACGTTAAGCTTTTTGCACGAAAGTATTTGGTATGCGGTTTGCATTATTCGTTGGCGGTTTCAACAACTTTCTCCCAACTCGATACCTATTTGATTCGCATGGGAAAATTATATAGTGTTTAATGCGCAAGCAGGACCGAAAAATTCGCCATATTGTCGTCTATGGCATCAATTCGTTATTCACAATCATTCAAAATATTATTTATTTGGCCATATCCTACGGCTTCGTATTTTTTTTTGTCTATGGACATGTACTGATGTATGCGCGTGGAAACGTAGCGCTGTGTACATTTCCGGTCTGATACAAAAATAGCTTGAGTTCGAAAATGTTATATTCCCAACTATTCCATTAATACATTTTACATCATTTTTTTTTTTTATCTACAAAAGGTTTCAATGTTCATACTTGTCATTTTTTTGATTCGTTTTATCCAGGGGTTAATTTAGTTTTATCATCGGCCGCATTTCCGGGCGCATTGTTATAGCGGTCGGTCAATGACCGAATTGTCCGGATGAAACGCGCATGACGCTGAAATTATTGATCGAATGAATTCTTTGAATTTTAAGTGCTACCAACATAAAAAATCAATTTATTTCGTTAGAATATTTTTAGTAAATGTAATTCATTTTAAATGTACATGCTAATTGGATTTTTTAAAAATATTTCGAGATAATACTCCCCCGATGATCAGTCATGTGGTTATTGCGAAATATGTCGTATGAAAGAACGAACAATTTAATAAATTTTATTTTGAAATATTTTCGATGGTTTCGGCGGTAATTTTGTGGAAGTTCATTTTAATATAAAATTTTAAATAACTTTGATTATTCCACATATTGTGTAACTAACTGTGACACGTGTTTCGCCTCTTTCAGAGGCATCTTCCGACCAACTAATGCAAGATTGATTCTGAATTTTTTAAATTATGATATTAAAAATTGGATTTGGGGTTATTTCCTTCTAAAGGAACCAAGGAAGGGGTGATATAATCAAAACAATACAATTAGATAAAGATATTGTTATTACTGAGCTGAAATACAATCAAATTAGGATTTTTCCTTTATAATGGACGCAAGAGAGGGGGGTTTTAGAATCGAAACAAAGCAAATGAATAAACATATTTCTAATGATGTTAAACATTACAAACTATTAAACTAATGAGCTGCATTCAATCAGATAGGTTAGTGATTACTCTACTAATTGGAAACAATGTTAGTAAAGGTGAGCAACCTGTCCTATTAAGAATATTATTTAATAATATTTCTTTTTTATTAAGAGTTTTATTTATTTCTAAAAATTCTAGACTATTCATCTTTAAGCCTTTTTTATTTACTCGGTGGAGTATTTCTACATTACTTGTCTGATTAAAATTATGATCATTTTCTATTAAATGATTTTTTTGAAAAAAGTTTCTACCTGTCTGTCCAACATAAGAAGCTGGACAGTCTCCACAAGAGGGTCGATAGATACCACTCTGTGACGATGAATCTACGTGATCTTTACTGTCGAATCGATTGATGGTGAATGACGATATCTGTATAAGTAGGTTTTCTATAAATGGCAAACTCTAATCTGTTGTTATTTATCTTTATTGTTAAGTCAAGAAAATTTAAGGTTTTTTTTTGCTCGATCTCTAATGTGAATTTAATATTTGTATGTAATGAATTTAAATGACGTAAAAAGGTATCTAATTGCCTATCTGTCCCTGTCCAAATACAAAAGATATCGTCTACATAACGATACCAAGTCTTTACATTTTTAAGTAACGTATGATTTGATTTAAAGAGATTATTTTCAAAATAATCCATAAAAATATCCGCGAGCAAAGGTGAAATAGGACCACCCATAGGTAATCCTACCGATTGTTTGTAGATTTTTTTATTAAACAAAAAATAGCTTTGTTCAATACAAATATTAAAATGCCTAAGCATTTCTTTAACGACGTTAAAATTTTTAGAATCAATCTTGCGTTAGTTGGTCTGAAGATGCCTCTGAAAGAGGCGAAACACGTGTCACAGTTAGTTACACAATACGTGGAATAATCAAAGTTATTTTATATTTATTTTGAAAGTTTAACAACTGGCAATATAGTTCTTATTTTTACCTCAGGTCTTCATGTGGCTATGTGAAAAAAATTGGTCGAATATATCCACACCATTCATATATTTTGTAATCTTAAACATCCAAGGCTTGCTAATTTCATTGCCAAGATATCTCGGCTTACCCGTTTGTAGTATCCTGGAATCATACTTACAACCTTTTTGTTTCGAGAGAAACGAACTGAGATTGGAGATCTGGTGGCTGGCGGAAAGTTTGTCCGTTTTTTGAGAGCAATCAGATAGCCCAATATTAGGTCAAATTAATGAAATCTCAGCATTTGGTCTGTATGCTTTACTTAAAATTTTCATCCAGGTAATTTCAATAAGTTTCAGACCATAAAGACTTTTAAATTGTTTCTTTAAATTCCAGGCCACGAGAAGATTACACCGTATCCGGGAAGGCGCTGTATACTTTTGCCATCTTTATAGACTGCTGCGATGTTGTCAGTGAACACACCTACATCTTTGTTGTGCAGATTGGACACCAGTTGGACGCTCGTGCCCACTTGTAACGAGTCATTACAGTTACGATGTTTGGACAATAAACCCTCACAGGACAGGGTTCACCTGCAGGTGCTTGTGATACGAGGTAATGGGACAAGGAGACAGACGCCGCAGATCAGGATGTCATTGGCACAGAGAATGACTGATTATAAATCAATTCATTTGAGAGTCCAGATATATCCAAAGGTTAATTGTCCAGATTCTTCAATCATTATTGTCTTGCCAATAGATGTTACATACATAGCCATTTTTGATTATAAATGTATCGATTAAATGAAGTAATTTTTTAAATTATAAAAACACATTTTTTAGTACTGTTTCCACAGTATATTTTATAATTAGTACCAGGACCGCTTTCGATCACGGCAAACTTCAACCAAAGCTGGGATCACAACACGCTTAGCAAAAGATATTTTTATTGACTTTGCAATGTTCACAGCATTTACAGACTCATCAACACATGACGGATGATTTTAATTTTTCTTTTGGCTAAAAAGAATTTATGAACAAAATTTCAAACAACCAGAAGCGGCACCTTTTGTTAATACCTTAAAAGTAAATGACATAAAGAAATGGTCTTTTTTCTTATGAATTGTCAATATCTAATGTCACCACTGTTGCAATTTTCCAGGAATTAAAACATGGACTTGAAGGAGTACTGGCAGGGATGGAACAGGATGAAACGCAATGGATCAGTGACACATTCATCAATTTTTCTTCGCCTCTTGCTGACTTAATGCCGGGCAGTCCATATTCTCACTCCGGAGTACAGAACAGTGTAAGTTTGCACATTCATTATGATTAGTGGGATCGGTTAGATAAAAATGATACCAGCAGTCTTAAATACAAATTTGCAGTCAATCTGTAAAGGACAATGGGATGGTAATCGATCTCTTCCAAAATTGTATTATATTTATTCGATAAGGCAAACTACTTATTTGTATTAAGATTCCCTCAGGAATATGTTTACTATTACTTCTGGATGTCCCTTTTGATAAGTTTTATCAGATGAGAGACTGATACTATTGTAATGGCGGCAATAATTTGTTTCGCTTTTGATTGTTTTTCACCAACTTTTTAATAGGTAAACAAAAAGCATTAGTAATTGTAATATAATATTTTGGTAACATTTATAATAAACTAGTTGACACGGCAAATGTCATACCGCCTCAGAATCAATAAATGTTTAGTTAACTTCTTAGCTGAAGTCTAGACTAGAGAGAAGCTTATCAAATTTAAATGAATTAAGTTTAATTAACCGGAATTCTGCCAGAGACGTGTAAATGCGGCCTATAATTCTGTGAGCACAGTGCCGGCCATACAAAATCCACGTATACATACGGTCCTCTTAAGACATACTAAATCTCAACAAGGTCAACAATTTTAACAATTTGAATATTTTAATCACACAACAACATCTCTTAGGATCATAGTGTTACGTATAGTTGACATATTTATATGTGGGGGGGGGGGGGGGTTGATAAGACGGTACCTCTTACACCCGTGGGGCTGTTTCAGTCATTCGAAGGAAAGTTCGGAAGAGACTCTTCCCACCAACTTATAACCGAAGACATTATGCAAATAGTGTGTGGGAAGAGGGCCGAACAGATCCAGCACCGCCGAAACCATCCGGGCCAAGGTGAAGAAGGAACACGTCAGGGACAGACTGGCGAAAATCCCCCCCCCAGGTTGCAGGAAAGGCTGGCGAGACCTAGACCCTCGCCGGAGAATGATAGGTCCAGTGTTAGGAGGGCCAGCAGTGGTAGACCTTCAGCAAGGTACAATCGAAGGCCCCCCTACAAAAAAAAAACAGGGAATTGCACAAAAGAAAGAATCTTCGAGGGGGGCGCCGCCCCATATGACGCCAAACCCTTCAAAGGGGGTTGCCTGCGACACCTTGTGGAAGTTTAGAAGGCAGAAAGAGCCCCCTTACCCCTTCTGAGGATGTTAGAGGGGGGGGGGCGCATTCCATTCACCCTGAACCCTCCCTTCTCCCTCAGACACCACAGCTACTGCGGGAATTCCAGACGCAGGTAATGGGCAAGATGCAGGCCCAAGTAACTGTGTTAAAGGAACTGTAAATCTTGGGAGCGGCAGACGGAACACCCAGCTACCTTGAAGTTATTTTTAGTCAGGAAACGGATGGCGGAGAACGACCAATCTTCTACTTGAAGATGTTGAATGGTTTTCTTTTTGGATCCCAGACCTTTCAAGCTGTTCAACCATAGCTGAGTTCCGCAGTCCTTGCAGAGGAACAACTGAATGATAAAGATAGACCTGCATCAGGCATACCTCCATCTTCCTATAGCGAAGCAACATCGGCAACTCCTCCGCCCTGCTTCAGAGACGAGCTGATCCGGTTCACAAGCCTCACCTTCGGTCTATCAGCGGCTCCACGAATGTTCACATTACTGACGAATTGGGTAGCTGAGGGTAGCTGAAAAACTTCGGGACCGAGACATTCGGAGGATTACGTGCCTGGACGACTTCTTGATTGCAAATCAATCCAAAACAGTCCAAACCTCTCAAGCATTAGAAATCGTAGGGTTTCTAAAAAAGCTAGGTTGGACAGTAAACTTCAAGAAGTCAATCCCTGTACCCTGCCAGAAACTGGAATTCCTGACGCACCACGTAAACCACGGACGCAGCAGATGCAGGTGGGGGAGTTCAACTGAACGACACCCTCATGTCAGGACAGTGGAAGTGGCAGCATCGATCATGGCACTCCAATCGGAAGGAACTGTATGCGGTGATATTGGCAATCAAACTGCAAGCCGATGAAATAAGAGGAGCAGAGATACTTTTACAGTCAGACAACAGGTTAGTAGTCTTATATATAAACAAAGAAGGAGACACACGGTCGCTAGACCTCTTCTTACTGACACAGGAGATGGTTGCATTGGTCGACAAGTACGGCATCTCCCTAACTGCGCAGTACCTAACGGGAATTTACAACGGCACGGCCGACCGTCTATGGCGGAACACAAGTTCCCGAGTGGCACATTCCCGGTACAGCAACAGAGCAGATCTTCGATCACAGAGGCACGCCCGAGATCGTCACGAGTCACGAGTAATTCCCAGGTATGTATCTCACGACAGCTCCGACTGCGGCGCTCTGTATCACAACGCTTTCAGCCGCTTGTGGGACTACGAACCGGTGTGGGTCTTTACACACTCGAACATGATTCCCCAAGTATTGGCCCACCTGAACACGGCGGGAGGGAGATATCTCCTCGTAGTACCAGACTGGAAGAAACCATTCTGGGGAGCAGACCTTCAGAGGAGAGCGACAGGGCTGCCAGACAAGATACCCAACTTGGCATCAGTGCGGGTGGGCATGTCAACCGGCCGACTACCTCCAAAATACAAGACCTGTCGCTCCATCTGTGGAGGATTTTGGGTGGGAGAGGCTAATTCGCGAGTGGAGCCCAGAAGGAAAAGGGCTGCTATCATCAGGGTAGCGTCAGTCCACCCTGATGATAGCGTACCGATTGGCATGGGTTAGATGGACCACCTGATGCAACCTTCGATCAGTGGTCACAAATCACCCCATCCGGAACAAGTTGCCAGGTACTTAGCTCACCTCTACCTCCGAGAAGGCTTGGCATACTCCACAATTGGGGTGCACAAGTCAGCCATAACAGCCTTCTGCAAACCAGTGGGCGGCGTGGACATTAGCGGAAAACGCCCTGGTGAGGCGTGTACTCCGAGCCATATCCCTAGCCAGAGTAAAGACCCCGAAAGCCTCTATATGGGATATCAGGAGGAAATCCGTCACTTGAAGGCAACCACTCCACCTACATCCAGCTTATATGAAGTGTCTTGTAGGACGGCAACATTGCTACTACTGACGTCAGTTAGACAAGTTCATGAAGTTCAAGACATTGCTCAGATATTAAGACAGCATGCTTAGAGAGGAACGGGACCAGATAACTCTATGGCCTGCGTTCGGGTCAACTACCCATCAGCAATCGGGTTGGCACATTAGGAAAGGAGACACGCAAAATATAGCCCCAATATATTGGCTTCGCCAACTGGTTAAAGCGTCACACGGATGGCGTGGCTTGGGTAGGGAAGAGAGGGGAGAAGAAAAGGTGTTGCCAATGTAGGGTTTGGACGCGTGGCTCGAAAACAGAGGCGCATCATCTCAGAGGATCTTGGACATTGCTGGAAACACAATAAGAGTTTTATTGGTAGGTAAAACTCCTATATTGTCATCAATTCTGATAAAAATCGTTGGGTGGTACCATATTCGCCTCTACTGAGTAAAAAATTCAATTCTCATATTGATGTTGAGTTCTGCAGTTCGGTGAAGAGCATTAAATACATTTGCAAGTAAGTGAATAAAGGCAGTAGTATGGCTGTGTTTCAAATTCAAAATATTGATGAGAATGCTCCATAATTGAATGACAACGACGAAATAATGCGCTACCAAATTGGCCGGTACATCAGCTCCAATGAAGCTGTCTGGCGTATCTTTGGTTTCCTAATTCATGAACGGGACCTAGCAGTTATACATTTAGCCGTCCATCTTGAAAATGGCCAGGGCATATTTTTCATTAATGAGACAGCAATTGTGATCTGTTCGGGAATTCATTAAATATGCCTAAATTTTGTGTATTTAAAATTTGCTTAAACCACAGATTATTAAGTTAATGTTCTAAAGAGATGGCGAGCTGCATACAACGATTATGAATGAGTTATTTGTTGTGATTGTGACAATATAGACTTTGTGTTTTTTTATGTTACAAAACATTCCAAATGCATCTGGTTTCTATAAAAGCCAACCCAGTTATTTTTTATTGCTCTATTTAAATCTCTATATGGAATGAAAACATTTAGAAAAATAGCAATGCGGACAGATTTAATTTGTATGAAATACAACCGCTTCGATCAGGTTAATTTGGGATATGTAATGGAATGAATATTTTTTTTATAAAAATGTTGCCCTGAATGTGTAATAACCGTAATATACTTGTGTTACATTATATTATTCGATTGATAAAAAACAATTGTAAGGAACTGCATATGGTACTACGCAGGCATTCAGAATTTCATTGGAAAATGACCACTAGTTTGGCAGATTAAATGATTATTGTTGTTTTTAATTTGATTTGTATTCACTTTTCCTGCCTTTCGCCCGCTGTACATATGTGTGCTTTACTATCCACGCCCGTTTAAAATGAGTTAACAGGATCATCAGTATCTAATGTCATCACTGCTGCAATTTTCCAGGATTGAAAACATGGACTTTGAAGTAGAACTGACAGGGCTGAAACAGATAAGGACGCAATGGAACAGTGACACATTCATCAATTCTTCTTCGCCTTAAGCTGCCTTAACGCCGGGCAGCCCACTTTCTCAATCCAGAGTACTAAAAGGTGTAAGTTTGCACAATCCCAATCAAACAGTTTCTCGGATTTGTTTGTTCTGCCAACCAGACAATTTTTTTTATCCATATTGTTTTTGGGATCTGTAAATTCAATAAAAAATATTGCACGAAATGTAGTACGGTATTTTCTACTATACTGCATATGTAAAGGTACTTTTTACAATGACTTTAGGCACGAATTTTTTTTATATTTTCAGTATATTTTATCGAAAATTTTTGGCGCCTTCGCGGATCTATAGTTGTAAATTTATATGCAGTAATCTGCGCCTCTCCAGAAAGGCCCCAGTTTGAAAGACATAGGTTTAATTAGAAAATTGGACAAAAACAGGATAAATATGTACCCAAGTGTTTGATGCTTTTTAAAGTAAAATAATAAGAACAATGAGCTCGTGCTTCTTTTTGGAGCGATCCACCAATTTGCGCCCTACAGAGAGCCGGCGCCTGTGTGCGCCGCACACCTTGCACACGCTTAGGGCATGCCCTGTTCCTGACTTTGTTGCACTCTTCTTGACTCTCAAGCCACATTATGGCAACATTTAAACACTGATAGATATTAATTTAATTATTCCATAATCATTCAAAATTTAGAATCCGTGATTCTTTGCATCGCAATTTAACCATTCAATTACTTCTTCTTCGTTACATTCAGTACATATTGAAATTAGTGTATATATTATATATATACTATTATCTGCTTCTTTATTGGAACTTACTCTTTCAGTAATTCTTTTCACAATTTCTTTTACAGTTTATGATTTTTTCATAACATTACGCTATGAGCTTCCATCATCTGACATTAAAAAGTTGGTTAACTTTTTCACATTGTATTTTTATATCCAAGATCATAGACCTTCCGACACCATATTTATTCAACAAAAGCATCCTGATGCACCACATTTAAAGCATCGATTATACTTGATTCATCTTTTTATGAAACAGCATGTTTTCTTTTCGTTAACATGAAAATTCTATAAAATTAAAAATAAATATTTAAGTCATAATCAATTTTTAGGAAACAAACGTTCAATGTGTATTGAACATTTTGAACGAATTGCCACTTGATAATCAGCAACGTCATAATATTTTTGTTTGTTTTGACCAATCAAGATAATCGAAAATCCTGATAATCGAGGTTCTACTGTACTGCCACATACTCAATAACTAACTTTGTTAGCCAATGAAATCTGTCTTCAAACATTATTGAAGGAGTGTTCAATATTATCAACTGATTTTTTCAATTCGTTTCAACTACAATTTTCAATTGTTGGGGGAGGGGAAGGCTTATTGCACATACTGCCACGCACTTGTTGAAATGCTTTATTAGGTCGAGGAAGCCTGCAATCAAACATTATTTTTGTGGCATTTTGAATTTCTCTCATCGTTACTTTTATATTTATTTCACGTTGGGCTTCGCCAAAGCATCAAAAGGAATTTTCTTAGTGTTATCGACATGAGCAGAATTTGAAATATGAATGTTCTGATTCAATGCTTTCGTGCCAGGAATGCAAGCGATCACTTGGATTCTGTTTGATGTTGATTTTTTAAATTCATTCTAACTACAATTTTCTCTTTTGGGACGAGGTAGGGGCTTACTGCCCATACTGCCACGATTCTGATAAAATGCTTTATTAGGTCAATAGAGCCTTCCATCAAACATTGATGAGGCATTTTGAATTCCGCACTACGTATCATTTATATCATGTTGTCAAAAACAATTTTGTCTTTTGGGACGAGGGAGGGGCTTACTGCCCATACTGCCACGATTCTGATAAAATGCTTTATTAGGTCAATGGAGCCTTTCATCAAACATTGATGAGGCATTTTGAATTCCGCACTACGTATCATTTATATCATGTTGTCAAAAAAAATTTTGTCTTTTGGGACGAGGGAGGGGCTTACTGCCCATACTGCCACGATTCTGATAAAATGATTTATTAGGTCAATGGAGCCTTTCATCAAACATTGATGAGGCATTTTGAATTCCGCACTACGTATCATTTATATCATGTTGTCAAAAAAAATTTTGTCTTTTGGGACGAGGGAGGGGCTTACTGCCCATACTGCCACGATTCTGATAAAATGCTTTATTAGGTCAATGGAGCCTTTCATCAAACATTATTGATGAGGCATTTTGAATTCCGCACTACGTATCATTTATGTCATGTTGGTCGTCGCCAACGTATCTCGTACAACTTTTCAACATTTTCGATAAGAGCAGAATTTGAAATTTGAATGCTCTGATTCAATGCTTTCGTGCCAGGAATGCAAGCGATCCCTTGGATTCTGTTTGGTGTTGATTTTTTTTTATTCATTCTTACAATAATTTTCTCTTTTGGGCCGATGAAGGGGCTTACTGCCCATACTGCCACGATTTTGATAAAATGCTTTATTAGGTCAATGGAGCCTTTCATCAAACATTATTGATGAGGCATTTTGAATTCCGCACTACGTATCATTTATATCATGTTGGGCTTCGCCAACGCATCTCTTCCACTTTTTCAACATTTTCGATATGAGCGGAATTTGAAATATGAATTTTCTGATTCACTCCTTTCGTGCAAGGAATGCAAGCGATCCCTTGGATTCTGTTTGGTGTTAATTTTTTTAATTCATTCACACTACATTTTTCTGTTTTGGGACGAGGTAGGGGCTTACTGCCCATTCTGCCACGATTTTGATAAAATGCTTTATTAGGTCAATGAAGCCTTTCATCAAACATTGATGAGGCATTTTGAAATCCGCACTACGTATCATTTATATCATGTTGGGCTTCGCCAACGTATCTCGTACAACTTTTCAACATTTTCGATATGAGCAGAATTTGAAATATGAATTTTCTGATTCACTGCTTTCGTGTCAGCAATGCAAGCGATCCCTTGGATTCCGTTTGGTGTTGATTTTTTTTATTCATTCTTACTACATTTTCTCTTTTGGGCCGATGAAGGGGCTAACTGCCCATACTGCCACGATTTTGATAAAATGCTTTATTAGGTCAATGGAGCCTTTCATCAAACATTGATGAGGCATTTTGAATTCCGCACTACGTATCATTTATATCATGTTGGGCTTCACCAACGTATCGTATAATATTTTAAACATTTTCGACATGAGCAGAATTTGAAATATGAATTTTCTGATTCACTCCTTTCGTGCAAGGAATGCAAGCGATCCCTTGGATTGTGTTTGGTGTTGATTTTTTTTATTCATTCTAACTATAATTTTCTCTTTTGGGCCGATGAAGGGGCTTACTGCCCATACTGCCACGATTTTGATAAAATGCTTTATAAGGTCAATGGAGCCTTTCATCAAATATTATTGATAAGGCATTTTGAATTCCGTACTAAATATCATTTATATCATGTTGGGCTTCGCCAACGCATCTCGTACACTTTTTAAACATTTTCGATATGAGCAGAATTTGAAATATGAATGTTCTGATTCAATGCTTTCGTGCCAGGAATGCAAGCGATCACTTGGATTCTGTTTGGTGTTGATTTTTTAAATTCATTCTTACTACAATTTTCTCTTTTGGGACGAGGTAGGAGCTTACTGCCCATACTGCCACGATTCGGATAGAATGCTTTATTAGGTCATTGGAGCCTTTCATCAAACATTATTGATGAGGCATTTTGAATTCCGCACTACGTATCATCTATATCACGTTGGGCTTCACCAACGTATCTTATAATATTTTTAACATTTTCGATATGAGCAGAATTTGAAATATGAATTTTCTGATTCACTTCTTTCGTGTAAGGAATGCAAGCGATCACTTGGATTCTGTTTGGTGTTGATTTTTTAAATTCATTCTAACTACAATTTTCTCTTTTGGGACGAGGTAGGAGCTTACTGCCCATACTGCCACGATTCTGATAAAATGCTTTATTAGGTCAATAGAGCCTTCCATCAAACATTGATGAGGCATTTTGAATTCCGCACTACGTATCATTTATATCATGTTGTCAAAAACAATTTTGTCTTTTGGGACGAGGGAGGGGCTTACTGCCCATACTGCCACGATTCTGATAAAATGCATTATTAGGTCAATGGAGCCTTTCATCAAACATTGATGAGGCATTTTGAATTCCGCACTACGTATCATTTATATCATGTTGGGCTTCGCCAACGCATCTCTTCCACTTTTTCAACATTTTCGATATGAGCAGAATTTGAAATATGAATTTTCTGATTCACTGCTTTCGTGTCAGGAATGCAAGCGATCACTTGGATTCTGTTTGGTGTAGATTTTTTAAATTCATTCTGACAACAATTTTCTCTTTTGGGACGAGGTAGGGGCTTACTGCCCATACTGCCACGATTCTGATAAAATGCTTTATTAGTTCAATGGAGCCTTTTATCAAACATTGATTAGGCCTTTTGAATTCCGCACTACGTATCCTTTATATCATGTTGGGCTTCGCCAACGCAACTCTTTCACTTCTTCAACAATTTCGATATGAGCAGAATTTGAAATATGAATGTTCTGATTCACTGCTTTCGTGTCAGGAATGCAAGCGATCCCGTGGATTCCGTTTGGTGTTGATTTTTTTTATTCATCTTTACTACAATTTTCTCTTTTGGGACGAGGTAGGGGCTTACTGCCCATACTGCCACGATTCTGATAAAATGCTTTATTAGTTCAATGGAACCTTTTATCAAACATTGATTAGGCCTTTTGAATTCCGCACTACGTATCATTTATATCATGTTGGGCTTCGCCAACGCATCTCTTTCACTTCTTCAACAATTTCGATATGAGCAGAATTTGAAATATGAATTTTCTGATTCACTCCTTTCGTGCAAGGAATGCAAGCGATTCCTTGGATTCTGTTTGGTGTTAATTTTTTAAATTCATTCATACTACAATTTTCTGTAATGGGACGACGTAGGGGCTTTCTGCCCATACTGCCACGATTTTGATAAAATGCTTTATTAGGTCAATGGAGCCTTTCATCAAACATTATTGATGAGGCATTTTGAATTCCGCACAACGTATCATTTATGTCATGTTGGGCTTCGCCAACGCATCTCTTCCACTTTTTCAACATTTTCGATATGAGCAGAACTTGAAATATGAATGTTCTGATTCACTGCTTTCGTGTCAGGAATGCAAGCGATCACTTGGATTCTGTTTGGTGTTGATTTTTTTAATTCATTCTTACTACAATTTTCTCTTTTGGGACGAGGTAGGAGCTTACTGCCCATACTGCCACGATTCTGATAAAATGCATTATTAGGTCAATGGAGCCTTTCATCAAACATTGATGAGGCATTTTGAATTCCGCACTACGTATCATTTATGTCATGTTGTGCTTCGCCAACGCATCTCGAACACTTTTTCAACATTTTCGAAATGAGCAGAATTTGAAATATGAATGTTCTCATTCAATGCTTTCGTGCCAGGAATGCAAGCGATCACTTGGATTCTGTTTGGTGTTGATTTTTTAAATTCATTCTAACTTTAATTTTCTCTTTTGGGACGAGGTAGGGGCTTACTGCCCATACTGCCACGATTCTGATAAAATGCTTTATTAGGTCAATAGAGCCTTCCATCAAACATTGATGAGGCATTTTGAATTCCGCACTACGTATCATTTATATCATGTTGTCAAAAACATTTTTTTCTTTTGGGACGAGGGAGGGGCTTACTGCCAATACTGCCATGATTCTGATAAAATGCTTTATTAGGTCAATGGAGCCTTTCATCAAACATTGATGAAGCATTTTGAATTCCGCACTACGTATCATTTATATCATGTTGTCAAAAACAATTTTGTCTTTTGGGACGAGGTAGGAGCTTACTGCCCATACTGCCACGATTCTGATAAAATGCATTATTAGGTCAATGGAGCCTTTCATCAAACATTGATGAGGCATTTTGAATTCCGCACTACGTATCATTTATGTCATGTTGTGCTTCGCCAACGCATCTCGAACACTTTTTCAACATTTTCGAAATGAGCAGAATTTGAAATATGAATGTTCTCATTCAATGCTTTCGTGCCAGGAATGCAAGCGATCACTTGGATTCTGTTTGGTGTTGATTTTTTAAATTCATTCTAACTTTAATTTTCTCTTTTGGGACGAGGTAGGAGCTTACTGCCCATACTGCCACGATTCTGATAAAATGCTTTATTAGGTCAATAGAGCCTTCCATCAAACATTGATGAGGCATTTTGAATTCCGCACTACGTATTATTTATATCATGTTGTCAAAAACAATTTTGTCTTTTGGGACGAGGGAGGGGCTTACTGCCCATACTGCCACGATTCTGATAAAATGCTTTATTAGGTCAATGGAGCCTTTCATCAAACATTGATGAGGCATTTTGAATTCCGCACTACGTATCATTTATATCATGTTGTGCTTCGCCAACGCATCTCGAACACTTTTTCAACATTTTCGAAATGAGCAGAATTTGAAATATGAATGTTCTCATTCAATGCTTTCGTGCCAGGAATGCAAGCGATCACTTGGATTCTGTTTGGTGTTGATTTTTTAAATTCATTCTAACTTTAATTTTCTCATTTGGGACGAGGTAAGGCTTACTGCCCATATTGCCACGATTTTGATAAAATGCTTTATTAGGTCAATGGTGCCATTCATCAAACATTGATGAGGCATTTTAAATTCCGCACTAGGTATCATTTATATCATGTTGGGCTTCGCCAACGCATCTCGAACACTTTTTCAACATTTTCGATATGAGCAGAATTTGAAATATGAATGTTCTGATTCAATGCTTTCGTGCCAGGAATGCAAGCGATCACTTGGATTCTGTTTGGTGTTGATTTTTTAAATTCATTTTTACTACAATTAACTCTTTTGGGACTAGGTAGGGGCTTACTGCCCATACTGCCTTGATTCTGATAAAATTCTTTATTAGGTCAATAGAGCCTTCCATCAAACATTGATGAGGCATTTCGAATTCCGCACTACGTATCATTTATATCATGTTGTCAAAAACAATTTTCTCTTTTGGGCCGATGTAGGGGCTTACTGCCCATACTGCCACGATTTTGATAAAATGCTTTATACGGTCAATGGAGCCTGTCATCAAACATTATTGGTGAGGCATTTTGAATTCCGCACTACGTATCATTTATATCATGTTGTCAAAAACAATTTTCTCTTTTGGGCCGATGAAGGGGCTTACTGCCCATACTGCCACGATTTTGATAAAATGCTTTATTAGGTCAATGGAGCCTTTCATCAAACATTATTGATAAGGCATTTTGAATTCCGTACTAAATATCATTAATATCGTGTTGGGCTTCGCCAACACATCTCTTCCACTTTTTCAACATTTTCGATATGAGCAGAATCTGAAATATGAATTTTCTGATTCACTGCTTTCGTGTCAGGAATGCAAGCGATCCCGTGGATTCTGTTTGGTGTTGATTTTTTTATTCATTCTTACTACAATTTTCTCTTTTGGGCCGATGAAGGGGCTTACTGCACATACTGCCACGATTTTGATAAAATGCTTTATTAGGTCAATGGAGCCTGTCATCAAACATTATTGGTGAGGCATTTTGAATTCCGCACTACGTATCATTTATATCATGTTGTCAAAAACAATTTTTCTTTTGGGACGAGGGAGGGGCTTACTGCCCATACTGCCACGATTCTGATAAAATGCTTTATTAGGTCAATGGAGCCTTCCATCAAACATTGATGAGGCATTTTGAATTCCGCACTACGTATCATTTATATCATGTTGTCAAAAACAATTTTGTCTTTTGGGACGAGGGAGGGGCTTACTGCCCATACTGCCACGATTCTGATAAAATGCTTTATTAGGTCAATGGAGCCTTTCATCAAACATTGATGAGGCATTTTGAATTCCGCACTGGGTATCATTTATATCATGTTGGGCTTCGCCAACGCATCTCGAACACTTTTTCAACATTTTCGATATGAGCAGAATTTGATATATGAATGTTCTGATTCAATGCTTTCGTGCCAGGAATGCAAGCGATCCCTTGGATTCTGTTTGGTGTTGATTTTTTAAATTCATTTTAACTACAATTTTCTCTTTTGGGACGAGGTAGGGGCTTACTGCCCATACTGCCACGATTCTGATAAAATGCTTTATTAGGTCAATAGAGCCTTCCATCAAACATTGATGAGGCATTTTGAATTCCGCACTACGTATCATTTATATCATGTTGTCAAAAAATACCTTTGTCTTTTGGGACGAGGGAGGGGCTTACTGCCTTATACGCTACTGATTCTGATAAAATGCTTTATTAGGCTTCAATGGAGCCATCAAACATTGATGAGGCATTTTGGAATTCCCACTACGTATCATTTATATCATGTTGTCAAAAATAATTTCTAAGTCTCTTTTGGGCCGATGAAGGGGCTTACTGCCCATTCTGCCACGATTTTGATAAAATGCTTTATTAGGTCAATAGAGCCTTTCATCAAACATTGATGAGGCATTTTGAATTCCGCACTACGTATCATTTATATCATGTTGTGCTTCGCCAACGCATCTCGAACACTTTTTCAACATTTTCGAAATGAGCAGAATTTGAAATATGAATGTTCTCATTCAATGCTTTCGTGCCAGGAATGCAAGCGATCACTTGGATTCTGTTTGGTGTTGATTTTTTAAATTCATTCTAACTTTAATTTTCTCGTTTGGGACGAGGTAGGGCTAACTGCCCATATTGCCACGATTTTGATAAAATGCTTTATTAGGTCAATGGAGCCTTTCATCAAACATTGATGAGGCATTTTGAATTCCGCACTACGTATCATTTATATCATGTTGTGCTTCGCCAACGCATCTCGAACACTTTTTCAACATTTTCGAAATGAGCAGAATTTGAAATATGAATGTTCTCATTCAATGCTTTCGTGCCAGGAATGCAAGCGATCACTTGGATTCTGTTTGGTGTTGATTTTTTAAATTCATTTAAACTACAATTAACTCTTTCGGGACGAGGTAGGGGCTTACTGCCCATACTGCCACGATTTTGATAAAATGCTTTATTAGGTCAATGGAGCCTGTCATCAAACATTATTGGTGAGGCATTTTGAATTCCGCACTACGTATCATTTATATCATGTTGGGCTTCGCCAACGCATCTCTTCCACTTTTTCAACATTTTCGATATGAGCAGAATTTGAAATATGATTTTTCTGATTCACTCCTTTCGTGCAAGGAATGCAAGCGATCCCGTGGATTCCGTTTGGTGTTGATTTTTTTTATTCATCTTTACTACAATTTTCTCTTTTGGGCCGATGAAGGGGCTTACTGCCCATTCTGCCACGATTTTGATAAAATGCTTTATTAGGTCAATGGAGCCTTTCATCAAACATTGATGAGGCATTTTGAATTCCGCACTACGTATCATTTATATCATGTTGGGCTTCACCAACGTATCTTATAATATTTTTAACATTTTCGATATGAGCAGAATTTGAAATATGAATGTTCTGATTCAATGCTTTCGTGCCAGGAATGCAAGCGATCACTTGGATTCTGTTTGGTGTTGATTTTTTTAATTCATTCTTACTACAATTTTCTCTTTTGGGACGAGGTAGGAGCTTACTGCCCATTCTGCCACGATTCTGATAAAATGCATTATTAGGTCAATGGAGCCTTTCATCAAACATTGATGAGGCATTTTGAATTCCGCACTACGTATCATTTATATCATGTTGTCAAAAATAATTTTGTCTTTTGGGACGAGGGAGGGGCTTACTGCCCATACTGCCACGATTCTGATAAAATGCTTTATAAGGTCAATGGAGCCTTTCATCAAACATTGATGAGGCATTTTGAATTCCGCACTACGTATCATTTATATCATGTTGTGCTTCGCCAACGCATCTCGAACACTTTTTCAACATTTTCGAAATGAGCAGAATTTGAAATATGAATGTTCTCATTCAATGCTTTCGTGCCAGGAATGCAAGCGATCACTTGGATTCTGTTTGGTGTTGATTTTTTAAATTCATTTTTACTACAATTTTCTCTTTTGGGACGAGGTAGGGGCTTACTGCCCATACTGCCACGATTCTGATAAAATGCTTTATTAGGTCAATAGAGCCTTCCATCAAACATTGATGAGGCATTTTGAATTCCGCACTACGTATCATTTATATCATGTTGTCAAAAACAATTTAGTCTTTTGGGACTAGGGAGGGGCTTACTGCCCATACTGCCACGATTCTGATAAAATGCTTTATTAGGTCAATGGAGCCTTTCATCAAACATTGATGAAGCATTTTGAATTCCGCACTACGTATCATTTATATCATGTTGTCAAAAACAATTTTGTCTTTTGGGACGAGGGAGGGGCTTACTGCCCATACTGCCACGATTCTGATAAAATGCTTTATTAGGTCAATGGAGCCTCATCAAACATTATTGATGAAGCATTTTGAATTCCGCACTACGTATCATTTATATCATGTTGGGCTTCGCCAACGCATCTCGAACACTTTTTCAACATTTTCGAAATGAGCAGAATTTGAAATATGAATGTTCTCATTCAATGCTTTCGTGCCAGGAATGCAAGCGATCACTTGGATTCTGTTTGGTGTTGATTTTTTAAATTCATTTTAACTACAATTAACTCTTTTGGGACGAGGTAGTGGCTTACTGCCCATACTGCCACGATTCTGATAAAATGCTTTATTAGGTCAATGGAGCCTTCCATCAAACATTGATGAGGCATTTTGAATTCCGCACTACGTATCATTTATATCATGTTGTCAAAAACAATTTTCTCTTTTGGGCCGATGAAGAGGCTTACTGCCCTTACTGCCACGATTTTGATAAAATGCTTTATTAGGTCAATGGAGCCTTTCATCAAACATTATTGATAAGGCATTTTGAATTCCGTACTAAATATCATTAATATCGTGTTGGGCTTCGCCAACACATCTCTTCCACTTTTTCAACATTTTCGATATGAGCAGAATCTGAAATATGAATTTTCTGATTCACTGCTTTCGTGTCAGGAATGCAAGCGATCCCGTGGATTCTGTTTGGTGTTGATTTTTTTATTCATTCTTACTACAATTTTCTCTTTTGGGCCGATGAAGGGGCTTACTGCACATACTGCCACGATTTTGATAAAATGCTTTATTAGGTCAATGGAGCCTTTCATCAAACATTGATGAGGCATTTTGAAATCCGCACTACGTATCATTTATATCATGTTGGGCTTCGCCATCGTATCTCGTACAACTTTTCAACATTTTCGATATGAGCAGAATTCGAAATATAAATTTTCTGATTCACTCCTTTCGTGCAAGGAATGCAAGCGATCCCTTGGATTCTGTTTGGTGTTGATTTTTTAAATTCATTCTAACTACAATTTTCTCTTTTGGGACGAGGTAGGGGCTTACTGCCCATACTGCCACGATTTTGATAAAATGCTTTATTAGGTCAATAGAGCCTTCCATCAAACATTGATGAGGCATTTTGAATTCCGCACTACGTATCATTTATATCATGTTGGGCTTCGCCAACGTATCTCGTACAACTTTTCAACATTTTCGATAAGAGCAGAATTCGAAATATGAATTTTCTGATTCAATGGTTTCGTGCCAGGAATGCAAGCGATCACTTGGATTCTGTTTGGTGTTGATTTTTTAAATTCATTCTAACTACAATTTTCTCTTTTGGGACGAGGTAGGGGCTTACTGCCCATACGGCCACGATTCTGATAAAATGCTTTATTAGGTCAATAGAGCCTTCCATCAAACATTGATGAGGCATTTTGAATTCCGCACTACGTATCATTTATATCATGTTGTCAAAAACAATTTAGTCTTTTGGGACGAGGGAGGGGCTTACTGCCCATACTGCCACGATTCTGATAAAATGCTTTATTAGGTCAATGGAGCCTGTCATCAAACATCATTGGTGAGGCATTTTGAATTCCGCACTACGTATCATTTATATCATGTTGTCAAAAACAATTTTTTCTTTTGGGACGAGGGAGGGGCTTACTGCCAATACTGCCATGATTCTGATAAAATGCTTTATTAGGTCAATGGAGCCTTCCATCAAACATTGATGAGGCATTTTGAATTCCGCACTACGTATCATTTATATCATGTTGTCAAAAACAATTTTCTCTTTTGGGCCGATGAAGGGGCTTACTGCCCATACTGCCACGATTTTGATAAAATGCTTTATTAGGTCAATGGAGCCTTTCATCAAACATTATTGATAAGGCATTTTGAATTCCGTACTAAATATCATTAATATCGTGTTGGGCTTCGCCAACACATCTCTTCCACTTTTTCAACATTTTCGATATGAGCAGGATCTGAAATATGAATTTTCTGATTCACTGCTTTCGTGTCAGGAATGCAAGCGATCCCGTGGATTCCGTTTGGTGTTGATTTTTTTATTCATTCTTACTACAATTTTCTCTTTTGGGCCGATGAAGGGGCTTACTGCACATACTGCCACGATTTTGATAAAATGCTTTATTAGGTCAATGGAGCCTTTCATCAAACATTGATTAGGCATTTTGAATTCCGCACTACTTATCATTTATATCATGTTGGGCTTCGCCAAAGCATCTCTTCCACTTTTTTAACATTTTCGATATGAGCAGAATTTGAAATATGAATTTTCTGATTCACTGCTTTCGTGTCAGGAATGCAAGCGATCCCGTGGATTCCGTTTGGTGTTGATTTTTTTTGTTCATTCTTACTACAATTTTCTCTTTTGGGCCGATGAAGGGGCTTACTGCCCATTCTGCCACGATTTTGATAAAATGCTTTATTAGGTCAATAGAGCCTTTCATCAAACATTGATGGGGCATTTTGAATTCCGCACTACGTATCATTTATATCATGTTGGGCTTCACCAACGTATCTTATAATATTTTTAACATTTTCGATATGAGCAGAATTTGAAATATGAATGTTCTGATTCAATGCTTTCGTGCCAGGAATGCAAGCGATCACTTGGATTCTGTTTGGTGTTGATTTTTTAAATTCATTCTAACTACAATTTTCCCCTTTTGGACGAGGTAGGAGCTTACTGCCCATACTGCCACGATTCTGATAAAATGCTTTATTAGGTCAATGGAGTCTTTCATCAAACATTATTGATGAGGCATTTTGAATTCCGCACTACGTATAATTTATATCATGTTGGGCTTCGCCAACGCATCTCGAACACTTTTTCAACATTTTCGATATGAGCAGAATTTGAAATATGATTTTTCTCATTCACTCCTTTCGTGCAAGGAATGCAAGCGATCCCTTGGATTCTGTTTGGTGTTAATTTTTTTAATTCATTCACACTACATTTTTCTGTTTTGGGACGAGGTAGGGGCTTACTGCCCATTCTGCCACGATTTTGATAAAATGCTTTATTAGGTCAATGTAGCCTTTCATCAAACATTGATGAGGCATTTTGAATTCCGCACTACGTATCATTTATATCATGTTGGGCTTCGCCAACGTATCTCGTACAACCATTCAACATTTTCGATAAGAGCAGAATTCGAAATAAGAATTTTCTGATTCACTCCTTTCATGCAAGGAATGCAAGCGATCCCTTGGAAATCATTTGGTGTTGATTTTTTTAATTTATCCTTCTAAAATTTTCTCTTTTGAGACGAGGTTTGGGGCTTACTGCCCATACAGCCACGATTTTGATAAAATGCTTTATTAGGTCAATAGAGCCTTTCATCAAACATTGATGGGGCATTTTGAATTCCGCACTACGTATCATTTATATCATGTTGGGCTTCACCAACGTATCTTAAAATATTTTTTAACATTTTCGATATGAGCAGAATTTGAAATATGAATGTTCTGATTCAATGCTTTCATGCAAGGAATGCAAGCGATCCCTTAGATTTTGTTTGGTGGTGATTTTTTTAATTCATTCTTACCACAATTTCTCTTTTGGGACGAGGTAGGGGCTTACTGCCCATACTGCCACGATTTTGATGAAATGCTTTATTAGGTCAATGAATCCTGTCATCAAACATTATTGATGAGGCATTTTTAATTCCGCACTACGTATCATTTATATCATGTTGGGCTTCGCCAACACGTCGTGCAACTTTTCAACATTTTTGATGTGAGCAGAATTTGAAGTATGAATTTTATTATTCACTGCTTTCGTGCCAGGAATGCAAGCGATCTTTTGGATTCTGTTTTGTGTTGATTTTTTTAATTCATTCTTACTACAATTTTCTCTTTTGGGACGAGGTAGGGGCTTACTGCCCATACGGCCACGATTTTGATAAAATGCTTTATTAGGTCAATGGAGCCTTTCATCAAACATTATTGATGAGGCTTTTTGAATTCTGCACTACGTATCATTTATATCATGTTTGGCTTCGCCAACGCATCTCGTACAACTTTTCAACATTTTCGATATGAGCAGAATTTGAAATTTAAATTTTCTTATTAACTGCTTTCGTGCCAGGAATGCAAGCGATCCCTTGGATTCTGTTTGGAGTTGATTTTTTAAATTTATTCTAACTACAATTTTCTCTTTTGGGATGAGGTTGGGGCTTTCTGCACGTTCTGCCATCTTCTTGTTGAAATGCTTTATTAGTTCGATGGAGCCTGTCATCAAATATTATTGATGTGACATGTTGAATTTCTCACATCGTTCCTTTTTTATTTATTTCGCGTCGGGCTTCGACATCGTATCAAATACATCCAGTCCTCTTTTTACGCGATTTTTTCGCGAATTCGATTATACGCGATTGTTTGGACGGCACCGTTACATTTTTTTACGCGCTTCACTCGTTTTTACGCGATTTTTCCCAAATTTGTTTTACAGAAGAAATTTATATATGATGCTAGGCATGTACATTTCATTATTTTTTTAAATAAAAAAAAATATATGTATTTTTACAACTTAATTTTTTAAAGTATTCCATTTTTTTAAATACACATACAATTGCCAAATGTTGACAAGTGTATAGGATACTATGCGAATTTTTGTTTTAGGGTGTGTAAAGAAATATAATGGAATTGCGTAAAATCATGGGATGTTTGTAAACTTGTTTAAACACAATTCATTTATTAAATTCGTTGAATAGCACCTTTCTCGGCCTCTAATAATTCATATAAGTGTATATAAGATCATAAAACATATAATTTTTTATTTTCGCACGAATTTCAAAGAGCAAATTTTGGTTTTTCATACGTTTCTGGTACTTTTTTACGCGATACTTTAATTTTTGGAACCAATTTATCAAATTATATGAAAGTTATGATTTTTTTACGCGATTTTTTTACGCGCCTTTTTCTGGAACCAATGTATCGCGTAAAAAAAGGACTGGGTGTACAATTAATGTTTCATTTTCGACATGACCAGTTTTGGAATTATTGTTTTTCTGATTAACTGCTTTCGTGCCGGAAAGGCACACGATTCCATGGTTTCTGTTTCATTCATATTGTTTTCAACAATAAAGAAAAAAACATTTTTTTATACATATTTCCACAATATATTTTTTGATAATGACCGGTTTCACTCAACGTTTGCATTATCAACTGATAGTTTCAATTCATTCTCACTACAATTTTTAATTATTTTTGCGAGCGGGGGGGGGTCTTATTGCACGTACTGCCACGCACTTGATAATTTGCTTTATTATGTCGATGGAACATGTCATCAGACGTTATTGATGTGGCATTTTGAATTTCTCACATCGTTTCGTTTCTTTTCTTCACGTTGGGCTTCGCTAAAGCATCAAAAAAAAATTATGTAGCGTTTTCGACATAAGTAGTCTTTGAATTACTGTTAATCTCAATGTTGTTTTGAACATTAATAAAAAATACGTGAGTTTGTTTAAGAAAATGATGATTTAACTCACCCCTACTAGAATTTTTAGTGTTGGCAGAAAGGGAAATGGTGGCGTTTTATCCACCCTACTACGCACTTGATAAAATTCTTTAATTGTTCTATGGTGCCTGTCATCAAACATTACTGACGTGGCATTTTAAATTCCTTACTACTTTTCTTTTATATTTATTTCACGTTGGGCTTCGTCAACGCATCACAAACATTTTTTGTAGTCTTTTTGGGTATTATTGCACATACTACCACGTCCTTGATAAAATGCTTTATTAAGTCACTGAAGCCGGTCGTCAAACATTATTGATGTGTCATTTTGAATTCCTCACTTCGTTTCTTTTATATTTATGTCACACAATAGTATAGATCAGCGGTCGGTAACCTTTTTGGACTCAAGGACCACTAGATGGATTCAAACGTCAATTTTTTTTTCCGGCGGACCACCAAATGGAATTTTGTGTTGAATACCTAATGTGACACATAAATGAATGAAAAATAACAAAAGCTTAAATTACAGTTTGTGCAATTTGTGTTGAAGTCTGCATTGCTTCTTTATCAATATTACAGCGTATTGCTTCGGCGATTCCTCACATTCTCTTAAATATATTTTTTTAACAAGTAGTCAGATTTCTCTGTGGATCACCAAAATTTCCTGGCGGACCACCAGTTGCCGACCGCTAGTATGGATGCCATCTGACAGTAGATGGTAGGGAGCATTTTTGTTTTCCACTCTGTGATTTGTACCGAGTCAAACGGATTTTGTTTTTAACATCTTTTCCTTCGTGTTGATCAATTATTGCAGTTGTATTTATTGGAGTGATTGTTATTGTGTAGATTTTTATTCTTTTAATCTTTCTTTCATAATTTTTTTTTTATCTTCGTAATTTTGTACAATTTTTTTTTATTTATTTTACAAATGTAAAAGATTATTTAAGATGTTGAGACTTTTCTGATTTCTCGACAGTGTTGCAAACTCCTTAATGAAATAAATATTCAATGTTACTGTTTACTGCAGTTCTACTGTTTGAAATATCCTATGAAATTTAATTTCATACTTCTTTATTATTCTTCAATTATGATTTAGATTAAAAATTTAAATGCTTTTATTATTATTGAAGATATTTAGCTTTAAGTGCATATCTTCATATTGAATAACTGAACAAAATTGTTAATTTAAAACTCTTTCGCAGTGCCTGTAAAAGTTCCTAAAATATATGTATTTAATTTTATCCATACATCTATGTATTTTTTTTAATATGCTCTTTTCATTTCA